>WNWU01000046.1:1134779-1160011 GCA_012654045.1 Ptyas mucosa | reverse complement strand
AAGGATACTGTAAAATCTCCATTCCCACCCCACTCCAGGGGAAGGATACTGTAAAATCTCCATTCCCACCCCACTCCAGGGGAAGGATACTGAAAAATCTCCATTCCCTCCCCAATCCAGGGGAAGGTTACTGCAAAATCCAGGGGAAGGTTACTGCGGGGCTGTCCTAACCCTTTTTAATTGTTTAATTTTAATTCGAATTTGTTCTTAAAAATAGAGGTGTTTTAATTAGTGGGCCAAATCTATTTAATATGTTTTTTAACTTGCTTTTAAATTTTGTATTATATTTGTTTTATTTATGGCTGTTCACCGCCCTGAGTCCTTCGGGAGGAGGGCGGTATATAAATCTAATAAATGAAATGAAAATGAAATGAAAATCCCCATTTCCTCTCAATCAGCTGGGACTCGGGAGGCAGAGAATAGATGGGAGCGGGGCCAGTCAGCATTTTTACTACCGGTTCTCTGAACTACTCAAAATTTCCGCTACTGGTTCGCCAGAACTGGTCAGAACCTTCTGAAACCCACCTCTGCCTTTTCTGCATTTTCCAGGGATGTCTGCAGCGTTAGTTTTTTTTTTAAAAAGTCCAGATTCAGCAGCCATGATAGTAGTGAGATCAAAACTCTGCCAGTGGTTGGCAACATCTGGCAAAGGTTTGAAATGCTTTGTGGGATCCCTGGCAGTTCAAGCATCCATTCACATATACCCATATTGCTATGCTTTTACAGGTAGTCCTCGACTTACAAATACTTCATAGTTACAATGGCACTGAAAAAAGTGTTTTATGCTTTTTCCACACTTACGACCATTCCAGCATCTTTTCCCCCCCCCCCCATGGTCACGTGATCAGAATTCTGACGCTTGGCAACTGGTTCGCATTTATGACGGTTGCAGCGTCCTGGGGTATGTGCGTGTGTGTGTGTGTGTGTGTGTGTGTGTGTCATGCGATCCGTTTTTTGCGGCCTCCTGACAAGCAATGTCAATGGGGAAGCCAGGTTCACTTAACCACGGTGTGACTCAGGGAACGACCGCGGCAAGAAAGGTCGTAAAATGGGGCAAAACTCACTTAAACGAATGTTTCGTGGAAGCAACCTTAAATGTTGGGTTTGGTGGTGGTCGTAACTCGAGGACGACCTGTATTTGTGGCTGATTTGTAAATTTAGTTGCTTTGTCAGGCTGGGTTTACAGCAGTGTTTCTCAACCTTGCTAGCTTGAAGATCGGTGGACTTCAACTCCCAGAATCCCCCAGCCAGCATGCTTTAAGATATGTGGACAATTTCCCAGCTACTCCTAGGAGTTTAAGATATGTGGACTTCAATATGTGGGTTTACAGCAGTGTTTCTCAACCTCAGTAGCTTGAAGATGGGTTGACAGCAACGCTGGCTGGGGGATTCTGGGAGTTGAAGTCCACCCATCTTCAAGCTACCGAGGTTGAGAAACACTGGTTTACAGGAGGAAGTAATACAGGAAATGCCTTCTTAATCAATACCTGGAAGATTTGATCACGGTTAGGTTGGAATCACACGGTGAGCCTTCTCCAACCAACGCCACCTCTGCAGGCTTAGTCACGGAGCTTGGTTCGAGGTCATCCCTTGAAGATTTTGTTTACCTGACAATTTAAACTGGCAATTATATCTTCGCCCATTGACATCACAAGGAGCTGCCGAGGCCTGCTTGTAGCCCTCAATTACAACACTCCTCCTCCGAGTAACACACCGAGCGTACGTAGAGAACTTCTGGATCAGACTGATACGGCTTCAACCTAACCCCCCCAAGGGTAGCCACCAACGTAGCATTTCTCCATTTAATCTCCTTAACTAATTGGAAGGAATGTTCTATGGCAGGGTTTCTCAAACTTGGCCAAGTTAAGCTGGGTGGATTTCCACTCCCAGAATTCCCCAGCCAGCATGCTTTCCCCCCCCCCTCACCCCCACCCCCCACCCCGCGAGGCACTGCAAAAGCATTTGGAGCAAACGTAAAGCTCAAGAAAGCAACCCAACTGAGCAAAATTCCGATCGGAGATCTTGCACGGTTTTTTATCCAATGTATTTCTTGAAAGAAAAGGGAAATGTTTTAATACGGGTGTTCTGTAGACATTCAGCGAAAGACTCTTGATGTTCATGGATGCCTTGCATTTGCTAAATGGATCAACATCCCCACTGGGATTTGTAGAGTTCAAGGATTAAAAATCTTAATCTGTTTGCAAAATAATCTTAATCTAGATCATTGTTTCTCAACCTTGATCACTTTAACATGTGGACTTGAACTCCCATAATTCCCCAGCCATGTGCTTTAAGATATGTGGACTTGAATTCCCAGAATTCTCCAGCCAGCATGCTTTAAGATGTGTGGACTTCAACTTCCAGAATTCTCCAGCCAGCATGCTTTAAGATGTGTGGACAATTTCCCAGCTACTCCTAGGAGTTGAAGTCCACACATCTTAAAATGACCATGGTTGAGAAACAACCTCCAAAATTAGTCTTACTTTCAGTCCCCGAAATATGGTGGAACTCTTTTCTGTACATAGATTGTTCACCGTTTGACCATTTATTCAAATATGGACACCAGAGAGAGAATAATTATATTTTCACCAAGATTGATTTAAACATCAGTGAATGAATGAATGAATGGCTGGGACTTAAAATGAGCCTGAGGCATCCCAATGATATCTGCAGCTATTCTACGCCAATGTCCAATCTACTCATAACCACCTTCATCTTAAAGACAGGTTATTTTGCAGAAGAATTTAAGCCATTGAGAGATAATTAGCTGTTTTTGGCATAGAGTTAATAACTGTGGTTTAAAAAGTCATACAACTGAACTTATTTAAAAATGGAAATTCTGGCCTCAATTTTGATCGTAAAGCGAAGGCTCCTGTTACAAGTAAAGTTTTTCTGTCACTGGAAAAGAATGCCACTAAAGAACAGAAAAGAGGGGGGGAAATCAAATTTGTTTTTTGATAAAACATCATCAGAATTAACCCCATTTCCCACAGATCAATATCCAGGCCACACGGCCTGCATCCGATCCCATCTAAAATCATCTTCTTTTGAAATACAGTGGCTGAAATATTTTGTCATCTCAATTAGCATCCTTGGTATGCCTATCTTGGTTTAAAAGGAGTTTCTGATTAGCCACACCTTCGGGTTTTTATTTTTGTTGGTCCTTATTTTCCCCAACTTAAAGAGAACTTGGAGCCAGCTGTGAAAGTCAGTGGAATCTGGAGCTTCAAGAACCAAAATTACACCTCTCCTTCCTTCCTTCCTTTCTTCCTTCCTTCCTTCCTTTTCTTTCTTTCTCTCTGTCTCCCTCTCTTTTTTCTTTCTCTTTTTCTTTCTTTCTTCCTTCCTTCCTTCCCTTTCTTCCTTCCCTTCCTTCCTTCCCTTTCTTTCTTTCTTTTTCTTTCCTTTCCTTTTCTTTCTTCCTTCCTTCCCTTTCTTTCTTACTTTCTCTGTCTCCCTCTTTTTCTTTCTTTCTTTCTTTCCTTTTTCTTCCTTCCTTCCTTCCCTTTCTTTCTCTCTCTCTCTCTCTCTCTCTCTCTTTCTTTCTTCCTTCCTTCCTTCCTCTCCTTTTTTCACTCAATGGATCCATTTCATGTAACCTGAAGCCTGGAAATAAAAAAAAAAAAGTCAGAGAGAAAAACCCTGTTGCTGCAAATGCATATATCCTAGATGTGGCTCGATAGACATATTTTGTTCACCCATTCTCATTAGAAACTTACCTGTCCCAGGTAACCAGGTTGAATTACCTGTCTGTTTTATCTCCTTCTGGCAGGCTCCAATCTGCCTGGGAAGTTCAGTTGACAGCCCACCAACTCCAGCGCAGATGAGTTACTATGACGAGGAAGTCGCCAGACTGCACCATGCGGAGGATTGCCACGAAATGGGATGCCTGTGCTCGAACCGAGAGACCCATTTTAGCCACCCCGAGTACCACGATAAAGGTAGGCTCAGCATCTAATTCACACCAGCTGGATTTCTAACAGTAACAGAGTTGGAAGGGACCTTGGAGGTCATCTAGTCCAATCCCCTGCTTGTGCAGGAGACCTGTACTAGGGATTTGAACTGCCGGACTGCCTACCTTTCTGATCGACAAACTCAGTGTCTTAGCCACTGAGCCACCCAGTCAGGCTGATTTAGGCAAATGGAACGTAGCAAGGATTTAAATCCACTTCTTCCAAAAAATTTAGTACAGGCAAATCCTCAAGTTACAACCATTCGAAGCAACTGTTAGAAGTTACAATGGCACTGTAACACATCCTCGCACTGTTAGAGCAATTGTGACCTGATCAAAATTGGGGGGGCTTGGCATCATGTATATCCATCCGATGGTTGCAATGTCTTGTTGACATGTGATGGCTATTTGTGACCTCACAAGCTAGCTTCCGTCAGGCAAAGTAAATGGAGGCAAGCTGGATTCACTTAACAACCGTGGGATTCATTTAACAACTGCAGCGATTTGTTAACACCTGTGGCCAAAAAAAGTCATAAAATCAGGTGCGACTCACTAAACAACTGCCTTGCTTAGCAACAATAATTCGGGTCCCAGTATAGGTCATAAGTCCAAGACGGTCTGTGCGCTAAAATTTAATTTAAGAGGCTGTCAAAAAAGCACAGTCATAAATGTGAGGACCAGTTGTAAATCAGTTTTTTTTTCCAGCTCTGTTATAACTCTGATTACTTGCTAAACAGACGGTTGTAAGTGAAGGACTGCCTGAGCAATGCTTTTCCTTTGAAACAAACTCATGTTTGTTTGTTGCAAATGTTAGAACTGTTCCCTAAATTTCCCTTCGGAAATCAGAATGTTTTTAATCTTCAGCAAAGTTTAGTAACAGTTCTAACATTTGCAACAATTCCTGTACGTGGGGGAGATAATTAACGTATGCTTTTGAAACTGGATTACATACACAGTAGTTATTTTCTTTATTAGCATAATATGTTAAATGTTTTCTCTTCCGTTCTTCATTATGGCCTTCCTTTGCTGGCTTTGCAAGCAACCAGTTGAGTGACTCTTAAATTGCTAGGTTTTGGTCCCTGACATAGTTCATCCAGAATGAATGAACTGGGGGGCGATTAATTAGCCCTGTGTTATTCTCTCTCTAATTGGTAAATAACGCTTTGCAGATTTTTGCATCCCTTTATTATTTATTTTTTATCATTGCAATATCTAAACTAGGAATGTGCAGCCTACATGTGGCTCTGGACACCGAGTAATATTTAAAAAATAAAATTTGTTATTTGTACACATTACCTATTTTTGATATTTTGGGTGAGGCCCAAGACAATTCCTCTTCACTCAATGCAGCCCAGACGAGCCAAAAAGTTGGACAAGCACGTTCTAGATTAAAGAAGGTCATATCTTGAAAATTGTAACCAGAATTCGGCTTAGAAACAAACCAGGAGCAAATACAGATGGGTCAGTTCAGACAACCATGATCTAAACTTTAGATTATAGCCAATTTGACTTGTTCAACAGTTCCCTAAAATCTTTTTGGACTCAGGTTTTTTTTTTTTTAAATCATAGGCATTTAATTTTCTGGGGAGGGAGGAAAATCCTATTCCAGGAGAACATTTTTGAAAAGCAAAGATAATGGTATGGCTTGCATTTGACTGTTTAGATTAGAATAGAAATAGAATAAATAACTTTATTGTCACTTTGAATGTACGCTAATCGGCATATATTAAAATGAAATTTCATTGCATGCAACTCTCAAAGGATCACCACCTTCAATATACACAACGTGAACATGACAAATAAGTATGAAATTATGTATACGCCTACCAGAGGTTGGTTTCAGCAGGTTCTGACCAGTTCTGGAGATTTTCCGGTAGCGGAAATTTTGAGTAGTACGGAGAACCGGTAGTAAAAATTCTGACTGGTCCCGCCCCCATCTATTCTCTGCCTCCCATGTCCCAGCTGATCGGGAGGTCAGGGAGGAAATGGGGATTTTATAGTAACCTTCCTCTGGATTCCTCTGGATTGGGAAGGGAATGGAGATTTTATAGTATCCTTCCCCTGGAGTAGGGTGGGAATGGAGATTTTACAGTATCCTTCCCCTGCCACGCCCACCAAGCCATGCCACACCCACCAAGCCACGCCCACAGAACTGGTAGTAAAAAAATTTGAAACCGACCACTGATGCCCACATATATTCATATAAATCTGTTACATCTTTTAAAAAAACATATTATTTTCAATAAGAAGGGAATTTCAATTTCACGAGCTTCTTAGATTTCAAGTCATCACAGATTTGATTCCTTAGTTCAGAATCTAATGAAATGAAAATGCTGGCTGAAGAGAGGAAATTTATAAGTTTTGCTTAACGAGCACCATAAAAAAGGTTGTAAAATCAAGTTGGTCGCAGTAATGACTGACTTTATGACCGTCGTTACTTATAAGCTCTATTACAGTTATAAATTGAAAGCTACTGGTATTTATTTTGGTGCAGAATCAGATCTTCTCTATTCCTGTCGGCTCAGAAGTTTATTTGCAAAGGAATTGTGAATGTCGTCCTGAATTAACCCTGATTCAATCTTAATGAGACACATTTTTTAAGTGGGTGAAAACAAGAAAAAAATATTTGCTGAGTCAAGTCTTTAACGATTTAGGGACTTTCCCTTCCTTTTACGTTTCCATTACTGATGATTTCAAAATATAAACAGAGTTCAACGTTGCCCTACCATCGCCACTATAATCCCTAAATAGGTTTATAAATTGGACAGGGCGAATTTATCCATGCTTGAGATAAAATTTCAGGTTGCAGGTCGAGTGTGGGTGTTTCTGAGATGCACCCATCTCTACACAAATATTCCTTGCAGAGGGAAAACTAGCTGCTAAGGAAGTGGCGTTCCTCACGGAGCTACATTTCTGCATGCAAGGAGGGGAAATTTAGAAAGGATCAAATTTGGCGAGTCCACACGATGAGGGGACACCGTTTCAAAAAGCACAGGTTGCGTACATGGTTCAAATATTGCTCCCCCATGTGAGAATATCCCCTAGGACTATAAATCCAAATTATTTCATATTCTGAAGGAATTCAGAATACAAGCAGGAGCTAACCAAAAATTTTTATAGAGCGGAGTCGCTATCCAATTCATCTACTGCTGTTTATGAGTACTTAACGAATGAGCCGAGGTTTGCTCATCAAAGCCGCCATCTTGACTTTTTTGACCTTGCATGACCGTGTCATGATAAAACAGAGCAAGTTTTGGACCCCTTTTGACCTCCAAACCATGTTTTCTCCAGCCCAGAGACCCCCCCCTTTGAGGACACTTTTAAAATTTCCTTTTTTCATACAGAAAACATACCAGAAATAAATCCGGCATTTTAAACCCTGAAATAGGATGGTAAATAAACACTCAGCTCCTTCCACAAAGGAGAGGAAAAAAAGCACCTGAGGGGAAAAAACACTGAAGAAATCTCAGCTCTTGCTCTGAGGCATTTACAATAGGATGAGTTACACAAGATAATTATCCTAATTACTCTCAAATGATTTTCTTTTTCTGGCAAATCTGTCAGGGATGGTTTTTCCATAGTGATGCTTTAGGGCTAGTAGCGTTTCTCAGCCTTGGCAACTTGTGGACTTCAACTCCCAGAATTCCCCCAGCCCAGCCATGCTGGGAATGGAAGCCCATCCATCTTAAAGAATTCTGGCTGGGGAATTCTGGGAGTTGAAGTCCACGCTTCATAAATTTGCTGACGGCGAGAAACATCGCTCGAGGCAGAGCCTGGTGGCGCAGCAGACTAAAGCACTGTTATTAACGTCAGTTGCCTGCAATTACTGCGAGTTCAATTCTCACCAGGCTCAAGGTCGACTCAGCCTTCCATCCTTTCTAAGGTAGGTAAATTGAGGACCCAGTTTGTGGGGGCAATAAGCTGACTTTGTATAAATATAGAAAAGTATGAAGGCTATTGCTTAACGCATTGTAAGCCGCCCTGAGTCTCCGGAGAAGGGCGGCATATAAATCAAATTAAAAAAAAAAAAAGAGGTTACAGACAAGGGACCAGGATTCCTGTGGCTAAGCAAGGTGGTTGTTAAGGTATATGACACCAATTTTACAAGGTTTTTTTTTTTTGGTGCCACTTTGTTAAGTGAATCATGTGGTCGTTAAGTGAGCTTGGCTTCCCCCATTGACTTTGTCAGAAGCTGACTAGCAAGATCACATGACCCTGGGATCAGGGGTGAAATCCAGCAGGTTCTGACAGGTTCTGGCGAACCGGTAGCGGAAATTTTGAGTAGTTTGGAGAACCGACAAATGCCACCTCTGGCTGGCCCCAGAGTGGGGTGGGAATGGACATTTTGCAATATCCTTCTCCCAGGAGTGGAGAGGGAATGGGGATTTTGCAGTATCCTTCCCCTACCATGCCCACCAAGCCACATCTCACCACACCCACCAAGCTATGCTCACAGAACCATAGTAAAAAAATTTGAATTTCACCACTGCCTGGGATGCTTTAATGTTCATAAAGACATGCCTTTTGACATGTGCCTGAATTTTGATCACATGACCATGGGGATGTTATGATGGTCATAAGTGCAAAAACCGGTCATAAGTCACTTTTCTCAGTGCTGTGCTGAGTGACCCTGATATGTGGACTCTCTGGTTATTTTCCATTCCTTTTTTCCACCTCTTTTCCACTCCTCAGATCTGATGACCGAGGATGACATTTATTGCTGCTCTTTATCGAAGACGTTGTGCCATACCTCCACCCCGGTCACCGTGGGTTTCTATTCGCCCTGCGGAACTCGCATTCACTCCCTACTGGATCAGATTGCAGGTCAGTCCCACAATGTGAGAATCAGTGGGGAATCCATTTATGGAGATCCCGTAGTAGAAGAGTCCTCCTTCTATCCATGGGTCTCTGGGGAAAGAGAAGTCACCTCACGGGAGTCAACGTGCCTTCACACAACTTGTATCATTGGTGTCACTAAGTAACATCATCAGTGCTAGAAAGGAGGTGGAGGAGCAGGAGGAGGAGGAGGAGAAGGAGAAAGGATGAAGAGGAGGAGAAGGAGAAAGGATGAAGAGGAGGAGAAGGGAAGTGAAGCAGGAGGAGGAGGAGAAGGAGATGGAGAAGAAGGAGAAGGAGACAGAGGAGAAGGAGAAGAAGAGAAGGAGAAGGGGGAGAAGGGACAAGGAGGAGAAGGAGGAGATGGAGGTGGAGGAGAAAGAGGAAGAGGAAGAGAAGGAGATGGAGGAGGAGGAGGAGGAGAGGGAGAAGGAAGAGGAATAGGAGGAGGAGGTGGAGCAGGAGGAGAAGGGACAAGGAAGAGAAAGAGGAGATAGAGAAGGGAGGTAGAGGAGACGGAGGAAGAGAAGGAGGAGAAGGAGGAGGAGGAGGAGGGCTGTGGGGTCCTTGGTGATCTCTGAGCTTGGTGCTTTTCCTGCAGATGTTTCATGACCCAACTAGATACATCATTGGGTTACAAAACATTTGCAAGAAAACCACCAACCTCAGAGAGCACCAAGGACCCCACATTTGAAACTTGAGCTACAAATAGTCTCTTCTCTAGATAGAAGGGTCTTTGAGAGCTTGGCAGATCTTCCGTTGACCATTCCTGAACGAACTTTTGCAGGATGCATGCTCAAAGAATCCATCCGAAGGGAAGAAGCCGAATTCAATAGGACTCACCAGAGGTCCCGAGTCCCGGAAGGAATGAACTACCTGACCCTCCTGTGGTACATCGTCTTCTACCAACCGGTCATCACTGAGGTGCACCTCCGAAGGAAAACCATCGAGTTCCTCTTCATAAGATTCAGCGCCTGGGAATATGCAGGCAGCGACAAATTGTGGGCTGGATTGGTCACCACCCTGTGTGACCATATCCGCCACCACTTCGGTCCTCTTCCCCTCAGTTTCTACCACGTGGTGGGAAGCCGTCCGCAATTCGCCTCAGGATTCACCCAAGAGGAGTGGAGGATTAAAAAGAAAACGTGTTGCGCCACAGGAGGCCTTATTACGATTCTGCTCGCTGGCGCAGGCCTGGCTACTACCGCCCTCCTCGTACCAGAGATAAGGGATGGCACAGTCTTGAAATACCTTGGTGGCACCTTTGCTGCCATTTCGGGTTCTGGCTTCGTCATCGCCATCAGTCCCGTGATTAAGCACTTGATCATCAGCCAGAAGAAGAAGATCGAGAGCATGACCAGCGATGAGAAGTTCACCAGCCACCTGGGTTTCATGAGTGCAGTGAAGAGCGAGATTGAGGTCCTCACCAGTTTTATCTACTACATGGAAATCTTCGAACGTCGGAGATTGAGGATTGTCTTTGAGATCACATGCTTGGATATGTGCTACCCCGAACGGGTAGTCGGGGTGTTGAACGCCATCAATACGCTCCTTTCCGACAGGAATGCCCCCTTCATCTTCATCCTGGTGGTTGACCCCTGCGTCATCACTTCTTGCTTGGAGCAGGCGAGCACCATGAAGGGAATGGCGGACAACGGCTACCTATACCTCAACCGCACCGTGACGCTTCCCTTCTCCATCCCGGAAATCGGCATCAAGTCCAAGATGCGTTGTTTGCACGAGGCCTTCCAGACTCGGGAAGATCTGATGTATGGCGTCATCACAAGGAACATGGAGTTGGGAGTGACCAAGTCCAAAGGGAACGGTGAAGCACTGGTGAACTTAGAAGCGGTGGTTCAAGAAGACCAACACCAGATCGATACTATAGCCGTGCAATACATCCATCAAGCTTTTCACTGCTTGCACAATGAACAAGATTGCCTCTACCATTATATCCCAGATAGCATTATCCAGATGAGGAGGATTGTCAACACCATCCCCATTACGATCAGGTTGATGACACAACAGCACCTGTTGAGGCACAGCCTCTGTCCCCGGGCAGTGGCCAGTTGGGTAGTGTTGGCCAACCAATGGCCGTGTCGCTTGAGTTGGATCCTCCAACGCATGGAAGACAAGCTGCAGGGCCAACCACCCAATGATTATGAGAAGGAATTGATGTGGGACGTCTTTGTGGAGACGTGTCCTGAGCTGTTCTCCAAGCACAAGGAACTCCAGAAC
Organism: Ptyas mucosa; assembly: GCA_012654045.1. Lineage (NCBI taxonomy): Eukaryota > Metazoa > Chordata > Lepidosauria > Squamata > Colubridae > Ptyas > Ptyas mucosa. The sequence goes on along the minus strand of WNWU01000046.1, from coordinate 1,148,985 downwards.
ATCATGGCCTTGGATGGTGACCCTGAACTTTTTGAGAAATTCTTGTCCGGCGATTTTCCCTTCACCGTTCAAGAAGGGAAGAAATTGCTGAAATATACTGTGAATTTAGACCATTCCATAAGATATAAGATGGGACAGCTGCAGGCTCTGGCGACTCTGGAGACCTACAGAAAAGGTGGAACAAATTCAGAGAAGAAGGCTTAGACAACATGGATGCTGGGGTGAAAACAACCTAGCTGGGAAGATGGGAGCAAGAAAGACAGAAAGCTGTATAGATCAAGAGTGGCAAATATGGACTCTTTACCGTCTGTGGACTTCAACTCCCAGAATTCCTGAGCCAGCTGGCCCAGGATTTCTGGGAATTGAAGTCCATAGGTTGTAAATAATTATGGAGATTTTTCAATCATCCAGATCATGGTTGTCCCAAAGGTGCCTTTTCCAAAAGGGCAAATAGACTTCCTTGGGTTTTTTTTCTTTGAAAAGGTTTTGCTTCTCATCCAAGAAGCTTCCTTCAGTTCTGCCTTAAGAACTGAACCTTAAGAGCTTCTTGGATGAGAAACAAAAAGTTTTCAAAGGAAAAAACCCCCACAAAAATCCACTTGCCTTTTGGAAAAGCACCTTGGGGGCATAAAAGGGGCCATAGTTGCCCACCTATAGGACTATAGATCGTCCTTGATTTGCCACCATTCATTTAAACACCATTTGAAGTTACAACAACCCTGAAAAAGTAATTTATAACCCTGTCCTCATTTATGACTGTGGCATCCCCATCGTCCTGTGATCAAAAGTCAGGCAGTTGGCAATTGGCACGTAATTATGACGGTTGCATCATTCTGGTGTCCCGTGATGGCCGTTTGCGTCCTTTCCAGCTTTTGACAAGTCAGCGGAGAAAGCTGGATTCCCTTCATCTCCACATGATTCACTTAATTAGTTCACTTAAGTGATTCGCTTAATAATAGTAGCAGAAAAAAAAAATACAAAATTGAGCGTGACTCACTTAAAAAATTGCTGGGCTTAATAATAGAAATTCTAGTCCCAACGATGGTCGTAAGTCAAGGATTACCTGTACATGCTGCTCTCAGATTAAGTATTATATTTATGAACCGACAGGATTGTCCAAAGGTTTAAAAAAAAACGTATTGTTGATTATATTTTTGATATTTTATGAGCCAGAAAAAACACAATATTGCAAAACGACAAAACCTGCTGAACAAAAAAATACTAATCCACAATTGATCGAGTGTTGTGGATCGGGACTGGGGGAAGGACTCAATTCAAACCTATCTCACAAGATTGTTGTTGTGGGCGGGAGGGGAAAGGGAGACATCCCCCTCTTTCATTTGGAGTATTGAGAGAACCCGGACTATCTATCAGCTACAGAATAAACAATAATTCACCTAGGCTGCAGAAGTTGTGTTTTCTTGGAAGAATTCTCAGTTGTTATATTGGGAGGTGATCCTGTGTATGTGTGTACTTAAGAGATATTATCACTACTTTTTATAGATGTGGAAGATACCGGATGGTAGAAGCTGGGGTACATGGTGCCCTCAACGTATAACCACTCATATAGTGACCATTTGGTTACAACTTCACACAAGTTTTTACACTTACACCCGGGGGGGGGGGGGGCGGCTGCTGGGGGTTTGCAGGGGTTTGGGAGAGCGGTGCGTTTCACATTTTCTTACCACTGGTTTGCCCCACGCATGCACGCTTGCTTTGCGTGCAAACCTTCCGTGCATACTCCCAGCCTCAAAAACGTGCCTAAATAGGACAGTATAGAGCCGGGGTGGGGAGGCAGGTCCACCCACAATTTCCACTACCGGTTCGAGCAAATCGGTCCAAACCGGCTGAATTCCACCTCTGGGTGTCAAACTCAAGGCCTGGGAGCCAGATCTGGCCCGCGAGGTGCTTAGATCCAGCCCGTGAGGCTGTCCTGGAAACAGCGAAGGACTGGTCCTCGGTGCCTCTGCCAGCAAAAATGGAGCTCAGGAGGGCTGTTGTGAGATCCTCCCGGGCTCCCTTTTCACTGGCAGAGGGCTGCAGGACATCAAGCTGGCCATGCCCATCCCTGCCATGCCCCTCCCGGCTCCCCTGAGGTCAAACACAATCCTGATGCGTCCCTTAATGAAATCGAGTTTGACGTCCATGCACTACATTATTCCTTTTATTTGATATTTTTGGTACTCCTCGTGCCTCCCGGAACCAATCAACGATGGGTACCAAGGTACCACTGTAAATCTTTGCTTATATAGAAAGGAAATCACGCCACCCAGTGGTGCACCAAAGAATTTTTCCTCCTGTGCCCAGGCTGAGCATGAGGCTATCAGCATCCTTGGTGTAGAGTGGCTCACCACCTCGGATAAGGAGATTAAAAGTAATTGGTTTGGTTTTTTTGTTCGGTGAACCAACCATTACGGTTTGTTAACGTAAACCACAGCTGAACAAACCACGGCTTTGCACCGTGTGAATTGGGTTTATGGCTTGCTCAACCAACCAGGTTTTTGTTTATTTGAAGCCTCTCCCTGAAAAGGTTTTTTTCCACAGATTTTCGAGGATGTTTCAAGTGGCCTCCAAGATTTAAGAGGGCGCTGCGTACGAGAGGTCCTTGGTGCTCTCTGAGGTGGTTGTTTTCTTGTAGATGTGTTGTTACCCAAATTAGGTAACATCATCGGCGCTAGTCTCTAGCACCGATGATGTTACCTGCTGTGATGACCTGGGGCACGGCACAGAGGCAACACAGGCAGCTGGCAGTTCAAACTGCCCCTTTACTGCTCCAAGTTTCCTCAAATGCTCCCATGTTTCTGGCAAGCCGCAGAGAAAAGTGATGACCCATACACACTTCCAGCAGCCTCTGGCTGCAAGTAGTCCAGGCCAATGCTGTGAGCACGATGGCTGCAAAGCAAGAAATCCAGCAGGGCAAATCAATGAGTCCAGGAAGCAAAAGAGCAAGACAATTAATCCAAAAAGCCAGGAAGAAAGCAGGAAATCTAGGAAAGTTCAGACGTCGGCAACGGCACTCAACACTCCAGGAATTCAGCGTTTGTTCCCGACAAATGCCCCTCCCTATAGCATCTCCTTAAGTTTCAGTCCCCAGGTGTGCCTTGTGAAAAGGGGTAGGGCGCTCTCCTCCCAAGCAGTTGGGTCAGTCTGCGCTGTTCTCGCCTTCTCTCCACTCTCCGCGCTCGAGGATCAGGAGGGGGCGGTCGTTGCTCATCGCCTGAGCTCTGTCTTTCATGCTTAGCCTCTCCTGGTCATCCTGCCCCTGTTTCTCCCTGCCTACAAGCTGTCCCAATCCTGAAAGGCTCTGGCCTGACTCGGCATGTTCCTCCACACATTCTTCCGAAACTTACGAAGCCCCCCTCCCCAATCTTTGTTGACTCCATTTCCGGCTCATCTTCCTCCACAGATTCAGGCTCCGATGGGTGCAAGACACCTAGTTTGGTTAATGAAACATCTGCAAGAAAACAACCAAGCTCAGAGAGCATCAAGGACCCCTCATTCCAATCCTGAGCTACACATAAGTCTCTTCTATTGGTACATTGAACACGGTCTCCAAAGAACATCTCTGCTTCTCGTGGCTGAGATGCCCAACCACCTGGACTTTGGCCTGTTGCGTCCCCTTCTACCCACTCAAATCCGCCACGTCAAGATGCCTGCTCATCCCAGGTGACTGACTCACCTGTCAGTCTTTGTGGCTCCAAGGATGGGCAGAGAGCCGAGGTGGCGCAGAGGTTAGAGTGTAGTACTGCAGCTACTTCAGCTGACTGCTAGTTCAGCAGATCAGCGGATCAAATCTCACCGGCTCAAGGTTGACGCAGCCTTCCATCCTTCCGAGGTGGGTAAAATGAGGACCCAGATTGTTGGGGGCAAAATGCTATTTAGTATACTGTCTTTGGTGTAAGCCACCCAGAGTCCTCGGAGAGCGGGCGGCATAGAAATATGACTAATAAAATAAATAAATAAATAAATTCAGTGGGGATGACTCGTGAGACCACATCCACCCAAAGGTCTCCACTTCACCACCTCTGGATATCTCTTCTCTTGCTAGGTTAGAACCAAGGGATGGTTGGAGAGAAGGAGAGCACATGTCAACATGCACCAACCTTGTTCTGACTCCACTCGAGGGCGCCATATTGGGGAGTGGGGTTAGAGCGCGGTACTGCAAGCTACTCCTGCTGACTGCCAGCTGCGTGCAATTTGGCAGTTCAAATCTCACCAGGCTCAAGGTTGACTCGGCCTTCCGGTCTTCCAAGGTGGGTCAAATGAGGACCCAGATTGTTGGGGGGCAATAATGCTGACTCTGTAAACCGCATAGAGGGGGCTGTAAAAGCACTGTAAAACGGTATATACATCTAAGTGCTATTGCTATAAAATTGAGCGTTCCTCACTTAACAACGTCGTTATTTGGCAACGGAAATTCTGATCCCTACTTTGGTCGTAATTCAAGGAGTCCTGGTGTAAGCAAACTTTTTCTAGTCACTGGAAGAGAATGCCACTTAAGAACAGAAAAAGGAGGGGGGGAAGGAAATTTGTTTTTTGTTGAAACATCATCAGAATTTTAAAAGCTCATTGGCCATGCTTCAATGCCCAGGCCACACCCCTTGCATCCGATGCCTCCTAAGGCCATCCCCTTTCTCAACACAGGGGCTGAAATCTTTTTGTCATCCCAATTTGCAACCTATCAGAAGCAAATGAGTTTCTGATTCGCCACATCTTGGGGGTTTTATTTTTGTTGGTCTTTCTCCTCCCCCCCCCCCCCACAACTTAAAGAGAACTTGGGGCCAGCTGTGAAGGTCAGTGGAATCTGGAGCTTCAAGAACCAAAATTACACCTCCTCTCATTCTTTTTCTTTCTTTCTTTCCTTCTCTTTCTTTCTTTTTCTCCCTCCCTCTTTCTTTCTCTTCCTTCCTTCCTCTTTCTTTCTGTCTGTCTGTCTTTCTCTTTCTTTCTCTTTCTTTTTTCTTTCTTTCTCCCTCCCTTCTTTCCCTTCCTTCCTTCCTGTCTGTCTTTCTTTCTGTCTGTCTTTTTTTCTTCTTTCTCCCTCCCTTCCTTTCTCTTCCTTCCTTCCTTTCTCTTTCTTTCTTCCTTCTTGTCTTTGTCTGTTTTTTTCTTTCTCTCTTTCTCCCTCCCTCCCTTTCTTTCCTTTGTCTTCCTTCCTTCTTTCTTTTCTTTTTCTTCCTTCCTTCCTTCCTTCTTTCTTTCTTTTTTCACTCAATGGACCCGGCTTTTCTAACCTGAAGACTGGAAACAAGAAGAAAGTCAAGAGCAAAAAACCCTGTTGCTGCAAATGCATATATCCCAGATGTGGCTCGATAAGACATATTTTGTTCCTCCATTCTCATTAGAAGCTTACCTGTCTCAGGTAACCAGGTGGAATCACCTGCCTGCTTTATCTCCTCCCGGCAGCCTCCAATCTGCCTGGAAAGACCGGTTGATGGTCCAGAACGGATGAGTAACTGTGATGAGGAAGTCGCCGGGCTGCCCCCTAGGCCGGAGTGCCAAAAAGCGGGGAGCCTGTCCTTAAACCAGGATGCCCACATTATCCACGACGAATGCCAGGATGAAGGTAAGCTCAGCGTTTAATTCACAACTGCTGGAATTTGGTCAAATGGAAGGGAGCAAGGATTTAAGCCACTTCTTCCAAAAAAGTCTAACTAAGTACAGATATTCCTTAATTTACAATCATTCATTTAGCAACCGTTTGAAGCAGTGGTGGGTTTCAAAATTTTTTACTACCAGTTCTGTGGGGGTGACTTGGTGGGCATGGCAGGGGAAGGATACTGTAAAATCCCCATTCCCCCCCCACTCCAGGGGAAGGATACTGTAAAATCCCCATTCCCTCCCCACTCCAGGGAACAGGAAGGATACTGTAAAATCTCCATTCCCTCCCCACTCCAGGGGAAGGTTACTGCAAAATCCCCATTCCCTCTCGATCATCTGGGACTCGAGAGGTAGAGAATAGATGGGGGCGGGGCCAGTCAGAATTTTTACTACCGGTTCTCCGAACTACTCAAAATTTCCGCTATCGGTTCGCCAGAACTGGTCAAAACCTGCTGAAACCCACCTCCTGGTTTGAAGTTACAAAAAGTGATTGACGGCCAGTCATCACACTTACAACTATCGCAGTATTTCCATAGTGGCCTCATCAAGATTTGGGCATTTGGCAACCAGCATATATTTCCGGTGGTTGCAACGTGCTGGGGTCACGTGGTCACTATTTGTCACCTTTCCAGCCAATAGAAGCAAAATCAAAGGGGGGAGGGTAGGGAGCTGGATTCGCTTAACGACCGCGTGATCAACTTAACTTCTGCAGGGATTTAACAACAAGGGCCAAAAAGGTCATGAAATCAGACGTGGCTCATTGAACAACTGCGTTGCTTAGCAATAGAAATTCGGGTCCCAATACAGGTCATAAGTCCAAGATTACCTGTGCATTGAAATTTAATTTAAGGGGCTGTTACAAAAGGACGCCCACAGGCCCAAGTTGCCAATGATCATCCCCATAACCTCGGGACGCTGCAACCGTCATAAATAAAGGGCCTGGTGGCTCAGCAGACTAAAAGCATTGTGATTAACACCAGCTGTCTGCAATTACTGTAAATTTGAATCCCACCAGGCTCAAGGTTGACTCAGCCTTCCATCCTTTCTAAGGTAGGTAAAATGAGGACCCAGTTTGTGGGGGCAATAAGCTGACTTTGTATAGATATACGAAAGTATGAAGGCTATTGCTTAACGCATTGTAAGCCGACCTGAGTCTCCGGAGAAGGGCGGCATATAAATCAAATTTTTTAAAAAAATACATGCCAGTTGTCGAGCATCTGGAGTTTAATCATGTGACTTTGGGATGTTGCAACGGTTATAAGTCCGAGGACTGATTGTAAGTCAGCTTTTTAGTGCTGCTGTAACTTTGAACAGCCTCTAAACTGTTGGTTGTAAGTCAAGGACTTACCTGACCGATAGCCTTTTTTATCAGCCCTTTGAAACAGACTTCTGTTGGTCTGTTGCAAACATTAGAATGGTTACCAAATTTTTCTTAAGAATTCTTTTAATCTTAAGGGACGGTTAGGTAACCGTTCTAACATTTGCAACAGTTCCTGTAGGAGGAGAGTAATTAACGTATGTTTTTCCAAACAGGATCAACAGAAGTTGTTTTCTTCATTAGCATAATGTCTTAAATGCTTTCTTTCAATTTTTTTTTAAAATTATGTCTTCCCTTACAGGCTTAGTTTGCAAGCAACCCATTTAGTGACTCTTAAATTATTATTATTTTGTTCCCTGGCATGTTTCTTTTAGAGTGCGTGAAATTAGGGCCAAATAATCAGCTCACCTTCTTGTCTAATTATAACTGTTAAATAACATTTTGCAAATTTTTACATCACTTTAGGTTATTGCAATATCTAAACCAGCCATATCCAACCCACATCCTGCAGCCACAAACAGGCCTGGACAGCTAGTAATATGGCCCCACATGATAATAAAAAATATTTTAAAATTAAATGTTATTTATATACATGATCTATATTTGGTATTTTGTATGCGGCCCAGGACAATCCCTCTTCACTCAATGCAGCTCAGACAAGCCCAAAGGTTGGACACCCGTACTTATTTATTATTTTATTTTATTTTATTAGATTTTTATACCGCCCTTCTCCTACTGGACTCAGGGCGGTGAACAGCCAAGAATAAAAACATCACATACAAAATTGTGAAGAGCCTTGGATAGTACAGTGGTCTAAAGCACCCTGTTATTAACACCAGCTGCCTGCAATTATTGCAGGTTCGAATCTCACCAAGGCTCAAGGTTGACTCAGCCTTCCATCCTTTCTAAGGTAGGTAAATTGAGGGCCCAGTTTCTGGGGGCAATAAGCTGACTTTGTATAAATATACAAAAGTATGAAGGCTATTGCTTAGCGCATTGTAAGCCGCCCTGAGTCTCCGGAGAAGGGCGGCATATAAATCAAATTAAATAATAATAATAATAATAAAAAAAATTAAATTTTTTAAAAGAATTAGACAAATTTTGGCCCAATAAGTTTAAAACACCCCAACTAAAATCAATTAACAGTTAAAAATATCTAAGGGGGGGGGGGGGTTAAGTTCAGTCTAGATTATAACCAATTTGGTTTCTTTAACAAATCCCTGACATTTTTAGAGTCAGTTTTTGTCAAGATCACAGGCATTTAATTTTCTTAGCAGGGGGTGGGGGGGAAACCATCTGGGAAGAACATTTTTTAAAAGCAAAGATAACGGTATGGCTTGCATTTGGCTTTTTAAACCTCCTATTGCATTTTTAAAAAACAACATTTATTTCCAATAAGAAGGGAATTTAAAGTCACAAACGTCTTAGAGTTCAAGTCATCACAAAGCTTGGTTCACTAATTCAGAATCTAATGAAATGAAAGTGCTGGCACAAAACAAGGAACTCATAGGTGGGTTTCGCTTAATGACGGCCGCCAAAAAGGTTGCAAAGTGATAACTGACTGTACAACTATCATCACTTACGACCTTAATTGCCAGGCTCCATTGTGGTTGTAAATTGAGGAGTTTTGTTATTTATTTTGGTGCAGAATCAGATCCTCTGTATTCCTGCTGGCTCATTAAGTTTATTTGCAAAGACATTTGTGACTATCGTCCTGAATTATTAACCCTGAGTCAATCTCACCTTAATGAGACACACTTTTTAACTGGGTGAGAAAAAAGAAATATGTGCTGTGTCAAGTTGTTAACGATTGAGGGACTTTTCCTTCCTTTTATGTTTCCACCACTGATGTGATATACATGATTTCAAAATATAAACCGAAACATACAGTTGTCCTCGTGCCACTACAATCCTTAATTAGGTTTATAAATTGGACAGGGTGAATTGATCCGCGCTTGAGATAAAATTTCAGGCTGCAGATTGAGTGTGGCAGTTTCTGAGAGACACCCATCTCTACACCAACATTCCTTGCAAGTGGAAAACTAGCTGCTAAGGAAGTGGTGTTCCTGACGAAGCTACATTTCTGCATGCAAGGAGGGGAAACTTGGAAAGGATCAAATTTGGGAAGTCCGCACGGTGAGGGGACATCGTTCCAAAAAGCACAGCTTGTGTAGCTGTTCAAAAATTGCTCCCGTATGTAAGAATATAAGCTACGCTGTAAATCCAGATTTCATTCATTTAGAAGAAATTCAGAATACAAGCAAGAGCTAACCAAAAGATTTTGTTGAGTCAAAATGGAATTGATCTACACACAAGGACCCCCCCGTTTAGTGTACATAAAAAAAACAATCAGACAGATGTTCAACTCTTGACAGCTACCATCTTGACTTTGTTGACTGTCATAATAAAACAGAGCAAAACTAGAGACAGGTCAACCTCAAAACCATGTTTTCTCCAGCCCCAAAACTGCCTTCAAGGATAAAATTTTGATTTTCCATTCAGAAAACGCACCAAAAATAAACGTGGTACCCTAAAGCCTAAAAGCCTTAGTCTTTTTAATGTGTGTAATTTTAATCCATTTTTACAGTCGTCATTGTTGAACGTTTGTGTGTTTTATCTTGTAGCAAGCTGCCCAGAGTCATCTTGAACTGCAAGATGGGCAGCAAATAAATTTGATAATTACAAAAATTATCGGATGCTTAACGCTCAGCTCCATCTGGACAGGAGAAAACCACCTGAGGGGAAAAAATACTGAGGAAATCTCAGCTTTGCTCTAAGGCATTTACAATAGGATGAATTACACAAGATAATTATCCTAATTACTCTCAAATGATTTTCTTTTTCTGGCAGATCTGTCAGGGATGGTTTTTCCATAGTGATGCTTTAGGGCTAGTAGCGTTTCTCAGTCTTGGCAACTTGTGGACTTCAACTCCCAGAATTCCCCAGCCCCGCCCCCCCCAGCCCCCCCATGCTAGGAATAGAAGTCCATCCATCTTAAAGAATTCTGGCTGGGGAATTCTGGGAGTTGAAGTCCACGCTTCATAAATTTGCTGAGGTTAAAAAAGACTACTTTACCCAAGAAGAGATTTACGACCACAGAATTGGGACCAGAATTCCCATTACTACGCAAGGCAATGAAGTGCACCTGATTTTAACAAGCTGTAGTTTTTAAGCGAATCGTTGCAGTTATTAAGTGAATCATGCGGTCGTTAAATGAATCTGGCTTCCCCCATTGACTGTTTGTTGGAAGCCGGCTAGCCAGGTCGTAAATGATGATCATATGACCCCAGGACATATTCATAAATACATGTGCCTGAATTTTGATTACACGATCATGAGGATGCTATGATGGTCGTAAGTGCAGGAACTGGTCGTAAGTCACTTTTTTCATTGCTGTATTAACTGAGTGACACTGATACGTGGATATTTTCCATTCTTTTTTTTTTCTTTCTTTTCCACTCCTCAGATCTCCTGAGCGAGGATGAGATTTATTGCTCCTGTTTACTGAAGACCTTGTGCCATACCTCCACCCCGGTCACCGTAGGTTTCTATTCACCACACAAAACACGTGTTCACTCCTTAATGGACCAGATTGCAGGTCAGTCCCACACTGAGAGAATCAGTGGGGAATCCATCTATGTAAGACCCCTTACTTAGTAGAAGGGCCCTTCTTCCATCCATGGGTCTCTGGGGAAGAGAAGAAGTGACCTTAGAGGAGTCATCATGCCATCACAAAACTTTCATGATTGGCATCACAAAGTAACATCATCAATGCTAGAAAGGAGGGGATTTTATGGTGGAGGAGGCGGAGGGGAGTGGGAGGAGGAGGAAGAGGGGGAGAGGAGGAGGAGGAAGAAGATGAGGAGGAGGAGGAGGAGGAGATAGAGAAGGCAGGTGGAGGAGAAGGAGGAAGAGAAGGAGATGGAGGAGGAGGGGGAGGAGAAGGAGGAGGAGAAGGAGAAGGAGAAAGAGAAGGAGATGGAGGAGGAGGAGATAGAGAAGGCAGGTGGAGGAAAAGGAGGAAGAGAAGGAGATGGAGGAGGAGGAGGAGATAGAGAAGGCAGGTGGAGGAGAAGGAGGAAGAGAAGGAGATGGAGGAGGAGGAGGAGGAGGAGGAGGAGGAGAAGGAGAAGGAGAAGGAGGACAACCACCGTGTGGTCCTTAGTGCTCTTTGAGCTTGGTGGGTTTTTTTAAAGATGTTTTATTACCCAGGTAACATCATCTGATGGTGTTACTTAATTGGATTATGAAACATTTGCAAGAAGACCACCAAGCTCGGAGACCACCAAGGGCCCATTTCAACCCTGAGCTACAAATATTCTCTTCTCTAGATAGACGCTCTTTGAGAACTTGGCAGATCTTCTGAACTCATTTTTGCAGGACACATGCTCGAAGAATCCACCCGAAGGGAAGAAGAAAGCCAAAAGTCCCAACTCCCACAAAGGAGGAGCTACCTGTCCCTCCTCTGGTACATCCTGTTCTACCAACCTGTCGTCACCGAGATGCACCTCCAGAGAGAAACCATCAAGTTCCTCTTCATAAAATTCAGCGCCTGGGAATATGCAGGCAGCAACCAGTTGTGGGCTGGGCTGGTCACCAGCCTGTGTGACCATATCCGCCACCACTTCGGTCCTCTTCCCCTCAGTTTATATCATGTGGTAGGAAGCCCTCCAGATTTTATCTCAGGATTATATGCCCAAAAAGAATGGAGGCTTAAAAGGAAAACGTGCTGTATCGCCGGAGGACTCGTGGTGATTATTTTGCTAGCTGGTGCAGGCCTGGCTACTATCGCCCTCCTCGTGCCAGGGATAAGAGATGGCACACTCTTGAAGTACCTCGGTAGCGGCATTGCTGCCATCTTGGGCTCAGGCATCGTCATCGCCATCAGTCCCGTGATTAAGCACTTGATCATCAGCCAGAAGAAGAAGATCGAGAGCATGACCAGCAATGAGAAGTTCACCAGACACCTGGGTTTCAGGAGTGCAGTGAAGAGCGAGATTGAGGTCCTCACCAGCTTTGTCTACTTCATGGAAATCTTCAAGCGTCGGAGATTGAAGATTGTCCTTAAGATTACAGGTTTAGATATATGCAACCCCGAACAGGTGGTTGGGGTGTTGAACGCCATCAATGCGCTCCTTTCCAAAAGGAATGCCCCCTTCATCTTCATCCTGGTGGTTGACCCCTCCCACATCGTCTCTTCCTTGGAGCAGGTGAGCCACATGAAGGGAATGGCGGACAACGGCTACCTATACCTCAACCGCACCGTGACGCTTCCCTTCTCCATCCCGGAAATCGCCATCAAGTCCAAGATGCGTTGTTTGAAGGAGACCTTACAGAATCACAAAGCTCTCGTAAATGTAATCAGCAGAAGGATTAAGTTCTCGGGGAGGAATTACCAAGGACTGAGCGACGCGGAAGTGGTGGTGAAAGAAGACCAAGACCAGATCGATGCTCTGGCATCCCAGTATATCCGTGAAGCTTTCCAATGCTTGGAAGATCAAGAGGGTCGTCTCCACCATTATGTCCCAGATGTCACTATCCAGATGACCAGGATCATCAACACCATCCCCATTACGATCAGGTTGATGACTCAACAGCATCTGCTGAGGCACAAACTCTCTCCCTGTAAAGTAGCCGGTTGGGTGGTGTTGGCCAACCAGTGGCCGTGTCGCTTGAGTTGGATCCTCCAACGCTTGGAGGACAAGCTGCAGGGCCAACCGCCCGACGGTTATGAGAAGAAGTTGATGTGGGACGTCTTTGTGGAGACGTGTCTTGAGCTGTTCTCCAAGCACAAGGAACTCCAGAACATCATGGTCTTGGATGGCGACCCTGAACTTTTTGAGAAATTCTTGCACAACGATTTCCCCTTCACCATTCAAGAAGGGAAAAAATTCCTGAAGTATACTGTGAACTTAGACCATTCCATAAGATGTAAGATGAGACAGCTGCAGGGTCTGGCGACTCTGGGGAACTACAGCAAAAGTGGAACAAATTCAGAGAGGAGGACTTAGAGATCCTGGATTCCATGTGAACTTCCAGGAAATCCTGGTGAGAAAGAAATTTAGCAGGGTTTCATTTGCCGGAAAGATGGGAGCAAGAAAGCTATAGAGATCGGGGTGGCCACTATGGCTCCTCTAACCACCTGTGGGCTTCAACTCCCAGAATTCCTGAGCCACCTACCTCATGAATTCTGGGAATTGAAGTCCATAAATCAAAAATATCTATGGAGATTCAAAATCATACAGGTGCTTTTCCAAAGGGGCAACTGAACTTTGATGGGTTTTTTCCCTTTGAAAAGGTTTTGTTTCTCATCCAAGAAGCTTCCTTCAGTTCTACCTTAAGAATATATAGAGATGATATATTAGGAATATAGATAGAAGAGATAGGTTAAAATAAGAAAGACTAAAGGTAAAAACAAGAATATAGATTACTGATGCAACAAGTTTGAAAAGAAGATGAACAGATTATTTTTGTTTACTTGTTTGTATGTTTTGTGGTTGTTCGTTTGTTTGTTTGTACTTTCTAATAAAAATTTTTTTTTAAAAAAAAAAATTCCGCTACTGGTTCTCCAGAACCTGTCAGAACCTGCTGGATTTCACTCCTGGTTTACTTCAACAGACTTCAGGAAAATAGGAAACGAAGAACACTGACCTGATTGGTGGGCTTTCTCTAAAAGATGCCGGGTATTTTGATCTATTCCTACAAAAGAAATAAATTCATTCTTGTACAGTAAGGAAATTGCACCACCCAGTGGTCCATCAAACCATGTTTCTGTTGTCATTCGTGTAGGCAGGCTCCAGCCATTGTAACTAAGAATAGAAATAGAATAACAAGAGTTGGAAGGGACCTTGGAGGTCTTCTAGTCCGACCCCCTGCCCAGGCAGGAAACCCTACACCATTTCAGACAAGTAGTTATCCAACATCTTCTTAAAAACTTCCAGTGGTGGAGCATTTACAACTTCTGGAGGCAAGTTGTTCCACTGGTTAGTTGTTCTAACTGTCAGGAAATTCCTCCTTAGTTCTAAGTTGCTTCTCTCCTTGATGAGTTTCCACCCATTGCTTCTTGTTCTACCCTCAGGTGCTTTGAAGAATAGTTTGACTCCTTCTTCTTTGGGGCAGCCCCTGAGATATTGGAACACTGCTATCATGTCTCCCCTAGTCCTTCTCTTCATTAAACTAGACTCTTTCATTAAAAGAGATATTGTAATTGGTTTAGTTCAGTGTTTCTCAACCTTGGCAGCTTGAAGGTGGGTGGACTTCAACTCCCAGAATCCCCCAGCCAGCAGC
>WNWU01000046.1:1115349-1134379 GCA_012654045.1 Ptyas mucosa | reverse complement strand
TTTCATGCCTAAGGCGGGACTAGAACTCCCAGTCTCCTGGTGATTGGCTCATAGTCACCCAGCTGGCTTTCATGCCTAAGGCAGGACTAGAACTCCCAGTCTCCTGATGACTGGCCCAAAGTGAGACTAGAACTCCCAGTCTCCTGGTGATTGGCACAAAATCTCCCAACTAGGTTTCATGCCTGAAGGATGACTAGAACTCATCATCTCCTGGTTTCTGGTCTGGTACCTTCAAGACTAGAGCACTGTTTCTCAACTTCTGGCAACTTTAAGATATGTGGACTTCGACTCCCAGAATTCCCCAGCCACAAGTCTTAAAAAGTTGCCAAGGTTGAGATATGCCAAATTGACTTTCCGGTTTAATATTAACATTGTTTCTAAACTGTGGTTGCTTGAAGATGTGAGGACTTCAACTCCCAGAATTCCCCAGCTGGGGAATAGCTGGGAGTTGAAGAGCTCACATCTTCAAGCGGTCAAACACTGCTTTCGGCTTAATGGGATTGGCCAGCTGTGGCTTAGCGTGTTGTGTGAATGTTGTCATTTGGATGAATTCTTCAAACCACGATTCGGTGAACACCTCAAGCAGGATGTTGAGCCAACTCGGCCATTCTCAGCCAAGATGCTTCCATCCCATAGCGCATGGATGAACTCCAAATCCTCTTTATTTTTCCTCTTTTTTTAAAAAAAAAATTGATTTATATGCCGCCCTTCTCCGGAGACTCAGGGCGGCTTACAATGCGCTAAGCAATAGCCTTCATACTTCTGTATATTTATACAAAGTCAGCTTATTGCCCCCACAAACTGGGTCCTCAATTTACCTACCTTAGAAAGGATGGAAGGCTGAGTCAACCTTGAGCCTGGTGAGATTCGAACCTGCAATAATTGCAGGCAGCTGGTATTAATAACAGGGTGCTTTAAACCACTGTACTACCAAGGCTCTAGAACTTAAAAGTTGTTTTCCATTCTTCTGACACAGAAGAAAGTTATGCTCGTGAATAGGCCGAAATCATAAAAGAAAAACTTGCATTTCTTTGACCAATGCATTTTTCTTATGACTATAAACCTAGTTTTCATTCAATCCTATACTACCAGCCAAGGAAAAATCTGCACCTCTCTATGCATTCTAAATTTGGTTTCTCAAATTACGCAGAGAAGATGTGGCTTGGGAAGTGCGAAATTTTAAACTGCAGGCCCTGGGCAATGAACAGTTTGGAAATGCAGAGTTTTTCTCAAGAAAGTTTATTTCAACCAGGCATGAGAGCAATAAATCCATGAAGTGCATGAACACAAAATTACTTTATGGCCTCCTTTAATTATAAAAAGTACAGGACCAAGAAGGATTTCTTTGCCTTCTCTACATCTTCAGAAAGAAAAGAACTTATTTTATCTATTTGCCACCTCTTGTCAAGGGCTGAAGAGCCAAAAAAAAATAAAAATAACAGTATTCTAGTCCGTTTTGGAACGTGTGTGAAAGACAGCAGCATGGAAACACTTGGACTCTGCAAACCACCCCTATCCCTGTTAAGAACCACAAACCAAGATAAAAATTTGCATGGGTAGTCCTCGGCTTACGACCACAACCGAGCCCAAAATTTCTGTTGCTAAGCAAGTCGGTTTTTAAGTGAGTTTTGCCACATTTTACCATCTTTCTTGCCACAGTTAAGTGAACCACTGCAGTTAAGTTAGAAACATGGTTGTTAAGTGAATCTGGCTTCCCCAATGACTTTGCTTTTCAGGACACAAAAGGATTACATGTCCCCAGGACACTGCAGTCGTCATAAATACAAGTCAGTTGCCAAGCACCTAAATTTTAATCATGTGACCATGGAGACACTGCAATGGTCGTATGAAAAACTGTGCAAAGTCTTTGTTTTTAGTGTCGCCGCAACTTCAGTCACTAAATGAATGGTTGTTAAGTCGAGGACTACCTGTACTGTCTTTCCACCAGGTAGGAACTCAAGACTGCCTAAGGAAATGCTGGATTAGAGTTACTTCAGACTCACAAGGCCAGGATAAGCTTCAAGCGAAGAGATGCTCTTCCCAAGGCACCCCAACTTTCTGCTTAGCTTCTGGTTACCTCAAAGTCCTTGGGGAAAACAGGCACCCCCTTTTGCAGCCGAGTTGGGGAGGGGAGGGGTCAGGTCAAACTGAATTGCTAATGCCTTTTCTGCAGCTGAATTTGTTCCCTTCAAACAATGCAGAACAGGTGGTCCTTGACTCTCATTTGCTTAACAACTGTGGAAAAAATAAAGGGGGAAAAAAACACCCCACTCACCCAAGGCCCAGTCATGTGGGCGTCTCAACTTAGGATGGGACTTCTGGTGCCAATTGCAGTCGTAAGAGGAGGACTACTTTAAGCGAACTCCAGCCAAGTCCTCTTCCCTTCCTCCTTTGCTCCCTTCCCCCTCGCTAAGATGGCCGCTGCCCGATTTGAGGGACAAAAGAATTGCATTTTTATTGAACTCTAGATCAGGGGGTGAGGAACGATGGCCCTTTGGTGACTTCTGGACTTCAACTCCCAGAATTCCTGAGCCGGCCATGTTTCATGACTGGTGGATTTCAGCTCCCAGAATTCCTGAGCATGGCTGGCTCAGGAATTCTGGGAGTTGAAGTCCACCAGTCATGAAGGAGGCCATCGTTCCCCAGCTCTGCTCTAAAATGGTGGCCAGAAACCCCAGCCCACAATAAAAAAATAAGAACAAGCAGAAAGACCAGGCTAGTCCTACTGTCCCCTTTTAAAAGCCGGGCTACTTGGTCTACACAAGGCAGAAAACCGGTGGCCGTGCCATCGGAACGATTCCTCCTTGCGCCCGATCGGAAGAGACGGAAAGGAGGCACGTGATGAATGCAGCTTTTTCATTTAATAGAAGACAGCTTCCATAAAAATAAAATGACACACGCCCACACACACACACACACCCCAGATGGGAATGACAAAAGAAACAATAGCCAAAAGGGAAGAGGGGGGGAAAAAAAATCCCACAAAAATCAAACTTGGGGTGCCATGGAAGGGAAGGGTAAACAAGAGGGTTAATGCAGCCAGAACTTCATTGTTAGGGATTATTTATTTATTTAATTCATTTTTTGGGAGGGGGGGATGCATTAACCCTCCCTTTACTAAGAAGCACGTGGTATGATTGTGAGTGTGTGTATGTGTATGAGAGTGAGAGAGAGGATGTCGTGGTCAAGAGGAAGATTGGGGGGGGGGGTGTCAGGCGGAAAAGTTGCCCTCCCCGAAATTCAATGCAGCCAAAAAAAAACAAAAACAAAAAAGTGCCATTTTTTTCATGCTCCCTGATCAAGATTTCATTGCACTTAAGAAAAAACAAACAAACAAACAAACAAACGGATTTTTTTAAAAAGGAAGTCGAAAGTTTTTGAGTGTTTTGTTTTTCTTTTTTAAAGTCCTGCACCGACTCCTCTGTAGCTAGCTCTCCCTCTCTTCACCTCCTCCGGTCAGTTTTGTAGAAATGAGGGGGGGGAAAGGAAAAACAGGTATTTTGAGGTGAGTAAACCGAGGAAAACATTCCTTTTTCTCGTGTCATCGAACCAGTACCGTAAATAAATACTTTAAAAAAAAATAATAATCCGATTTTGCTTCGATGGCTGAGGCAGGCAAAGTTATCCCATGGTTATTTGGGGAGGGGAGGAGGGAGGGAAGGGAGACGGGCGATGAGAAATTTTTGCTTTTTCTACTCTTTTTTTCCTTTCGGGAGCTGTTTGGATGGAGACTTAAATGTCAGTTTTTTCCCCACAGATTTTGGGCCGCCGAGATTTAAGAGGACACAGGGTCTCTTGCTTTCCTGGACTTTGGCCTTGTTGGGTTCCCCTTCTGCCCGCTCAAATCCACGTCGAGATGCCTGCTCATCCCAGGTGAGCACCTGTCAGTCTTTGCGGGCTCCGTGGATGGGCAGAGAGCTCCGATCGGAGTGGGGGAATGACCCGTTGAGACCACGTCCATCCCCTAAAGGTCTCCAGCTTTTCACCACCTGTGGATCTCTCTTCTCTTTTGCTCGGTTCCAACCGAGGGAGGGTTGGAGAAATGGGGAGCACGTGTTGAGCGTCCGCCAGCCTTAAGGTTCTGGCTCGGCTCGAAGGGCTCAACTTATTGGGGGGGGAGGGGGTTCTTTGAAAAGGCCTTCCCTGAGAAATTGTCCAACCTCCCCCACAACACCGTCTGCAGCAGAGGTGTTCAAGCTTGGCTACTTTGAAGGCTTGTGGACTTCCAACTCCCAGAATTCCCCAGCCAGCATAGCTGGCTGGGGAATTCTGGGAGTTGAAGTCCATGGGTCTTAAAATGGCCACGGTTGGATACTCCCCGTCTACAGTCATCCATGCCTTCGCCTTCTTTCCTGCTGAGATTGTCGGAGCGTCCCAAAACCAGGACATCCAGCAAACTTCTTTTTCCCAGCTTCACCTGGTTTCCCCCAAGTCTTTAGCATCCCCGTTTTTTTTTGGCCAAACCTTAAGAAAACTCTGGCTCGGCCGGGAGGGGACTCCCTGTGGCTCTGGAACAGAAAAGACAGGAGCAATTCTGGAAGGCCCAGAATTCAACACACACACACCCTCCACCGGTTAAGAAGAATGTGGAAAGGCCTGCGAAATGAAGAGGTGGGGGTATATCCGGTGGTGGGATTCAGCCAGTTCGCACCTATTCGGGAGAACCGGTTGTTAACTTTTTAATCAGTTCGGAGAACCGGTTGTTGGAAGAAATCTCATTTTGTTTTTATTCCACTTTACAGGGCTAATCCTGTAAGGAAGGCAGGAAGGAAACATTCTGCTGCTGTTTCTAGCCTAATCTTTATTGCCCTGCTTACAGAAACTGCCTCTCTGGTTAACCCTTATTACATTGTAACAGTGAGTGACATTGAGTTGGCCACGCCAACATGGTCACATGACCACCGAGCCACGTCTACCCAGAGGGTCATTAGGGCAGAGAACCGGTTGTTAAATTATTTGAATCCCACCACTGGGTATATGGGGGAGGGCAGAGGGGGGGGAAGAATGTGGAGGGGTGTGAAACTACCCTGAACCTAGCAGCGTCCGTCCGTACAAGGGCTCTCACGTCAGTTTTGTCATGCGGGATGAGGCCCCCCTCCCCGCTCTTACGCAATAGAGGTCTCTCTGCAACTCTTTTTTTTTAGTCCATTGAAGTATTTCCTAAGCCATTGTTCCCCACGGATGGAAAAGAAACGCTCTAGAGATGCAACTACTTGATTCTTTTCACGATAAATCGAAGAAGCCGGCCTGTGTGGCGTTCACATTTTTGGGCAAACGGAGGGAGAGGAATTGCTCCCCTCCCCCAAATGCACCACGTGTCCCCACATGGAACCCCACAAAAAGGGATGCCTTCTCCTTCTCCTTTTCACAAATGGAAAGAATATAAGGAAGCCGCCGCGTCCCTCCGACCGGGATGCCAACTTCGAGGCAAGAGTCTTCCCGTGCCGTTTTAAATAAGACACCGAACAAAAACAAAAACAAAATAGAAACATGGAGACACAACGAAGGAAGGAAAGAAGATATGAATGCACGCGTGTGTAGATAAAGAGATAAGAGAGGAATAAAAATAAATAGTAGTCTGGGCTGAGAAATAACAGCCCGAATCGTCCTGCTTAAAGTGAGAAAAGTTTGTGTGAGCATGTGTGTGTGTGTGTGTGTGTTTCCGGCATGGGGGCATGACAACACGACAAATTTGCCACCTTGACTCAGCACTGTCACAGCTCTCTCCTCCTCGGTCTGCAACCGAACCGAGCCTGGTCACATCTGCACTGCAGGAAAAGCCAAAAAAAAAAAATAAAAAATGCAGGACTTTTTTGTTTGTTTGTTTCCTTGGTTCATTTAAAAGTTTAAAACAGACGGCAGCGGCGCCGGGATATCCAGAGCCGACAAAAATTCAATCTGACTTCCGGGGAATCTTTCAAAGAAAGAAAGGAACACGAGGAGGAGGGGGGGGAAGAGAAAAAAAACATTGCAAGTGCCCTTGGCTAGTGTTCCAGAAGGAGAAACCGAGTCCGTTCATATCGAGAGTTCGTCCTGGGTCTCCAAGTACAAAAGCTTTTTTTTTCTCCGCATTGAGGTCTCCCTTTTGCCGGTTTTCCTGGATCGGTCCTGCGAGACGGTGGGTCTCTTCTCAGAGGAAGACGTCAAGAATGCCAAAAAAAAAAAAGGGGGGGGGGAACAGGGTGGGAGGGAGAAAAAGAGAGAGGAGGGGGGTGCATCTGGAAACAAAGCTCTTTGGGAAAAGGGACAAGGCATTCGGTTGCCCCGGTATTTCAGTGTCCGCTTTGGGATCGCTCGGTGGAGGCAGGGAGTAAAGCTAGTGATTCCCCAAAGCAACCGGCTGCTCAGCGACTGCCCAGAACTGAAAGAGAAGAGGAGGAGGAGGAGGAGGAGGAAGAAGAAGAAGAAAGTTTAGAGTATCAGTATTGTTAAGATTTTTGCTGCTGTCCGAGCTGGATGGTTTTCTCACAGACATTTCATTACCAAACAAGATAACATCATGAGTGCTAGATGGTAGTGGGGTTTTGGGGGGGGGGGGAGGAAAAAGAGGGGAAAAAGGAAGAGGAGGAGGAAGAGGAGAAGAGGAGGAGGAGAAAGAGGAGGAGGAGGAGGAAGAGGAGGACTGTGGAGTCCTTGATGTTTTCTGAGCTTGACTGTTTTCTTGCAGAATTTTCATTACCCAACTAGGTAATATCATCAGTGGTAGAAGGGAGTGGGGTTTGTGGAAAGGAGGAGGAGGAAAGAGGGAGAAAAGAGGGAGAAAAGGAGGAGGACAATAACTCTGGGATCCTCTGTGCTCTGAGCCTGGGTGGTTTTCTCATTTCATTATCCAAAATGGTAACAATTTTGGCAGTTCGATTCTCACCGGCTCAAGGCTGACTCAGCCTTCCCTCCTTCCGAGGTCGGTAAAACGAGGACCCACATTGTTGGGGACAATGTGCTGACTCTATAAACAGCTTAGAAGAGTGCTGTAAAGCACCGTGAAGCGGTATATCAGTCTAAGTACTACTGCTATATTTAAAAAAAGATTAAACCTCCTTTTAGCGCTGATGATGTTACCTAGTTGGGTCATGAAACGTCTGCAAGCAAGCAAGCAAGCAACCAACCACACAAATCTAAGAAAACCAATCCACCTGGGGGCCAAACAGCTCTGTCTTTACAGCACACCTTAATGATCCTTTCTGGGAACTTGATTTTAGTTGAAAACACCCTCCTGTGCCCATGGCGAGTGGGCTGTCCCTTACCTAAAGTGTCACATTGGTTCCTGCCCCATCTCTAGGCTTGCTTCCAAGAGTAACTCCTCCAGCTCCTTCTCGTTTTTGGAACAGTTCAACTCTGAAAAAACAGAAACGGACAACTGGAACCTCAGGGAGCCATCATCAGGCTGACCATGAGGACTCCACCAGCAACAAGTCCTGCAGCCCTCTGAAGCCCAGGAACCTATCCAGAAACGCGGCTACCAAGCCATCGCTTTTGACATGACAGGAGGAGAAAAATGATCCTTATCCAAGGGAAAGAATAGTATTTGCTGAGGTTAGATCCAGGAACTTGTTGTGGTCCGCCAGCAGCCTGCGGAGCTGGCAGTGGAGTCGGACACTGGGGAGGATCATGGGCCAGTTCTGGAGGCTGGGGAAGGCCAGAACGAGAGCTCTGCATCGGAGGCAGAGATGGGGCCATGGCCATCTGGGAGCGATGCGCGGACTCCGGAGCCTCCAGAGGCGGATAGCAAAGAAGCAGAGGAACAGGAGGAGCCTGTTCCAAGTGCACGCATGTGCAGAGCTGCCAGAAGGCAAGAGCAGCTGAAGCAAAAAGGATGACTCGGGAGTAAAGTCAGACGATTGGCCCCTCCCAGAAGGCTTAAAAGAGCACCAAGGGCTCTTGGCCTCTTTGTAGAAAAGCAACGTCGTTACATTTGTTTCTTGTCGGTGTCTCTTGCTTCTGAACTTCGTGGGGCTTTGCCAAGAAAAGCCTTTGGCAGGATGCCAAAGTAGACAAAGGTTGGTGATAAGGCCAAAGGACTGTTTATGAAGGATTTGTTTTGGACTTAATTTGGACCAAGCTGAGAATGAAGTAATGAATGAAGCTGTTCTAATAAAATATATTTGTTTAGGACTGATTGTGTCTGGTAATAACTACTTGGGCCACAACAGAACTTTCTTTTTTTTTTCTTCTTTTAGCCACCCTTGCATTGGGGTAGAATTGGGGCAACTCAACAGAGCTTGAGCATTTACTAGCCGGATGCCCTTCCTGACACCTAGGCAGAGTTCACAGCAGACAATAACTCATTGCCCTCCTGAAGAAAAATATCTGCTGCTACCTAACATCAAACTCACAGCCTCCCGAATGAGAGGCGAGAGCTCCACCTCTAGGCCACCATGTCTCTCTAAAATTCTGGAACTTTAATGCCGGTTAAATCATACATGTTAAACTCTGGCAACTTTAAGACCTGTGGACTTTCAACTCCCAGAATTCCCCAGCCGCCTGGCTGGGGAGTTCTAGGAGTTGAAGTCCACCGATCTTAAAGTCTCCAAGGATGGACACACCCCTGATTTAAATGTTTTGACCTGGCCTCATCTGCTTTTTAATTCTTCCTCCTCTCCTCCTGGTTTTCGGGAGCGTATCTCCAGCACCCCACCTGAACATCAAGCTTGAGGGGCTCCCCACTTCCCACCTTGCTCAATCTCAGGACAATAAATCAAATGCAGATTGCGGGCCCTCTTTGGCCCGGCCATTTCATTCTGTGGTTATACCAAGCTTTTCTGCTTTCTTACCATGTTCCACAGCACAGCTGGCTCTTTTCCCGTCGTACCCTAAAGGCGTGTCTGGCAGCATACAAAGAAATTCCGTCTTTACCCCGTTAGGAAGCAGAGTAAGGTGGACCACGTCCTCACAGGACCCAGAGTTCATTTTGTCGGGGCCCGAATGGGAACTCGGCGTGAGGGGCGGGCTTTCCAAGCCGGCTGTGGGTCCAGCCACAGTTTCACTGGTCTCTGCTTTCGAGCCTTTAGTCTTTACGGGCTGATGGGGGGGCAGAGAGTCCGCCTGCCTCGACGGAGGTGCAGACAGAGCTGCGGAGCCCGCCTTCTGCTGGGCTGCCCTCGCCTCCTCCTTCTCTGGCAAACTCTCCACCCGCGTCACCACGAAGATTTTGTGGCCTCGGCCGGGACTGGAAACCGATATCCGTTTCTCGTTTCCAGGAGAAGTGACCTGCAGTGGCGCGCTGCTTGTGGTTCCTATTCGGGATTCACATTTGATTTCTTCTTCTGCAGCGTTTGAGGGGGAGACCTTATCTTTGGCGCCAAGTGTATCCCGGCCTTTCTCGAGAGAGCCCACCCCAAGGGGTCCTTCAGTGTGGTTGGGCTTGCTGTGTTGTCCCGACGGAGAGCAAGTTTTTGTTTGCGATGTCTCCTCCTTCTCCTCTTCCTCCTCTTCGGTGTCTGAATCAGAATCGCAGAGGTTGTTGTTGCTGCCGCCGCTGCCGGCCGCTCTCTGCTCCGCTGCTCCGTTCTCGCGGGGTATCAAGGCTTCGGCAACTTCTTCCACTTCCTCCAGGCTGGACACCACGTCCCCGTTCTGCCCGTCCTCTTCTGCCTGCTCCTCCTCCTCCTCCAGAGGTTCCGTGATTGTGATCTCGGGCATGGAGGCCGACTGCTGGAGTTTCTGCTCCTTCTCTTCCTTCTCTTTGGCCAGGACGAAGTTGCGCTTGCAGCCGTTCTGGATCTCAGTCAGGAGGGCTTTCTGGGTCTCGAGGAAACTCTTCACCTGTTGAAAGAGGATGAAGGCAGAACAAAATTGAATCGGCGCAGTTAAGATGTTCAACTGAGGAGCTTCAAAGATAAGGACCTGCATTTCGGTCGAAACTGCCTGACTTCAAATCTGATGCAGGTTGCAAACTCCATCCAAAGTCATCCAGCCAATTTTCGTGCCCCAAGGCGGGACTAGAACTCACCGTCTCCCAGTGATTGGCCCAAAGTCCCCCAGCAGCTTTCATGGACTACAATTACTATTGGTTCCTGGTGATTGGTTCATAGTCACTCAGCCAGCTTTCATGCCTAAGGTAGGACTAGAATTCCCTGTCTCCTGGTGATTAGTCCATAGTCACCCAGTCAACTTTCTTACTTAAGGTGGGACTAGAATTCCCTGTCTCCTGTTTTCTAACCTAGTGCCTTAAGAACTAGATGAAAATTTTAGGGAATTTGGAGAGCTGCTCTCTTAGAGGGCCCATATTGGGAGCTGGCTTCCAACCCAGACTTACCGATTCCTTTTTGGGCTCCCGGTCAAGGTCCAGCCTGAGCAAAGAATGATTGACCTTCAGAGCCAAAGACAAGGCCATAAGTCCCCCCGTCTTGATCTCGTTTTCCCGCAGGTCCAGCCGAAGCAGGCGAGGACTCTCCGCAATGAATTCCGCCACAGCCACAGCACCTGGGCACCAAAAGAGATCATGCAGGCCACACCCCGTAGTTTGGGAGGGCTTCTGCCGCCATCACAGAGATGGCTGCAAGTTCGGCTTACCTTCGCAGGTTAGTTTTGTTGAAGCCAAGCCCAATCGTAGCACTGAGCGGTTGCTGATGAGCCCGTTCTTCAAGTTGCGGACACCTTCGTTGCCAATCGGGTTGTGTCCCAAATTCAGAGTCTCAAGACTCTGGGTGTGAGGCTGGAGGCGTAAGCAGGACAAAAGGTGGGTTATCATGTTTCAGGTCCAAACAATATGTACATCCACAAGAAAGCAAAATCCTTGATTTATAGACCTCTCAGGGAAGGTCTTTCATGTCATCTGAATCACTGCTCTTTCCTTCCTTCCTTCCTTCCTTCCTTCCTTCCTTCCTTCCTCCCTCCCTCCCTCCATCTCTATCTACTTTATTATCTTCCATCTATCCACATCTATATCTATCAATCATCTATCTCTATCATCTACCTACCTATCATCTACAGTTTCTATCATCTTATCATTCCATCAATTCTACCCTGTTTCCCCGAAAATAAGACATCCCCTGATAATAAACCCAATCGGGCTTTTGAGCGCAAGCGCTAAAATAAGCCTCCCCCCAAAAATAAGCCCTCCCCAAAAATATTTAAATGCAGATCTGGAAATCAGGTAAGACATCAAGAGGAGCCCCATCGTGCTCCATGTGCCCAAAATAATAAGACCTCCCTGAAAATAAGGCCAAGCGCTTATTTCAGGGTTCAAAAAATATAAGACAGGGTCTTATTTTCGGGGAAACACGATACATTCTGTCTGACTGACTATATCTATCTATCTATCTATCTATCAATCAATCATCTACTATATCTATCTATCTATCTATCTATCATCTACTATATCTATCTATCTCTCTATTTATCATCTACTATATCTATCACTCTATTTATCTCTCTATCAATCATCTACTATATCTTTCTCTCAATCTCTCTCTCTCTATTTATCATCTACTATATCTTATCTATCTATCTCTCTCTCTCTATCATCTACTATATCTATCTATCTCTCTATCTATCAATCATTTACTATATCTATCTATCTATCTATCTATCTATCTATCTATCTATCTATCTATCCTATCTATCTATCAGCTATCTCTATCTTCTATCTTATCCCACCCACCCACGCATCCTTCCTTCCTTCCCTTCTTTTTCCTCTCTCCTGTCTTCCTTTCCCTTTCCCTTCCTTCCTTCCTTCCTCCCTCCCTCCCTTCTCTTGATTAAAAAACAGCTCTTCGTTGGGTTCTCCATAGCCTCCAACTTTCTGATGAAAGGTTTTGTCCCGAGATACGGCAAGAGCTTTGGACTCACCAACGTCATCCCCATATAGGCCATGCCGGTGTGAGTCAGCTGGTTATTCCACAGCACGAGGGTGACCAGGCCTTTCCGCTGCTCTTTCAGCCCTTCACAGATGTAGGCCAGTCCTGGGAAGCACAAGACAAACAGTTTTTTAAAAAGGGAAGTTTTCTTCGTTTGTTTTTGGTTGTTGTTGTTTTTTAAATAACACATGGTAACAGAAGTTCAGCATGTTCTGTATTTAGCTTAAGGGAATAAATACATCCGTTTGTTCTTGCTGGAAACTTTGGATTAACTTCCTCTTGGGGTTACAGCTGTCTGAGGTTTCTGCATCTGCTTTCAATAATTTTATTTGGTTCCCAGGTACGACTGTTTGAAAAGAGGAAACGCTAAAAAATGAGCTTCTTGGATTAGAGGTATCTTATGCTTCTTATGAGTTCTACCCCGAAGAAATTACACACTTTCAAGATCCAGCAAAAAAATAAAATAAAATCTTAAGGTATTTAAAAATCAA
The DNA here is from genome assembly GCA_012654045.1 of Ptyas mucosa. Lineage (NCBI taxonomy): Eukaryota > Metazoa > Chordata > Lepidosauria > Squamata > Colubridae > Ptyas > Ptyas mucosa. Next base: position 1,122,090 of record WNWU01000046.1, on the reverse strand, counting down.
TTATCAATTAACAGCCTTATTCTCCCAAATCTGAAGAATTTGTCTCCTTGGAAGCTGGACCGATTCAAAAGTAGAATGTTTTATGAATTGATTGCAATAAAATGTATTTTATTCCTTCCTTCCTTCCTTCCTTCCCCCTTTTCTCCTTCCTTCTTTCCTCCTGTCTCCTACCTTCCCTTCCTGTCTCCACCCTCTCTCCTTTCCTTTCCCTTCCCTTCCTTTACTTTCCTGACTTTCTTCTTCTTTTCTTTTCTTTTCCTTCCCTTCCCTTCCCTGACTTCCTTTCCTTTCTTTCTTCTCCCTTTCCTCTCCTTCTTCTTCCTTTCCTTTCCTTCCCTTCTCTCCCTCCTTGAGGATGCTTGAGGCTGGAGCTGCCCTACCTGAGTCCAGGACGTGGTTGTTCCTGAGGTCCAGGATCTGTATGTAACAGTTGAACTTCAAGAGATTGCCCAGCTGAGCCGAGTCTTGGAGGCTGTTCAGTTTATTATCAGCCAGATAAAGTTCCCGCAGGTTCATGTTCATTTTCAGAGCCGTCGCTAAGGACAGAGAAATAAACCAATGAGCAAAAGCAAGAACCTGGGCACAAGAACAAAACTTCCAGTCCCCTGTGGCTGCCAGTACTGGCAGCAAGCCACAACAATGCAAAAATGAGAGTTGGCTACAGTGATGTCAGGGTGTAAGTCCCCTCCCAACATTCAAGTGAAGAGTTGGGATTGTTATCATGGCATAAGCTGTGTCATTCTCTCCCCCAGGGACATACTGCATCCAAGCTGCGTTAAGAGGCCTTGCGATTCCATCTTCTTTTACCTAACGCTTTTTCAGCAGAGGAAAAAAATACCCGGTGGATTAAGCTGGAGGCCTATTTAAGATTTTGTTTTGCATGATGATTAGTCGATGCTTCACGTGAAGCGTTAATGTCACTTTATGAGGCCTTGGAAAGGCTACACTTGGAAATACGGCATCCAGTTTTGGTCACCACGATGTAAAAATAAAAAATAAAAAAGATGTTGAGGCTCTAAAAAGAGTGGCAGAGAAGAGCAACAAAGACGATTAGGGGACTGGAGGCTGAAACATATGAAGAAACAGTGGCTGGAATTGTCTAGTTTAGTGAAAAGAAGGACTAGGGGTGACATGGTAGCAGTGTTCCAATATTTGAGGGGCTGCCACAAAGAAGAGGGAGTCAAGCTATTCTCCAAAGCCCCTGAAGGCAGGACAAGAAATGGTGGATGGAAACTAAGCAAGGAGAGAAGCAACCTGGAACTAAGGAGAAATTTCCTGATAAATTAGAATCAGTGGAACAGCTTGCCTTCAGAGGTTGTGGGTGCTCCATCACTGGAGGCTTTTAAGAAGAGATTGGACAGCCATCTGTCTGGAATGGTAGAGGGTTTCCTGCTTGAGCAGGGGGTTCGACTAGAAGACACTAATTGTTCTCACTAATAGGAGATTTCTCCTTAGTTCCAGGTTGCTTCTCTCCTTGATTAGTTTCCATCCGTTGCTTCTTGTCCTGCCTTCAGGTGCTTTGCAAAATAGACTGACCCCCTCTTCTTTGTGGCAGCCCCCTCAAAACTGGATCACTGCTATCATGTCACTCATAGTCCTTCTTTTCACTAGACTAGCCATGTCCAATTCCTGCAACCATTACTTACCCAATCTAATAAGGGTGGGAAACTCATAAACTGCTCATTACAGGAGTCATAGAGAATGGGGAGGGGGGGAGAAAGCACATTCCTAGCTAGGCCATATAGTTTTCTTTCTCCTCCTTCTCCCTTAACAGGCACTTTGGAATGGAAAAACAACCAAGTCAACTAATGCTGGCTATCACTTTCAAACTTCATTTATTATTGCTACAGGTTTGCATGTTAAAGTCCTCCAGGCTGGTTCTAATGCATTATTAAAGCTGCAGGATCATCTTTATTTGCAAGAAGGCCCATTGTCTCTCCTGAACCCTAGAATCAGCTTTAGAAGATAAAAAATACTGCCCGACATTGAAGGGAAAATATTTGCAGCTCAGTGTGCTACAGGAGAGTGGGGCTTGTGGAATGGAAGAGAAGGAGAAAGGGAGGAGAAGGAGGAAGACTGTTGGGTCCTCGGTGCTCTCTGAGCTTGGTGGTTTTCTTGCAGACATTTCATGACCCAACTAGGGAACTTCATCAGTGCTAGAAGAGGAGGAGGAGGAGGAGGAGGAGGAGGAGGACTGTTGGGTCCTCGGTGCTCTCTGAGCTTGGTGGTTTTCTTGCAGACATTTCATGACCCAAGTAGGTAACATCATCAGTGCTATATTTACAGAGTTCCCAGAGAGCAAACCCTACATCTTCTAGCACGGATGATGTTAGACCCTAGTTGGGTCACGAAACGTCTGCAAGAAAACCACCAAGCTCCGAGAGCACCAAGGAGCCCTCATGCCTGACATTTGTTTTTCACACGACGACAATGCCCTCCGTGCCTAAAATGTTAATTTCCTCGCAAAGAAGCACGGTGATCTCCTAGGAGGGGATTGGGAAGAACTGCAATGCAGGGCTGGGGGCAAAGGGGGGCAAAATGATGATGAAAGGACAGCTCAATCCATTCACCCAGTAACATGAGGGGACGACCGGAAAGGCTAGCGTTCTCCAGGTGCAAGACAACCAGGCTGTTGCTGATGCGCAAGGCGCGGGCCACAAATGGGGCCGAATGATCCAGGAGAGGCGTGTTGCGGGCATCCACGTACTGGAGGCAGTTTGTCTGGGGGAGAAAGAAAACAGCAAAGGGTCAAGCCCAAAAGACCAGATCTATGTGAAGGTCCAAATAAACTGATTTATTGTTATTCATGCCTGTGCACAGGAATCTTCTCAATTTAAGGTTAGCACCTGCTTGGAGTTAGATATGGGTCAATGGAAATCAAGGACTATCTGTCTGTCTGTCTGTCTATTTATTTTATTTATTGCTTCTATTTATATGCTGCCCTTCTCCGGAGACTCAGGGCAGCTTACAATGTGTTAAGCAATAGCCGTCATACCTTTTGTATATACCTGCTTAGTAGGGCTTTCGGGGGCCCCAAGCGGTGTTCTTTTTTTATACAAAGTCAGCTTATTGCCCCCACAATCCAGGTCCTCATTTTACCTACCTCGGAAGGATGGAAGGCTGAGTCAACCTTGAGCCTGGTGACATTTGAACTCGCAGTGATTGCAGGCAGCTGGCAACTAAGTGCTACTTTAACAGTACTTTAGTCTGCTGCGCCACCAAGGCTCATCGTTTGTTTGTGATTACATTGGGATTCTAGGCTGATCCCTCTTTTAACCCCGCCCCCATCTCTGCCACTCCTCCTCCTCCACAAAATCAGATACAGACAGACGTAAAATCCATCCCTAGGATTTGCCTCCCATTCAGGAGAAAAGATATTAAGGGCCTTTCCGTTACAGGTAGTCCTCGACTTCATTTAGTGAATGTCCAAAGTTACAACAGAACTGGGAAAAAAGTGACTTATGATCGTTTTTCAGTTATGACCATTGCAGGTCACATGATCAAAATCCAGACGCTTGGCAACAGACTCATATTTATGACGCTTGCACTGTCCTGGGGTCGTGTGATCCCCCTTTTGTGACCTTCTGACAAGCAAAGTCAATGGGGGAAAGCCAGATTCGCTTAACAACGGTGTGACTAACTTAACAGCCGCAGCGATTCCCCTTAACAACCGTGGCAAGAAAGGTCGTAAAATGGGGGCAAAACCCACTTGACAAATGTCTCACTTAAGCAACAAAAATTTGGGGCTGAACTGTGGTCATAAGTCAAGGACTGCCTGTATTTCCATTCCACCTTCTACTGACCTTCCTCGAGGCTGCCCACAAACTGCAAGGAAGGTTTTCAAAAATCCAACTTGGAGCAGAACGTCAATACAAACCTTCCTCATCATGTGCGCAGCTGCCTGCCAACCCCGGGTGCCGATGTGTTTGTTAAAGGAGATGTTGAGGTGCGTGGCGGACTCGTAGTATTCAATCATGTCAAACAGTGCTGAGGCACCCTAGCAAACGAGAAAGAGGGGGGGGGGGAGAGAGAAAAACAGCGACCGCATAAGCAGTGTCAGGGTTCCAAGTAACACCCCCAACGAAAGAAAACTCCGAGGCTTGAAGTTCCTCAAAGTTGCATTTTATTAGAATTGTCCTATGGGCACATCTGGGAAAACCCGAATCTGAAAGCTTCCAGGTTTTCCCCACCCAAAGGGAAGTCCCTGCCTAACACCCACAAAGTCCATCACATGGTCCAATCCAAGCACCGTCTCAACTGGAGATGCCTCCCAGTCACACCACTCCAGGTGCAGGGCAAGATGTCCTTGACTCTCAGAGAAAGGAATGTTGTTATGACTACGTCTCATCCATGCTCCATACAATCCCCACCCCCCTCCCAATTTCCCACAGTAGTAAATGTGGCTGGCCCGGCTCTCTGGAACCAATTACCTCCGGAAGTCGGGACCGCCCCCACCCTACTGGCCTTCCGGAAAGCGGTGAAGACCTGGCTCTTCCGGCAGGCCTGGGGGCCGCTGATCTCGTTATAGTGATCTTGTGAGACCCGGCCACAAATTGGAGTGTATGTGTTTTAACGTTTTAATGTCTTCTTTTAACTTTTGTATGGGATATTGTTGCATTGTTTTATTCTCTGTTGTAAGCTGCCCAGAAAATAAATAAATAAACAAACAAACAAACAAACAAACAAACAAACAAATAAATAATTCATTCATTCATTTCCATTTATGAAGACCTTACCTCCTGTGAAAGCTTTCCCTGCAAGTTTAAAAGCAAGATGCATCTTTCCGGACATTCTTTTTTTTTTTTTTCCTTGAAGACATTTCGTTTCTCATGCAAGAACCGAAGAAGCTTCTTGGATGAGAAGCGAAACGTCTTCAAGGGAAAAAACAACAAGAAGAAAGTCTAGTTGCCTTGTGAAGAAAGCATCTTAGGTATTGAGAATAACAGCAGCTATTGTGTGTATAAGATTCGCTCTCTGTATTCAACAGAGACCGTAGAGATTGTACTCAGACGGTATTCTGTTATTGGGAATATAGAAATTTTATACATAAGCAAGAAAATTGTACAATTAAAAAATAATAATAATAATAGAAAGAAAGAAAGAAATAGCATCTTTGGGATAACTGTGATCTGGGATGACTTGAGAGTCTCCGAAGACATTTTTTTCCAGACAGTCAATTCAAATTGGACATGGATTTGTAAATGTCCAAAAGCGACGGGCACTTTTTTGATAGCTAGCCCAACTTGGTTAAAATAAGGGCTTCCTTGGAGTCTACGCAAGGCTGCGGTCCTCAAGACAAAAAGCGCACCGGTTCGATTCCCGAGACGGTCGGTTTGGAACGGGAAGGGGGAAAAAGGTACAGAATTCAGCTCCCCAAGGAGAGAAAGAGAGGAATATTAAAAATAAATAAATAAATAAAAATTCTTTGTAGGTTACGTACATCTTCATCGAGGCTCGTTTGCTCCAAATCCACAATTTTAAATTGGAGGCGTTTAAAAATCTCTTCCAGAGCTTCGCAAGCCTTGTAGTCTAATTTTTCACCTGTACAAGAAGAGAAACAAAAGAGTGTGTAAGGGTTTAAAATGGGAGGGAGGGGATTATGACGAGCCAGTCAGAAAGAATTAAAGTGGGGGAAGAGGGAGAAATTTTATACAATCATGGGAGCCAATGCACTAAACTTCTCCCTGCTCTGGAAAGTTGGGATAAGCTGCCCGAGGCAAGGTTGCTTCAAGATAGCAAGAGCTCTTAGACTTATACATCGCTTCACGGTGCATTACAGCCCTCTCTAAGCAGTTTACAGAGTCAGCCTCTTGCTGTTGTGGCCCACCAGGCAGCAGATTCGGACAGCGAGGAGGTTGGGGAGGAACATGGGCCGGTCCTGGAGTCTGGGAAGGCTCTGAGGAGGGCTCTGCGTCTGAGGCAGAGAGGGGTCCAGGGCCGTCTGACAGTTATCAGCTGCCTTCGGAGTCAGACATCAGTGGGGCAGAGGAACAACTGGAGCCTGTTCCCAGTAGGCGCATGCACAGAGCTGCCAGGTGAAGGGAACAGCTAAGGAACAAGGGTCGACTCGGGAGTAAAGCCCCAGGTGGACGGTGAATGGCCCCTCCCAGAGGGAATAAAGGGGAGCGAAAGGGGAGGTGGGAGACAATTAGTTCAATTCATTAGAGTGAAGATCTGTTCCTGGCTATTCTATTCTACTCTACTCTACTCTACTCTACTCTACTCTACTCTACTCTACTCTACTCTATTCTATATTCCATTATTCTGTTCTGTTCTATTTCTATTCCATTCCCATTCCCATTCCCATTCCCATTCCCATTCCATTAACTGACCACACTGGCACACAAGACATTTATAAGCTAAAGAGGAAAATCCTTCTGATGCCGTTACCTAGTTTGGTAACGAAACGTTCAGAAACTAAGCTGAAACAGGCCTGGAGAGCAAACCCCTGCCAAAAACAATGATTCAGTGCCCATTCACAATGCACCTCTAATTAGGAAAAAAAAAATTGCACCCGTGATGCAGATTTAGCCCTGGGCAGAGGTCAGAAAGGATGCTCAGAGAGGGGGCTGTTATTTCTGCTACGCAGCCACGTGTCTGGCTCTTTCTTCCCTTGGCTGTCGTGTGTGACCCATTCATTTTCCATTCGGATGAATGGTGTGTGTGAGTGTGACCCTTGCACACCTGGAGCCCTGACAATTTATGGCTCTGCCATCAGCCCAGTCTCTCTCTCTCTCTCTC
>WNWU01000046.1:1071256-1084811 GCA_012654045.1 Ptyas mucosa | reverse complement strand
TTGTCTGGCCTTCAGGTGCCTTGGAGAATAGCTTGACCCCCTTCCTGTCTGTGGCAGCCCCTCAAATATTGGAAAAGTGCTATCCTGTCTCCCCTGGTCCTTCTCTTCACTAGACTAGCCATGCCCAGTTCCTGTAACCTTCATATGTTTTAGTCTCCAGTCCCCTAATCATCCTGGTTGCTCTCCTTGCACTTTTTCTAGAGTCTCAACATCTTTTTTATAGTGTGGTGACCAAAACTGGATGCAGTATTCTAGGTTTGGTCTTACTAAGGATTTTCAGAGTGGTATTAGTACCTCCCTTGATCTTGATTGTATCCCTCTGTTAATGCAATTTAGGATTGCATTGGCTGTTTTGCCTGCCACTGAACACTGTTGGCTCATATTTAACTGGTTGTCCACTAAGACTCCAAGATCCCTCTCAGAGTTACTGCTATTAAGCCTGGTTTCACCCAGTCTATATTTGTACTTTTGGTTTTCCTTGCCTAAGTGTAGGACCCTACATTGAGTTTCATTTTGTTAGATAGGTCCTAGCATTCAAGCTTGTTGACTTCTATCTGGATCTTAAGCCTATCTTAGCCATTCCTGCCAGTTTAGTATCATCTGCAAATTTGGTCTTTGGAAATAAATTAATTCCATAGGGGAAGATACTATTTAGCTCCTTGTCTGCAGTAATCTTGTACTGACCTTCCACCCTTTTGCAATAATTCATGAAATGCCTTTGACAGGCCTGACTTTATTGTCCATCATCGCTTTTACTGAGAGACCTTCTCCCCGACCCCCCTAGTTTTAATACTGAGAAAAGAACAAACTGTGCACTTTGGCTTCTAGCGGCACCCACATCCCTCCACCACCATGTCTTGGTAGGTCTTGAGGACGACCATATCGTTCTGGTCTAGGTAAAGCATAGCAATGGGGCTGAGCTCCGTGGGGACACAGCACGCCTTGGGCACTTTGGAGTTCACCGAGTTCAGGATGGTCTGCACCACAGCATGGCTGGAAGAGTTCATGTGGTCGGCCAATGGGAAGCGACAGTCCCCCGAGCAGTAGAAAGCATGGTAGCCACTAGGAGCAATGATCCAGTCGTTCCACCCCACCGCCTTGAAATCCACAAAGAGGCGGTGCCTTTTGCACCTGGTGCTGCTTTTCGTCTTTGGCCTCAGGCCCTTGTGCTTCCTGGCGGAAGCTGGGACTTTAGTCGCTCCTCTGCCTCTAACAGGGCGGCTTCTGCTTTGCCTTTTTCTGTGGGTCAGAGGTTGCCCTCTTTGGTCATGGCTGTAAGTGACCAGTAAAGGTCTTTCCAGAGTCCACTGAGCTTCCTCTTGGCCGGGAGAGCGCCTTGCACGGAGGGGAATCTGTTGGCGCGGAAGATCTTGGCTGCGGTTCGAAGGCTGCACCTCGACCAGAAGCCCCAGGTTACGCTTCCGTTCTCTTGCTTTCTGGAAAGCAGCCGTCACATCGAAACTCACCCATTTGGGCTGGTCGGGCATCACAAATTTGCACGTGAGGAGCCGGCTCTTGTTTGGGGCCATCGGTGGGGGATCCACAGCGTGGTAAACGTGGATGTATAAGCCCTGGCTTTCTTTAGGGGAATGATAGAGACGCAACTCAAGGGCGGTCAGCTCCTCCTCCAAGGGCAGCACGGTGAGGTTGAACAGGAAGTAGAATGAATTTCCTGCACCTTCAGAGACATGCGCCGAATCTTCTAAATGTGGAAAAAATGAGCAGAAGTAAAGAAAAATTGGGAGGGACAATTCGAATCAAATAACTGCTTTGCTGGAGTTAACAGGAAGTCTCTTGCCCTGTTGCTCATGTCCTTCTCCAGCCAACCCAGAAATATCTGGGAAGCTCACAAGTGTGGCCTGGGGACAACAGCATCTCCTTCCTTGTCATTTCTATCTAGAATACAGCACATACAGGTAGTCCTCAACTTACGACCACACCAGAGCTCAGCATTTCCTTTGTTAAGCAAAGACAAAGTTGTGAAGTGGAGTTGTGCCTCCTTTTACGACCTTTTTACCACAGTTGTTAAGCAGATCACTGCAGTTGTTAATCGAACCATGAGGCTGTTAAGTGTCTCAGGCTTCCCCCATCCCCACCCCCTTTGACTTTGCTTGTCGGAAGCCAACTGGGAAGGTCACAAAAAGCGGTCACGTGAGACCCCAGCACGCTGCAAAGACCGTCATATATACGAACCAGTTGCCAAGTGCTTGAATTTTGATCCCGTAATGATCACGGGGAGGCTGCAACAGACATAAGTGTGAAGTCACTTTTTTCCCCCTGCTATTGTAACTACGAACGGTCACTGGATAAACGGTTGTAAGTCGAGAACTACTGAATTGCCTTCAAAATAGAAGTTTAATCTTTGGTTCCGTAAGGCAGAGTTCCCCAACTTTTCCGGCTTTGCGGACTGGTGGTGGGCGGAGGAATGGTTCGCGCAAGCATCCGCACAGCTCTGTTTGCACCGGCGGCGTGCATGCACGCCTGCCACTCACTGAAACGGAGCGCACATGCGCTCACCCACTGCGCGTGTAAGTGAGCATGTGCACACGCTCGGCAGGCGTTTCCATGGGCCAGTTGCAAACCCCTCACGGCCCACAGGTTGGGGAACATTCCCCTGCCATAAGAGGAAGGTTGACTTGGGTAGCTAGGATGGGATCCAAAGCCGATTATATTTAAGCCTCGACACTTTTGCCTTAAGAAGAAACAAAAAGTTTTGGAGCAAGCTCAGAACACAACGTTTACTTTTATGGCTATCGTGTTAGACCAGCCACTTCCTCCTGTGGTTTTAAAACAACAACCACACAAGGAAGTTGCCAGTGCAACACGCTCTCTTTTCTCTGAACTGGAGAACATTTTAGCCGCTGAAATTGGCAGTCAACCAATCTTTGGGGAGACCATTGCTTTCTTTGCTCCATAGATGGCACCAGAATCCAAATTAATGACTTTTAGTCCACTTCTCACCTCGGCAGTGAAAGCACAAGTGTTTTTCCTCTTGGGGAAGCGTTTAGGCATTTGGCTGATGGATACCACGTGAAGTATTACCGACTGCTACTAGTAAGGCCACACCTGGAATACTGCAACCAATTTTGGTCACCATTCTACCAAAAAAGATGCCGAGACTTTGGAAAAAGTTCAGAGACGAGCGACTAAGATGATCAAAGGCCCCTAGAGACTGAAACATAGGAAGAACAGCTGCAGGATTTGGGTTTGGCTAGTCTAAAGAAAAGGAGAATTAGGGTGACATGATAGTAGTATGATTCCAGTATTTGAGGGGCTGTCACAAAGAGGAGGGGGGGTCAAATTATTCTCCAAAGTACCAGAGGGCAGGATAAGAAACAATGGATGAAAACTAATTAAGGCGAAAGTTCCTAACGGGACAATTAACCAGTGGAACAGCTTGCCATCAGAAGTTGTGGGCGCTCCATCACTGGAGGTTTGTAAGAGTCTAAACAGTCACTTATCTAAAATCTAAGAGCCTTGGATAGTACAGTGGTCTAAAGCACCCTGTTATTAACACAGCTGCCTGCAATTATTGCAGGTTCGAATCTCACCAAGGCTCAAGGTCGACTCAGCCTTCCATCCTTTCTAAGGTAGGTGAAATGAGGACCCAGATTTCCTCTGGGGGCAATAAACTGACTTTGTATAAATATATACAAAAGGTATGAAGGCTATTGCTTAACGCATTGTAAGTCGCCCTGAGTCTCCGGAGAAGGGCGGCATATAAATCAAATTTTTAAAAAAATGGTATAAGATCTCCTGCTTGAGCAGGGGGCTGAACTAGAAGACCTCCAAGGTCCCTTCCAGCTCATTCATTCCATTAAATCTTTCTAATGTTGCATCGTGAGGTTTGGTGAGTCTGCCACGGAATATTTAAAAGAGTTAGAAGAAGTCAGGCTGAAGGTCTGCCTAGCTTGGCAGCTCTCTGTTTTCCTGGCTGCAGATTCTTAAGAAGAGAGAGAAGAAGCTTCACCCCGTCTCCTAAAGCTTTTGGCCTGGAGGTAGCTGGTGATTCGCCCCTGGGATATTTAGCGTGCCAAGTTGGGCTCTCTCCATTGAGCTAAGTCCCCATTGGCTTGTGATGTTTGTGGCTTCCTACCCATCGGCTCTTTCTCTCAAGAGTTTTATACGTGCTGCTTCCTGCCGCCACCTTCATCTTTCATCCACGGTTCCCAAAGAGACCCAGCCTTTCTTTCCCCGCTCCTCCCTCGGCCCCGGTTAAGGAGAGGAATGGAGCGAGGGTCTCACCATGATGGAAGGCGCGCACGGTGTTGGCTGCCGCTGCTCGGCCTTCCAGGAAGGGTTGCTCAGCGTCCTTTGGAGAGGCTGGAAGCTGTCTCGAGGAAAATCGGTATAAATCCAGCAAGTACTGGGGGACCAGCAGTTTGGGTTTGGGGTCCGGCCGCCTTTGCAAGCCCAGCCGTTTCAACAGAACGGTTTGGAAGGTTTGGATGGGAAGCTGCTGTGGGACCGGTTTGCTCGTGGGCTCAGCAGTGCCTGGTGATGCCATCTGGAGGCTCTCGGATGCCCAGAAGGCAAGAGGTACGAGTAAAATCACCCAAACAGGCAAGTTACCAGAAACCATTGTGGAACTGGAGACGTTGGGGCAGGCGAGGGAGAAGAGAGAGAGAATTATGGTTAAAAAGAGCCTTGGATAGTACAGTGGTCTAAAGCACCCTGTTATTAACACCAGCTGCCTGCAATTATTGCAGGTGCGAATCTCACCAAGGCTCAAGGTTGACTCAGCCTTCCATCCTTTCTAAGGTAGGTGAAATGAGGACCCAGATTGTGGGGGCAATAAGCTGACTTTGTATAAGTATACAAAAGTATGAAGGCTATTGCTTAACGCACTCTAAGCCGCCCTGAGTCTCCGGAGAAGGGCGGCATATAAATCAAATTTATATAAGATAAGATAACCTTTATTGTCACTTTTTTTCCGTGAACTCGCTGGCACACATTAAAAAATGAAATTCTCTGTGCCCGCTTCTCAAAAGAAAATATATAGAATTCTTTACTGGCCAGCTGTGATTGGACACACAAGGAATTTGTCTCCGGTGCAGAAGCTCACAGTGTACATACAAAAGTAGTGGCCAAAATTGTGGAAACCTTTTGGGAAAGGTGCATTTTCTAAAACTAGCTAATAACACCGCTTTTTTTTTGGGAGTAGTACCCTAAAATTATATATCAATGGAAAGATAATTTAATCAAGAATGTAATGCAATCACTTTTATGAAGGATTTGCTATTAGGACAGCAGTTACAGTAGAAAGAAGAAAAGTGAAACACATAGAAAAAACGAGATATACAAAAATTATTATCATGTCACTTAATAGTTGGGTAACCTCTAGCATGAATGATGGCCTTACAACGTCTTCCCATGGAGTGAACCAAGTCTTTGAGTTCTGCAGCTGTTATCATGTGAAACCAAGATTGAAGGATGGCTTCTATTCCCTGGGTTTTATTACTTGGTCACTTCTGACTAACCAGTTTCTTTAGTCGGCTCCATCGATTTTCAATTGGGTTAAGAAGGTCTGGGCTATTCCCAGGCCATTCCAGCAGTGGAATAGGATTATCTTGAAACTCCCCCCAAAAAAGTGGTGTTATTAGCCCTCAAACCTCAAAAATACACTTTTCCCAAAAGGTTTCCAGAAGGTCATAGATCAGTTAGGTATATAACAACACCCACAAAGATACCTGTACAAGGATTCCTCAACTTACAACAGTTTGTTTGGTGGCTGTTCGTAATGACAACGGCAATGGGAAAAAATGTGATTTAGGACCATTTTTCACACTTACGACCATTGCAGCCTCCCCAGAGTGACGTGATCAAAATTTAGACACCTGGCAACCGGCTCACTTTTCTGAACAGCTCCAGTGTCCCGGGTTCACGTGATGCCCTTTTGGGACCTTCTGACAAAACAAAATCAACAGGGAAGCCAGATCCATTTAACAACCGGTGTTACTAATTGAGCAATTGCAGTGATTCGCTCAACGACTGCAGCAAGGAAGGTCGTAAAACGGAACCAAACTCAACTTGACCACTGTCTCGCGTAGCAACAGAAACTGCTGTAAGTTGAGGACTAGTTGTACTACTCCCAAACGCCAGCTAAGTAAAAAAAGGAGCATTGTTTTTGTAGTCCTTCCTTTTTGCCTACCAGCCCTCTATCCTGAAGGAGGACTTACTTGCAAAAGTTGAAGTTCTCGGCAAGAATCCATGTTCCTTTCCACACTTAATGGCCTTCCTTTCTCCGCTTGCCCTTCAAGATTTATCCCAGCTCTTCTGGGTCCCCCATAGCAGGAAACCCACTTGGCGACCTCAGGGGCAGAGCGAGTCTCCTTGGCATTCCCCGTCCACCTTCCTGCCTCGCCCTCTTCAAATGAGAGAAAGCAGGTCCCAGCAGTCGCTCCGAGATTGCTTGGGCTGTGCCCACCCTACCGGTGGAGGTGCCGGTCTCCCTGCTCTCAGGATGTGATGTCAGCCAGGCGAGCGGCCGGAGCCAGAACAAACAAGTTGGTTGAAAGTTGTCGCTTCTTTTGCACTCTGCAGTAACACCACAGCGGCTCTTCGGCTGCTGCTGGAGAAGCCCCGTGTGCCGTCTGTTGGGCCCAGATATGGAAGAAGAGGCATTCGGGAACTCCCATCTTGGTAGTTGCCAAGATCTGTTTCCCAGATAGCATCGAGCACAGAAGGGAGCTAACTGCCCCTTTTCCCACAATCCCCCCTTGGCCAAATATTCAGAAGGCCTTGCTAACACTGGGCCGTATTCAGATGTCATCGTGTGAACCTGTGTTGGGGGGGCTCATTCTGCAAAGCCCTTGTACTTTAGCCCCCATGGCCTAGATCAGTGATGGCTAACCTTTTTGCCATCGCGTGCCAGGAGGGAGGGCAGGGGGATCACATGCGTGCATGCCCACCCATAATTCTATGCACTCTGCATCCGTGCACGACCACCACCCCCCTCACTCCTGGCACGTTTCTCTCTCTTACCTGGCTCCGGAGCCTTTCTAGCAGTCTGGGGAGGGTGAAAACGGCCTTCCCTACCCCCCACCTCCACCCCCCGAGGCTCCTCTGGAGGCTGGGGACAACAAAAAACAGGCCTTCCAGTCCCACCAGAAGTTGGCAAACTTCCTGTCTGGTGGGCCCAGAAGACCCAAAAATCAGCTGGTCAGCACATGCATGCGTCAGAGCTGAACTCGCGTGTCCAGTGATACGGCTACGCGTGCCACCTGTGACACGCGTGCCATAGGTTTTGCCATCACGGGCCTAGATTATGACCAAAAATCAGGATTCTGGTAGTGAAACATTTCTTAGAGCAGTGCCTAGACCAGTGTTTCTCAACCTTTTTGCAACTTTAAGGTGGGTGGACTTCAACTCCCAGAATTTCCAAACTTCCAAGTGGAAGAAGAGGATCTTGAGGTCCTCGGTGCTCTCTCTGCATGGTGGTTTTCTTGCAGACGTTTCATTGCCCAACTGGGTTACATCACCAGTGCTATGTTTACATGATTTACAGAGCGCAAACCCCACATCCTTCAAGCACGGATGATGTTACCTAGTTGGGTAATGAAACATCTGCAAGAAAACAAGAGCACCGAGGATCCCACCGTCGTCCTCCTCCACTACACAAATCCCATTTGCTTCTTGCACTGATGACGTTCCCAAGCTCGGTAATGAGATGTCCGCAAGAAAGCCCCCAAGCTCGGAGAGCACCAAGGAGCTCACTATATGGGCTTTTGTCACATACGTCTAGCAGCCCTTTCCTTGGCCTCTGTCCCTGGATGGGTCTCGCCCTTAGCCTTGCGGAGCGACCCCCCAAATCAACACCATCTTTTATGTCGAAACCCACGGCTGTTTCTTTAACGTTCGTCCATCGCGGGTCACATTCCATCAGAAGCCCACATCGCAACCCGAGCCTGCCTTGCCAAAAAAAAAAAAGAATAATAATAATAACCCTCCCCTACACACACCCTGGCCCCATGCCCAGGAGTGCCGCAGGTCCAAGCCAGGTTCTTATCAGGCCGGTTGGAGAGGGCTTCCAGCGGCCAGGAACTTCCTCTCCTGCCAGACAACACACTCGGAGAATGAGCCGTCTGTGGAAAGAGCGCATAAACAAGGGCATAAACAGAAGAGGAAAACCAGAGGCCTTCAGCCAGCGCAAGCCGTTTGGAACAAACACACCACGCAGGAATGTTGTCTGACCAGAGACTGGGGAGGTGGGGGGGGGGGTGTTTGTCTCCCCTGAGACTTAAACCTGGAGCTTTTCGTCCCAGAAACCCGGCTGTGTCTCAAAAGCAAAAGCTGGAAAATATTTTGCTCGCGCATACGTGATATTTCCCGGTGGCTGGAGGTTCAGCCAGGCGTGCTGTTGTTCAGCCACATCTCTAGAGGGTCAACGGAACGGAGGGAGGTCACTATAGCTCAACTGCCCCTCAGGGCTGAATTTTGGGCTAATTTTCTGGACATGAAAACC
This sequence comes from Ptyas mucosa, assembly GCA_012654045.1. NCBI lineage: Eukaryota > Metazoa > Chordata > Lepidosauria > Squamata > Colubridae > Ptyas > Ptyas mucosa. The sequence goes on along the minus strand of WNWU01000046.1, from coordinate 1,076,347 downwards.
CATTAATTATCCTTTAGCCCAGGGGAAGACTTCCTCAGCCCAGCAAAGCTCTACAGATGTTTTCGGTGGCAAGCCAGGTCCAATTTGAAATGAAAGAATTCCCAAGTTGGTTAGAGCAGAGTGGGCCGTTTTGTACGTTATCGGGGTGGATTTGATTTAAATCAAGTCGATTTAAATTGCAATCTAAATCAGAGGTCTTCAACCTTGGCAGCTTTAAGACTTGTGGACTTCAACTCCCAGAATTCTCATAGCTGGCTGGAGAACTCTGGGAGTTGAAGTCCACAAGTCTTAAAAGTTGCCAAGGTTGGAGACCCCTGCTTTAGCCAACATTTCCTGGGGCTCTTTTGATTCCTCTTCAACCCATCAGGCCACTAGGGAGCTGCCCACGATATGTTACAGCAGGAGGTGGGGGGTCTAACTTTGGTGGCTTTTTAAAGGCCTGTGGACTTCAATTCCCCAGAATTCCCCAGGCAGGCAGGCTGAGAGTTGGAAGTCTATAGGTTTTAAAAAGTGGTTTGGACACCTCTTTAGTTAATAGTTTACTTCATTGTCACTGCACCTCATACAATGAAATGAAATGCCGTCTTCAGGGTACATTATAACTATAAAAATAAAAACACAAACGCACCTCCTTCACATTCTGTACAATTGAATTGAAAAACCTCTGATATTACATTAATATTGCACTATAGAGTAGAATTCAATATAGCTACTGCTCTGGGATAGAAGCAGTTTTTCAGCCTATTTGTCCTCGGTTTTTATTATCCGGTACCGTCTGCCAGATGGTAATAGTTCAAAAAAAAAAAAAAAAGGGTGCCCAGAATGAGATGGTTCTTTAAGGATGTTTTGAACTTTCTTAAGGCAGCAGGAGCTATCAAGCTCTTCCAAAGAGGGGAGAGGGCAACCAATGATCCTCCGGGCAATGACGCTGACCCTCTGGAGCGCTGTCCTATCTGCCACTGTGCAATTGGCGAACCAGACACAGGTGCAGTAAGTTAAAATATTCTGTATGACTCTTCCTGACAGCAACAAGAATGAAGCTGCTGCCGATTGACTTAATTGTGAAGTGAATGGAAGCTAAGAGTGATTCTTTAAGCCAGCCTCCCCCCACCCAATCTGATGCATTGGGACTGCCACCCTGAATCAGAGGCAGCCTAGGATTGGCTATCCTGGTTTGTTCAGAGAACAGCTTGCTTAGGCATCTTGTCTTGTGCCCGAATTGTTTTAAAAGCGCAGCAGGTTCTTTGAACCGAGGGGTCATTTTCACCGGTTTGCAGAGCTGAATCTCTACAGATGTTTTCGGTGGCAAGCCAGGTCCAATTTGAAATGAAGGAATTCCCAAGTTGGTTAGAGCAGAGTGGGCCGTTTTGTATGTATCGGGGTGGGCTTGATTTAAATCAAGTCGATTTAAATCACAATCTAAATCAGAAGTCTTCAAACTTGGCAGCTTTAAGACTTGTGGACTTCAACTCCCAGAATTCCCCAGCCAGCTCTAATGGTTGAATTCTCCAACCATTCGGAGAGAGCTGTAAAGCGGTCTATAAATCTTGAGCGCTCTTGCTATCGTCGCCATTTTTTTCCCACCCGATTGCCGTCTCGCTTTCCCTCGGAGACCGCCGTTGTCCTTGGCCGCTGCTCGCTTTCTCCCGTTTACTGTGGAAAACATCCTCTCTGCCGATGACCTGGGCTTGGCTGCCTGCCGGAGGGGATGTTGGCACAGCAAGGAAGCGTCAACTTGGTGCCGCCACCATCCAGAGCTGGAAAATAGGCCGTCCTTGTGCAGCTGCACTTCCTGTTTACAAGGCCGTCAGCCTAGGTTAACTCTGTGGTGCCCAGCAGTTTGCAGAGAGGATGAGCTGGATGGGCAGGCAGGATTGCCTGCTAGACCAATTTTTAAACAAAAATTAGACAGACAGACTGACTCTACATTTCTAAACTACCCAACTATGGAGATTCTCAGTCATTGAGATCACAGCGGTCCCAAAAGTGCTTTTTTCAAAAGGCAACTGGACTTCGTTTCTCCCTGAAGATGTTTCGCTTCTCATCCAAGAAGCGTCTTCAGTTTTGACTGAATGGTGGAGAATGGAAGGATTTTTATTCCTTGCAGTCATCTGGTCGTTAGTGCTCTTTTGAGAGTCACTGAGGCCACTTAGAGGTTTATCTGCGCCCTCAGGGTCACCTGAATCCTGTAGGTTGCAATTTTTCCCTCCTGGAACCCCTTTCATAGTCCCTACCCCTCCTTCAAATGACGAGCATGAAAGGATTTTCAGGAAAAAAATAAGAAAAAAAAATGGCAGACTACAGGATTCGGGTGACGCCGAGGGCACAGTAAACCTCCAAGTGGTCTCAACGACTCTCAGAAAGAGAGCTAACGGCCAGGTGATACGCAAGGAATATAAATCCTTCCATCCTCCACCATTCAGTCAGAATTGAAGAAGCTTCTCAAACGAAGAGCGAAATGTCTTCTGGCAAAACAAGAAAGTCCAGTTGCCATTCCCAGATTCCTTCACCAAAGAACAAGGCTTTAGAAGAAATGCATATTATGACATATTTGGATTTTGACCCCAAATCTATATACTTAAGTATATGTTGACGGTCTAGGTTTCTAACCATCTGTTCACTTAATGCGGAGGTGTCCACCCTTCACAACTTTAAATCTTGTGGACTTCAGCTTCTAGAATTCCCAAACTGGCTATGCCATGCCTGTCCGGCTGGGGAATTCTGGGAGTTGGAAGCCCACAAATTGTCAGGGTTCCAAGTAACATCCCCACAGCAATCAAAACTCCGAGGCAGGTATATTCCTCAAAGAATAGTTTTATTGGATACGTCATATTGGCACAGGTAGGTGAAAACCGCGGGAACCTTTAGAGTCGGTTTTCCCCTGATTAAAAGTTTTCCCTCAACCCCAAACAATCAGTCACATCGTCCAATCAAGGCGCTGTCTGGTTGCTTTGTAACATTACTCCTCCTCCTCTGGGCCAGGTGGGAGGATGTCCTTGATTCCCAAGAGAAAGTATTTTATTTTGACCAGTGATGGTATTCAGCCAGTTTTATCCGGTTCGGGCAAACTGGTAGCGGCGGCTGCAAGAGGCTCTGCCCACCCACCCGGATATCATGACGTCCCGTTTTTGACGCTCTACGCATGCGCGGAAGGCTCACACATGCACACGCACTCACATTTGCGAACCGGTAGCGATTTTGACTACAAAACCCCAACTATCTCTTAATCCCCTCTTTCCACTCCCTATCCCTCAGCTCTAGTGTGGCAACACTGAAGCTCCAAGTCCGGTCAGCTTCAGGATTGATGCAAGTCTTAAAAGTTGCTAAGGTCGGAGACCCTCCGCCCTCGGATCTAAAACATCTGGAGGGCATCAGCTCCCGTTGCTTACAATGTTTAGTTCCGAATGAAGTTTGCATTATCTTCTTTTTCTTTCGTTTTAAGCAGGGATCGACAATGACGGTGCCCGTGGCTGTCCTGCGCCTGCCCCGTGGACCCGATGGCTCAAGCCGCGGTTTTGATCCCAACTCTCCTCGTTTCCAAGTTCTGGGTCCTGGCAGCCTGCCTTCCAGAACGTACAAGGACCCGGCTTATCTGGAGCAGGAGCAAGAAGCACGAGTCGCCCTGCGGGAACGCTACTTACGCAGCCTCTTGGCCATGGCTGGCCAGCCGGTGAACTTCGCCATGTACGAGAAAGTGGACGTCACGGCCTTATTCGGAGCCTCGGACATCGACATCCTGAACTTCCAGGTTTCTCAGCTTCAGACCCCTCTGGGGATTCAGAGGGAAGCCCTCCTGCGTTGCTCGGACATTATTGCGTATTCTTTCGAAGTCTGAAGGACGACCTGCTTTGCATAGGAGAGCCTCGGATTATGGCAGAGACTCAAGACTTGCGTCCGGTCACTTTTTTTTGTTTTTGCTTTTGAGTCGCAGCTCTTAAAAATAAATTTCGACATCCACAGCCAATGAAGCCACCTGGATTTCTCTGCAAGATCGGAGCAGCTACCCCAGAAAAGGGGGGGGGCATAGCCAGCTCGACGTCACTCATGTCGGGGGGCGCCTATAGAGGCCCAAGTGCTCTGCCAGCAAAAAACGGATCCCCGAGCTCCGTTTTCGGCTGCGACGGCCTCCTTGCAACCCTCTGCCGGTGAAAACGGAGCTCGGGAAAGCTCCGTTTTCGCTGGCAGAAGAACCGTGGGCCAATCCTTCACTGCTTCCAAGGCAACCCTGCAGGCAAGATCTAAACACCCCGGCGGGTTGGATCCGGCCCTCAGGCCTCGAGTTTCGACACCCCTGAACTAGCGGGAGGGCAGCATCACAGAGCTAACTTCTTTCAAACTTTTTATTTTTCTGGCAAAAACAAAAACAGCAATGTACAGCAATTATTACGCAGTAGGGTTAACGTGAGCCCCTCCCCGGTGGGGTTGAGGGTGGAGTGGGGGAGCCAGCAGGGCGAGAAGTCAGCAGCGTGGCCTTGCGCCAGGGAATTCGTCCTAGTGGCGGTAGTGAGGGCTCCGGGATCGCGACCGCGAGTGCCTGCGAGAAACCAAAGAACAAAGACATGAAGTGGAAGTGGAAACCTTGGCGGGGAACAACAACAATAGGACTCCTGCTTTTACGGGCACGTTCCCTTTTTTGCTACTCAGACACAAAATAGCCCACCGAGGGGTTGGGGGACCGGGACGGGACGTATTTCTGCTTTCCGCAACTTGGTGCCTTTTAAGTAGAGCAGGGGTGGGGGAACTATGGCCCTTTTAGGACCTGTGGACTTCAACTCCCAGAATTCCTGAGCCAGCATAGCTGGCTCAGGAATTCTGGGAGTTGAAGTCCACAGGTGAAGTTGCCATTAAATTCCCAAAGATCAACGAAAGGCCTATAAAACAGACCCTTATTTTCTATCGATTTGATTCCCCTTACTTATAACGCCACCATTACAAAAACAACGGCCCGAGGCTGTGGATGATGGGAACTCAAGGGAGTGGCTTAGCGGCTCCTCTCTACGCAGAAAGCCCTGCTCAGCTCGCCTTTTTTTTTTCCCAACAGCAAGCCACGCCTCCTTTCCACCTGATTGGCTGCTCCAGCCAGAGTTTTTT
>WNWU01000046.1:1023487-1054623 GCA_012654045.1 Ptyas mucosa | reverse complement strand
TCTGGACTTCAACTCCCAGAATTCCCCAGCCAGCCAATCAGGGATGTGCAATCTTGGCAACTTTTAAGACTTGTGGACTTCAACTCCCAGAATTCTCCAGGTAGCCAAGCAGGGGAATCCACTCTTGGCAACTTGTGGACTTCAACTCCCAGAATTCCCCATCCAGCAAGTCTTAAAAGTTGCCGAGGTTGAACACCCCTGCATTGGGGCGTGTCTACCCTTGCCCCTCCCCCAAAGAGATACACAGGGGCACCCCTCTCCTGCAGCTTGGCTTACTGACCTGGATCTGCGTCGAGAGCCGTAACGCCAGCCCCGCTCCGTCGACCGCGACCTGGAGTGTCGTCGCCCATCTCGAGAGCCTCCGGCCGAGTACCGCCTGGTCCTGCTGTGGGACCGGGAATACCTGTGGCTGCGGGAACGGCTGTAGCCGCCGGTCCTGTGGTAGCTACTTGTCCGATGGGACCGTGAGCTGGACTGCGAGCTGGAGGAGGAGGACGTGGACGAGGAAGAGGAGGAGGAGGTGGTGGAGGAGGAGGTGGAGCGTCGCCTGGAAGGAGGAGAGGCAGGATGCTGGCTGGTCACGCAGGAGACCGGCAGTGGAGGAGAAAGGCCGAAGGACGTCCCCAACTGCCAAGGTCTAATCCTGCCGGATAATTCCCCAAACAGAGGAGCAAAAAAAAAAATGCTTCCAAATTAACGGCCACGGCTCGGTCGTCCGCAATGGGTCAGGCTGCCCTTCGCTTCCCCGCCTTCTCTGTCTTCTTCGGGGCACCCACTTCCTGGAGACAGGAAGGGTTGGAAAGACCCCGCTGGCTTCCACACCACGTTCGGCTCGGCCTAAGTGCAACAGGCACGGGGAGGTTGGTGGACTGCAAGACCTCACTGCTCAAGGGACAGAATTTTGAACCCCCAGCTCAGGATCCCCGGGGCGGCTGTCCCGTCCTTGAGAATTCCCAATTTTAAAGGGAGGAAACACTCCCTTTAAAGTTTCGAAACTGTCGGGGAAAGGCTTATTTAAAAATAATAATAAACAACTGTGCATGGGGATGTACCCTAAGAACGTGGGATCGCTGCAGAGTTTATTATTGTTTGCCACAAGACCTCAAACAGCACAGGGGGGTGGGGGGGGGGGGAAGAGTTTCTAACAATGTAAATGTCAACCCTGAATTGAACCTGGCTGAGGCCATCTTGGAGGCTTGAGGTTTGCCAATCAACAGAGGGAGGGAGGGAAATAACTTGTGGCCAAAACAATAAACTTTTCCTGTGGGAACCAAGGACGTTCTCGCAGGTGGCTTGGTCAGAGGAGGAGCAAAGTAACCAAGTAACCAAGCAACCAGCCAGCACCTGGATTGGACAGCGTGACCAGCAACTTGGCGGAAGGGGAAAACTTTTACTTTTTAATTAGGTGAAAGCCGCAGGAAATCTCAGAGTCAGCTTTGAGCTGAATACCCATGCTCCGCTACAAAACTATGTGATTGGGCTTGATCAATCGATACAGCTTGAAAATTAATGAAAATTAATTACGATCGACCTCTCCTCTCCCCTTTTCGTCCTCAGCCTTGCCCCACAGAAGCCTCCCCTATCCTATCCCCTTCTCTCCCTCAGCCTTGCCCCATCGAAGCCTCCCCTATCCTATCCCCTGCTTGCTGCTGTGAAAGTAAAACTGAAACTGAAACTCCTCTCCTCTGCTTGTGTTTTGCATTTGGAACAGATTTCTTTTCAGGTGGGGGGGAAGTAGAACTCCTTAGCATCACAGCATGTTAATAATAATAGGAAATACTAATGCTCTGATGGTCACTTCAAAAAATCCTTTCTTAGTGAGCACCTAGAAGCCAAGAAGAACATACGTGACAAATTTCAAGTTTGTAGGTTTTACGGTTCTGGAGATTTTGTGATGATGCGTGAGTGGTGAGTGGTTATTTTGCATATTTCTTTGAGGAGATTGCCTGCCTCGGAGTTCTACATTCTATGGGTGTATTACTTGGAACGCTGACATCAAGCAGACTCTGAAAGTTCCCACAGCTTCCACCTAATTAAAAAGTAAAAGTTTCCCTTTTCCCATCAAGTCACGCTGTCCAAGACTGGGATTCATTAAGAGTCCCCTCGAGAGGTCTTTAAAAGCTAATTTCCCCAAGCTTTGGTTCTGCTGACAGAGGGCTCGATGGCATGCGACTATTTGCTGCTCTGCCACAATTTCGCTGCTACTTAAAAGTTTTTCGTGATAACGTTATGTAGAAATAAATTACAGGTAATCCTCGACAGTTTGTTTAGCGACCGTTCGAAGTTACAATGGCACTGAGAAAAGGGACTTATGTTCGCACTTATGACCGTTCCGTGAGCAACCGCCCCTGGTCGTGTGATCAAAACATGGACACTTGGTAATGGGTTCACATTTAGGATGATTTGCAATGTCCCAGGGTCACGGGATCGTCTTTTAGTGACCTTCAGACTGGCAAAGTCAACGGGGAAGCCAGATTCACTTAACAACTGAGTTACAAATTTAAAAACGGCAGTGATTCGGTTTAACAAATGTAGCAAGAAAAAGCCATAAAACGGGGCAAATTAACCCATTTCTCACTTAGCAACGTAAATTCTGGGCTCCGTTGTGGTCATAAATCGAGGACTAGCTGTAATTCAAATCAGAAAGCTTAGCCTTTTAAAAGGTGGATCAAAGTAGAGTAATAATGATAGTGGCGAGAGCGAGCAGCGATCACTGCATAATTGGCTGGTTGGAAAATGCTAGGATTTAATTTGCAGTAAGCCAACTTCCCCAGGCCAAAGGAATCTCCCAACCGTACTTCAAAAGGATCTCTACAAAGTTAAGGCAGTCATACAGGATCCCGGACCCTGTCTCTCCTTCAAGGAAGCTACAGTTGGATGCAAGAAACCTCCCAGATCTCTCGTGGGACAAGAGCCCCACCCAATCCCACCCCTTTCCTGATCCCTGACCAGATTCCATCATGAAAAGATCATTCGGGCAAGAATTGGCCTGCCGGAGTGACCAATGGCAACGCAGCTCCCCTAACACGGACGGGACCAGACCAAGCATTCGGGGCGGATTGACGTCAAAAAAAAAAAGCAATCTCTCGACCTTTGACCCCAGAAGGGTCTCTGCTTTAAGGTTTGGGAAAGGCCAGGCAGGTGCGAAAGTTACCGACCGGGAGGAGGCGCTATGACCTGCCGGAACGTTGCCCTGCTGCGCTTGGCTGGAGCGTGGCTTGTTGAGCGGGGGTGTTTTCCGAGGGGCTCCCCCGGCTTGAGAAGCAGCGGCTTCTTCATCGCTGCCCCCAAAGCTGGTGATGAAAGTGATCTTCTCTTCGTGACCAGGGGAAGGCGAGCGAGAGCGGGAACGAGACTCGGAGCTGGATTCTGAGGGGGATCTGTGGGATGAAGGAAAAGCGATCACTGGAGAGAGAAGACCGGGGGGGGGGGTGGGGGGTGGGAAGAGCTAATCCCATGTCAGGTTGAACTGATGTCAGGTTGAACTGAGGGCGCTTTGCTGGCCTCTTGAGCTGGGTGGTTTTCTTGCGGATGTTTCATGACCCAACTAGGTAACATCATCAGTGCTAGGAGTGGGGCTTGTGTGGTGGAGGAGAGGGGGAGGAGAAGGAGGAGAACTTTGCGGTCCTTCGTGCTCTTTGAATTTGGTGGTTTTCTTGCAGACATTTCATCACCCAACTAGCTAACATCATCAGTGCTAGGAGAAAGTGGGGTTTGGGAGGAGGAGGAGGAGTTAATTTTTCTTGCAGACATTTCATCACCGAACTAGGCTATGCCCATCAGTGCTAGAAGGGAGTTGAGATTTTGCTCTTGTTTTTACATACTAGTTTTATGTACTTAGTACATAGTTATTATGTACTGTGTACTATATCAGTATATACTAGCGGCTTGCCCTGTCAGTGTTGGTGGGATAGCTCAGATAGCACCAAGGATCCCACAACGATCTCCTCCTCTTCCTCCTCCTCTCAGAGAGCACTAAGGCCCCCACACAAATGGAATTCGAGTAAGCCTCAACGTTCAACAGGTTAAAATAGCATTTTTCCGTTAAAGATATAATGAAGATAAATACAAAGTCATAAACAACACTCGCTCCCTTTCAAAGCCCAGCTCCCTCTGAACGTACACAGCCCTTTCTGACTATCCTTCGAATTAAATGCAAATTAAAGTCTAGGAAGCCACGGAAAAGCTTCCCCTTCGCTGATCCACGGGAGGAGCAAGGGATTCCCCACCCCACAAGCAGAGTGGTTGTCTGCACTCACCGTTTATAGGGGTCGTAGGTGGGACTGTCTCTCCGAGCGTAACTGTAATGAGAGAAGACTGTGAGAACGAAAAAGCCTGCCCTGCATCGCGGAAGGTTTGCAAAACTGAACTCCAGCTTCCTGCCTTCCTTTTCAGCAGGAGCTTCGTCCCGAGTGCAGAAAACGCCTTTTTTTTAAAAAGAACAATCTATCCACTATCACAAGAGTTTCTTAGACTAGCTCTCCTAGATATCTATGGAGATTCTCGGTCATCCAGGTCAATGGTTGTCCCAAATGGTTGTTTTTTTTTCAAGAGACAACTGGACTTTCTTGGTTTTTCTTTGAAGACGTTTCGCTTCTCATCCCAAGAAGCTTCTTCAGCTCTGAGTGGATGGGGGGGAACGGAAGGATTTATAATGGAAGGATATATTAATGGAAGGATCTATCCTCCAACAGAGGGGGGAGGGATACGACCTCATCTATCTCCAATATACAACACAGTGAGGAGGTTGGGGAGGAACATGGGCCAGTCCTGGGGGCTGGGGAAAGCTCGAACGAGAGCTCTGAATTGGAGGCAGAGAGGGAGCTAGACAGCAGTGAGGCAGAGGAACAGCTGGAGCCCGTTCCCAATGTGCGCATGCGCAGAGCTGCCAGAAGACAAGAACAACTCAGAAAGCAGGGTCAACTTGGGAGTAAAGCCACACCTTGGAGGTGATTGGCCCCTCCCATAGGAAATAATAGAGGAGCAAATAGGGAGGGGGCTTTTGCAGGAAACAATTTGTCCATTTGGTCATTTCAAGAGTGGGAAGATCTGTCTGTGAATCCCAGAGACTCTGTGCCCTGCGTGTGGAAACTACTGACATGGCAGCTTGCCAAGCAAGATAAGGTCTGTGTTGATAAATATTCCCCTGAAAGACTGTTTGGACAGGCCTTGCTGACTGTGAATGAAAGGAATTCAGAGTTGTGTAAATAAAAGGGGTTTTGCCGGGACCAAGACTCTGCTTCCTGCTTTTTAGGGAAGTCTCGGTCAGAACAAACAGTTCCAAGATTTGCACCACTCGGGTGACCCTGAGGACACCGATAAACCTCCAGGTCGCCTTAACGACCCTCTGACAGGATGCAAATGACCAGCTGTCTGCAAGGAGTATAAATCCTTCCATTCCCCACCATCCAGTCGGAGCCAAAGAAGCTTCTTGGGATGAGAAGCAAAACGTCTTCAAAGAAAAACTGGAAAATCCAATTGGCCCTTATCTTTAGGGCCTCCTACAGATAATCCGCCACTTATGAGCAGCAGTTTAGCGTTTGCCTCCCACCAGAAAAAGATCCTGCAAATTCCACCTGCCCCACCCAGGGACTCAAGGGCAACCAACAGGGGAACAGGTCCAACTTCCGAAAGGCCTACCTCGGAGGGCTGATCTTCCTTCCTTTCAAACGTTTCTCTCGGAATTCCCTCCTTTGCCGCCTGGAGCGGCGACCCTGGAAGAGAAGGCAGGTGTGAGAGACCAAAGAAAGGCCCCAGGCTCTGATGGGGCCTACCATCACTCCCTGGTTTATCAGCAGTGGAGGAGGGGATGGGGCCTGCATTGAGGAGGATTTTAGATGAGTCAGAAGTGGGAAGCATTGGACGTGATCTCCTCTCCGTCAAATGAAGAGAAGAGCCAGGCCCGGCCCAGCCGAGAACTAATGGAAAATATCCTGAGAGTTGGAACGTTTAATCAGTGGAACTGCTTGCCTCCAGAAGTTGTGGGTGCTCCATCAGTGGAAGTTTTTAAGGAGAGATTGGACAACCATTTGTCTGAAATGGCATAGGGCAGTGATGGCGAACCTTTTCAGCACCAATGCCAAAAAAATCGTGCGGAAACTTTGCACAGGTGCTCATCAGGGTCGCACTCCAGAAAAGCCAAGTGTCTGGGTTGTAGCGCGCATGTGCGCCCAACAATCAGCTGGCCGGCACGCATGTGCAAACCGGTTTTTGACACTGCCGCATGCGCGAAGGGATCATACTCTGGAAAAGCCGAACTTCCAAGTTCTGGCACGCATTGCGCACCCGACAATCAGCTGGCCAATGTGCATGCACAGACCAGTTTTCAGCACTGCCGCGCGTGAAGGACAGCTGGTCATCGCACATGCATGCGTGCCAGAAACTCAGAAGACAAACAGGCAAGGCCGCGTGAGCCGGGCAACATGGCTTCGTGTGCCACTTTGGGCACACGTGCCATAGGTTCACCATCATGGGTATAGGGTTTCCTGACAGAGCAGGGGCTTGGACTGGAAGACCTCCAAAGTCCCTTCCAACTCTGCCTTTCCTTTCCTTTCCTTTCCTTTCCTTTCCTTTCCTTTCCTTTCCCCTTCCCTTCTTTCTTCCTTTCCTTTTCTTTCCCTTTCCTTCCCTTCCCATTTCCTTACCGAATACATGGCTTTTTCTTCCTCCAGAGCTTTGGCGTGTTTGATAGCTTCCGCCTCCTCTTTGTCCTTCCGCAACATCCTTCCAGAAAAAGAAAAGTGTGTGTTGAAGAAACAAGGGAATGCTTACACACCTAGAGATTTGTGCCCAGAACCGTGGGTTGTGTAGGAGGGCTTTGACCAGACTGAGCCAGAGAGGGCGGGTGTGTCAAACACGTCATAAGTCTGGAGTCCCTTTGTGCCCACAAGAGATCTGAGTCCAGCCCACCTTGAATTCCATTGACTTTTATCTACTACCAATTTGCTTTGATTGTTAGTACCGGTAGTCCTCAACTTACAACAGTTTGCTTAGTGACCAAAGTTACAACATCACTGGAAAAAGTGACTTAGGACCATTTTGCACAATTACAACAGTTACAGCATTCCCGTGGGCACATGATCAAAATTCAGAGGTTTGGCAGCCGACTCATCTTTATGACAGTTGCGGAGTCCTGGCATCATGTGATCCCTTTTTGCGACAAGGTCAATGAGGGAAGCCAGATCCACTTAACAACCGTGTCGTTAACTTGTCTACCACAGTGATTTCACTTAACAACGGCGGCCAGAAAGATCGTAACACAGAGCAAACTCCCCTTCATAAACATTTCGCTTAGCAATAGAAATTTTGGGCTCAATCGTGGTCCTACGTTGAGGACTCCCTGTGTATCATGTGGAAGCTTCTCCAGAACTCAAAAACAAACCAAAAAAAAAAAAGAGGAGGGAGGGGGAAGAGGAATCTTACCGGACAAAATCCCCTTCGGCCATCCCGTACGTTGTCGCCTGTTTATTCAGATCGGCCACTTGGTCTTGGTTCAGCTCGTCTACATCAACTTCGACATCTGAAAGTGACAGAAGGCAGCTGAAGTTTGGTGCCCCCATCCCATCCAACCACATCCGCCAGATCTCTCGGCCGCTCCCTGCCGTGGTTCCTGCTTCTGTAACACGCCTGATCCTAAAAAAGGTGGATCTGGAAGTGTACCAATATCGGGGATGACTTCATCCTCGTCGGTGTTGCTGTCTTCTTCGGAATCCTCTTCCTCCGCTCGCTTCTCGGACGGGTTCTCAAGTTCGGCCACTGTGCTGTCCTCGTAGGTGTAGCCGATGGAGGCTTTCTTCTCGGCCAACCTGCAGAGAGGAATGTTTCCAGGAGTGGGGTTTACTTACCTTTGCTATCGGTTTGCTCGCGCATGTGCTCCCGCTTCGTTTGCACACGTACCACTTCTGCACATGTGCACAAGCTTCTGCACAGGCGCAAATCATATTTGATGACATCCGGGAGGGTGGGCGGAGCCTCCTGCCGCCGCTGCTACGGTTCACCCGAACTGGGACCAACCGGTAGCAACCCACCACTGAATGTTTCTCATCAGGCTGTCGGGAGCCCCAGAGCAGAGGTCTGTGATGGGTATTCTACCCCTCGCCTGATTTATTTATTTCAATGATTTTTATATTGCTTTTCAACCAGGTTTAATCCGTGGACTGGTTAAGAATACAATCACCCCTGCCTCCCACAGCTGTCGGAATTCAAACCGGACGTGGAAATCAATCTCTCATCTTCAGGAATTCAACCCGACATTCAGTATCTGAGATCAGTTGAGGGCAACAGGGGGAAGAGTCACAAAAGGTACCGATAGAAGAGAATATTTGTAGCTCAGGATTGAACGGTGTGGTCACTGGTGCTCTCTGATCTGGGTGGGTTTCTTGCAGGCGTTTCGTGACCCAACTAGGGAACATCATCAGTGCTAGAAGTGGGGGGGGGAGGAGGAGGAGGAGGAGGAGGAGGAGGATAGGGTCCTTGCTGCTATTGTAGTTTGGTTGTTTTCTTGCAGTCGTTTCATTACCCAACTACCGTGTTTCCCCGAAAATAAAACCCTGTCTTATATTTTTTTGAATCCTGAAATAAGCGCTTGGCCTTATTGCCATGCGCTCAAAAGTCCAATTGGGCTTATTATCAGGGGAGGTCTTATTTTGGGGGAAACAGGGTAGGTAACTTAGTGCTAGAGGGGAGTGAGAAAGGGGGGCCGAGAGGAGGAGAACTGTGGGGGTCCCTTTTGTGATTGTGGGTCCTCAGTGCTCTCTGAGCTTGATTGCTTTCTTGCAGACATTTCATGACCTGACTAGGGAACCTCATCAGTGCTACACGTGAGAGGGATTTTGCTCTTTGTTTATCAATCCTATTCAGCACTGATGATGTTCTTTAGTTGGGTCAGGAAACATCCGCAGGAAAGCAAGGAAGCTCAGAGAGCCCCGAGGACAATGCCACCATTCACAAAAGGGTCTGACTCACACCCGAGGCGGTCCACTTCATTGTTACTCACTTCTTTTTTTCGTCCTCATTGGGCTTCTGGAGTCCTCCGTACAGCTCGTCGATGTAGATCTGATACAGGCATTGTTCTTCTGAGACTGCGAAACAGGGGTGGAGAGGAAGAATGTGAGATCCCTGAAAAACTAGTCCAATGCAGCAAAACCAGGTTGTGTTGTGGCCCGCCAGCAGCCAGCAGAGCTGGCAGCAGAGTCGGACAATGAGAAGGTTGGGGAGGAACGTGGGCCAGTCCTGGGGGCTGGGGAAAGCTCGGACGAGGGCTCTGCATCGGAGGTAGAGAGGGAGCTAGACAGCAGCGAGGCAGAGGAACAGCTGGAGCCTGTTCCAAGTGTGCACATCTGCAGAGCTGCCAGAAGGTAAGAACAACTCAGAAAGCAGGGTTGACTTGGGAGTAAAGCCACACCTTGGAGGTGATTGGCCCCTCCCATAGGAAATAAAAAAGCAGGGAACAGGGAGTTGGCTTTTGCAAGAAACAATTCGTTCATTCCGTAACTTTGAGAGACTCTGTGCCAAGTTTTGCCTTGTACTGCGGTTGGAAACAAGTTAGGTGGCAGCTTGCCAAACACGATAAGGTCTGTGTTGAGAAATACTCCTTTGAAAAACTGTTTGGACAAACCTTGTCGACTGTGAATGAAGGTAATTCACAGTCGTGTAAATAAAAGAGGTTTTGCCGGGACCAATTCCTGCCTCCTGCTTGTTAAGGGAGCCTAGGTCAGAACAGGTTGACTTCAGGTATCATATTTCCCCCAAAAATAAACTCAGGTGTTATGAGTTGAGGAATACCTATAATCCCTCCCTCAACCTTGCTGCCTCTAAGGCTGATTCAAGAATGAACCCTGCGAATTAAATTCATTAAAAATCTAGGTGTTGGCTTGAGGAGCAAGTCTCTGAGAGAAGCTCAGAGAGAAGCAGCCTTCATTCCATAAACCTCTGTGCTCTACAGCAGGACAAGAAAAATTGAGGACGACTTACTGCCAGCAAAATCGTTCTGCACAAGTCCTCTGTATCTTTCATAGTTGCATTTCCTTTCGTCAGATTCCTGTTCGGGAGAACTGGAAGGGTAAGAGGAAAAAGACCGGAATTAAAATCCTAAGCATACAAAGTCAGGCGAGAAAGTCTTTGAAAAGTACGCCAAGACTGGCAGAACGGATCTGCCTTGTGCTGCTCCCACCTGCACCCCAGTTCCGAAAATCACAGGCTGAAGAAACTCCCCATGTTAATCTGAGCCTTTCCCCCCAAAACAAAAAGGCCATGTTATTTGATACCAACTGGTTTCCCACATCACATTAACATCTAGAACACATTAATAACTTAGAAGAAATTTCCTGACAGTGAGAACAATTAATCAGTGGGATAACTTGGCTTCCAGAAGTTGTAAATGCTCCAACACTGGAAGTTTTTAAGAAGAGATTGGACAACCGTTTGTCTGAAATGGTATATTATTTCCTGCCTGAGCAGGGGGTTGGACTAGAAGACCTCCAAGGTCCCTTCCAACTCTTGTTATTCCCTATTCTATTCTATTCTATTCTCTATTCTATTCATTTTCTATATTCATTTTCTATATTCATTTCTATATTCTATTCTACTCTACTCTACTCTACTCTACTTTACTCTACTCTACTCTCTATTCTCTTCCTATTTGCCTCTGATACGTCAGCCAAATGACTGCAATTTTTCTGCTTGGGCCTGTGGCACGAAGGCAGCCCACCGCGATTGAATTGCCCAGCCACAATTTCAAGGGATCCATCAGTCAGCTAACAAAGGAGCTTATTCCTTCCCAATCAAAGTATTTCAGAAGCCAAACCAAGCTCTCTTTTCTCAACCTCCGATTGACGCAAGGAGCTGTACATTCCAGCATCAGAGAGGTGGAGGGCGGGAGAGGAAAAAAAGAAACAAAGGCCTTACATTGGATTCAGCAGGGGAGGAGTATACATGGGGATGTAATCCAGGTGCGCCCGTACATCGAACCGGTCAATCATGTTGTTGGTATCCCCCTGCCAAGGCATCCTGTAAGGACGTAACACCAATTTAAAAAAAAAGAAAAAACACCACTCAATGCTTATTCTTATTATGAGCTGCTGGCTGGGGAATTCTGGGAGTTGAAGTCCACACAGCTCCAAGTTGCCTAGTTTGGAAACCCTGCTCTACTGTCGTTCAGACCGAAAATGCAAACTACTCACATATTCACAGGACTTTCGGCTGCAAGAGCCACAGCGGAATCTAAGTGCACCTTGCAGGCACGTCCATGGACCTGCAGGAATTGGGCTGGATCCTTTTTCTGGAAGGAAAGAAACCCACTGGTGACTGCCCCAAGCCAACGCTTGATCCAACTCCAATCTTACAGCCGACATGTAGGATCCTTCCAGGATTTTGTCCTTACTGGTATTTTATTTTCGTGGATTCCGTTTGTTTGCTGGCCATTTCGTTGCATGGCAGCTCCATTCTCCTTTTGTTATTGGAAAGATCGCATTTAAAGCCCCTTTTTTTCCCCCGTTGGAAGAAATGTCCATCTGGGTTCAGTTCCAAGTGGGGAAAAAGACACTGGATTCATAGAAGTTGCTTGGAAAGAAGGTTTATTGATGAACAGGATCACATGGCTCGAGATCCTGAGCAAAAAAAGGGCAGAGATGCTGAGAGTACCTGGGTCTTAGACCCTGTTGGGCCTTGAATTTGAGCATGTGTTCTGGTTGGTTGTCAGACTCCCATGGGGCCATGCAGGGGTGACTTTGTAGGTTGTCTTTTGAGTCCCAGGCTTGGTTGAGCCTTGCTTGGTGATGATGTAATGAAAGGGCTTTGGGCAATTCCTACTATGGCTCTGCCTGAAGGAGGGAGATCTTTGTTATGTAGAATAGACTGGCCCAGGCCTTAATGGCCCATTGACAAAGGTGGGGCTGGGTTTCTGCCTCCTTTTTAGGGGAAATATTCTGCCCTTTTAATATTTCCAAAAATATCTCCTTTTCCTAGGAGAGGGGTGTGTGCTAACTTCGTACACCCCCCCCATACACATCACATCTCTGGTTTAAGTTTTTCCTTGGTTCTTAGTTTGTTTGATGTTTGAGGATTTTAAATGTGTGCCAAATGTTGGCCAAAGACTGTAGTAACTTTAACAGAACTAATTTGAGCTTCCAGGATTTTGCATACTGTATTATCTTTTCTCGGTTCTCCCTCAAGATGGCAAGGACTGAACCTAAACTGCCAAGGGCATCAGACCCACGGGTTTAATCAAAAGGGCCTGGCATATTCCGAATATCTGTTCCACTAGCCCTCATTTTCCATATAACTATGAGCTGCTCTAAAACCTGAGAATTGTCCAGTATAAAACACACCCAGAGCTTAACCGAAAGCCAACAAAAGGAAGCTAGAAAGTGCTTTAAAGATGAACAAATGCACTTTTACAGATTAAGAATCCAAAAAGGACTCATACAACAATAAAAATGCAAACAGTGACAATTTCTTTAAAGATGCAGTTAAGGGAGAAATAAATCTAATAATCACCTCCATCAAAATTGAAAAGGGAAAAAATAACTTCATAAGGGCTAGGAAGGTAAAGAGATGGGAAGCTAAGTGCCCCATTATAGTCTTATGAAGAGCTCAAAGGTTTTGATACAGGTGGCTGTTTTGGCATATTCCCCCCAGACAGGGGACACTGCGGATGCAAATATGTTGACATCAGCAATTCTGCAACAATATTCAGTATCAGAAAATTCTGCAGAATCCAATCTGGGTCGGTCATCGGGACCAGAGGTTCAGTACTCTGAGCTTTCAGACTCATGCTGGAGCCCATCTTCAGGGAATCTCTCTCTAGCAAATGTGGTTCTGTGTATTTATATGATGCCTGTTGTGTGTCGTTTTTTAGTTGTGACCGACCGAGATTGGAACCTGCAAACATTATCCTGGGCCACAGAGATTCGCTTTCATTTGTTAGAAAATTCTGTTCGCAAGAAAAATGTAACACCTCACGCTCATTTCTTGAAGGGTATTAATTCTGAAAGAGGGACGGCAGACATAAGGCATTCTCCCAAAACGAACCAAGGAGAAAGACACTCACTATCTTTTCGTAATACTCTCTCCGACGTTCCGCTCTTTTTTTGTAATCCACCATCATCCCCCGCAGCTTTCGCTCATGTTTTCGAGCTTCGTGCCACATCCTGCTTTTCTCCCAGCTGTTCCACAGGGTGAGGAAAAGAGGCACGTCCATGCGTTAAGGGGGAAGGGGGGAAAAAAGAGGAAAGGGAAATATAACAAAATCTAACACAGCAATTTTTTCACACTGCACCCCAGCCTCCAATAGACTCTACCAAAATATTCTTTGATTATTAATCGTATCAGATACCACATTGGACCCTGAATGCCTGGCAAAAATGACAAAGCAAAAACATCATATTTACTAATTGATGCACTATTAACCTTCTCATTGTTCCCACCACCCATCTCCCCCCACTTATGACTGACTGTAACTTTGTTGCTTGTATCCTTGCGATTTATATTGATATTGTTTCCTGATTGCTTATTTGTACCCTATGACTATCATTAAGCATTGTACCTTATGATTCTTGATGAACGTATCTTTTCTTTTATGTGCCCCGAGAGCGTATGCACAATGACAAATTCCTTGTGTGTCCAATCACACTTGGCCAATAAAAAAAAAAATTCTATTCTAAAATTCTATCTAGAGCAGGGATGTCAAACTCAAGGCCCGCGGGCCGGATCCAACCTGCAGGGTGTTTAAATCTGGCCCGTGGGACTAGCCTGTAAATAGCCCCTGCATGGCCCATTTTCGGCCAGGATGACCTCCTGCAGCACTTTCCTGGCCAAAATGGGAAGCAGGGGGCTGCCCCGGGGAGAACTACAATGCTGATCCGGCCCTCAAAGAAATCCAATTTGACACTCCTAATCTAGAGTTTCACCAGAACGTAAACTTTTATTTTTACAAGAAATCACACATCTATGCAAAGATGAAATCCACCATGTGAGTGTCTATGCTGGCCTCGCTTCCTTCCAAACAGCTTCTACCGGCCCTTGAAGACAAATCAGTTCCAGAGTCTCTGGATACCTGATTTTACTGAACCATTCGGTAATGTCAAGACAGGGTAAAATGAACTGCCTTGAGCAGATTCCACCTACTGGAAGTCATATATGGCCATTCTTTCACTTGCCTTTTCTTAGAATTAGATAGATCAATTACTCCATGTTAAAAAAAAAAACCCAACAATTTGAAGGTAGGTCAGATACTGCAAACTATAAAAATGAACTGAGAAATTAGGAAGCACTGCAGTCAAAGTACTCTGGATGATAAATAAAACAAGAGATGGGGATCTGGCACGCACAACTGATACTCACTGAGGGCAGGACCTTGAGAGAAGTCAAAATGGATGCTCTCCTTTTCCCCAAGCACAGTGAATTAACGGGGGTTTTTTTTCCCCCTCTATGAAAGGAGCGCCCTAAATAAATAGGAAGTCAGAAAATGTAAAAGCTATAATTCTTTTTTTTTTTAATCTAAATGTTAGATAGCTCGCAATTTAGCTGAGGGACAGGAAGTTTTTCTCCCGAGGATTTTAGGCAGTCATACAAAGAGTACCACCAAATGTTATTGCAGGTTTGGGATTTTTTTTTTAATAGAAATTTTATTCAAAATTACAATTGCAACCAAGAAAAGTAATGCAAGGATGATTCTTCAATTGTTTTCCTCTCAGGAAAACCCTTCCCACTTTTAAAAATTATAGAGGACCCCAAAAAAAGAATTTTTAGTTCTATAACTTACATTAAGGATCCTCTATTGCTTCTCTAGACAACATTGCCACTCATTTCGTAAAAAGAAAAGGGTGCTAGTCCTCAAGATTCTTGCAGGTCCCCCTCCCGCTTTCCGATGA
Organism: Ptyas mucosa; assembly: GCA_012654045.1. NCBI lineage: Eukaryota > Metazoa > Chordata > Lepidosauria > Squamata > Colubridae > Ptyas > Ptyas mucosa. The sequence goes on along the minus strand of WNWU01000046.1, from coordinate 1,039,753 downwards.
CAGAAGCTAAATGGGGCTAATCTGTTAACCGATCAGAACGGGGGTTTGAGGCATTTTTTTTAGGGGAAGGGGGGTTTATAAAAGCGGGGAATTCTACGAAACCCTCACCCGCCTATAGCCGAGAGAGAGAGAGAGGCTCACGGGGGCGACGGCCTCTCAGGCGGGCTCCCAGACCCTCCAGGCAGCTTCTCCAGCCTCCCACCCGCGTCCTCCGGCTCCGAAGCGGCCTCTTCCCGGCCGTCGGTTGCCCTCGCCCCGGTTAAAGGACAGGAGGGACCCCTCCTCACCCTGCGCCAAAGTCGCAGCTTCTTTCCCCCGGAAGCGGAAATGACTCGGATTCTATAGAGGTAAGCAACCTGGGAAGGGAAAGTAGGCGCAACAGTCGGACCTCCCCTGCAGCCCTCGGATTGGTCCAAGCGGGGGTCGCGTGACGGCGAGGGTGTCGGCCAATCACGGCTCGAGTTCAGCTCCCTTCGCAAACGATGGCGCAGATTAGTTAGGCGCCAAACGATCGGCGGCGGGGCTTCGAGGGGTTCAGGGACGCGCAGGCGCAGAAGCCTCCTCCTCCTCCTCCTCCTCTCGATGGCGGGTTCGAATCCCGAGCGCCGCCTGTGGAAGACGCGCGGCTGTTGCTGAATTGTGGATCTGAATTATTGGTTTGTCTGAAACCATTGTCAGGTATCCCCACCTGGTGCTTTTAAGTCAAGCCAGGCAAGTTTAAGATGTGTGGACTTCAACTCCCAGAATTCCCCAGCTTGGGGAAATTCCCCAGAATTCCCCAATTCCCCATCATAAGTTTTGTGACCTCTAAAATGTAAAATCCAACCTTGGAGCTACAGATACAAGTCATCCTCGACTTATAGCAGTTTGTTTAGTGACCGAACTTACAATGGCACTAAAAATAATTGAGTTAAGACCATTTTTCACACTTAACGACCGTTGCGGCCTCCTCCTGGTGACGCAATTAAAATTCAGCTGCTTGGCAACTGACTCGTATTTATGACGGCCGCCGTGTCCCGGGGTCTCACATGATCCCCTTTTTGCGACCTTCTGACCAGCAAAATCAATTGGGAAGCCAGGTTCATTTAACGTCTCGTTTAGCAACAGAAATTTTGGGTTCAGTTGTGGTCGTAAGTCGAGGTCTACCTGGTATTCCCTTTCTCCTGTTGGAACCACAGATGGGTGTCACATGCTTGAGAAAGCATGTGGGAGAAAGAGGCATGTAAGCAAACTATATTTTTTTTCTGCATGAATGCCTGTGAACGGGTAGCAATCTCCCACCCTCCCTTCACACTGATGACGTTACCTAGCTTGGTGATGGAACGTCTGCAACCAAACCAGCAAGCTCAGAGATCACCGAGGATCCCACAAATAGGAATCCTCCCAGCATTGCTGTGCTTTGAGTTTCAGGTAGGAGCAACTCAGAAACTTTAAAAGAGAAATGCTTATTCAGACATTAAATCTTTCCGCCCGTTGAATCGGAAAAACTCCACCCTTTCAGTCAAGATTACAGAAAGCATGCAAAGCAGAGCTCTTGGCTGACCTATATTACACAGGCTTGTTCTTTTGCCTTCGTTTTAGTTTTTTTTTTTTTAATTTAAGTAAATATTAATTATTAATTATTTAATTATTCTTGTTGTTGTTTGTAGAAACCCATCGAGAATCTTTTCAGAGTCTGGCAATCCACCAGGATGTTATACACAAATAAATTCTTTCCCACGCCTTAATAAGGATACTCCTCATTTAGCAACCGCAATTGGGACTCTCAACTTGGTCATTCAAAGTGAAGTGGTTATTAAGCGAATTTACAATTGTGCTTACCAACTTTCTTCACCTTTCCTTTGCTTTACAGCAGTGGTGAAATCTGAATCGGTTTGGCACCAGTTCGCTGGCCGCGCATGCGTAGTGCGTGCCAAATGTGCACTGCATGTGCACGCATGCGTGGTGCGCAGCAAACGCGTGGAGGCTTGGGGGGGTGGAACAGCTGTGCCGCGCAATTTAGATTCACTAGAAAGCAGGATTTCCTGTTTTCTAGCGATTTTAAATCGCGCGGCACAGCTGATTGTCGGAAATACCGGTTGGGAGGAACCAGTAGGGGGTTTTTTATATTACCGGATCGCCCAACCGGGTGCGAATCGGTAGGATTTCACCACTGCTTTACAGGCCTAAGAAGGTTGCAAGAGTGATGGAAAATTCAGGCGCTCGAAGACATTTACCCAACTTTTTTTTAAAAGATGGGGAACTTTTTTTCCCCACTTTGCATTGCTTAGAAATATGTAATCCTCGGGCCTTTTGACAAAACCGAATATATGCAGAACATGCTGGAAACAAATCCAGACGGATGTGGATGATTATTATGGGATATGGGATAGCGCACTTTGAACAGAGGAAAAATAAATCCATCCAGCCATCCAGGATTTCAGTAAAACTGTTTTTCCTGGCTACCTAAATGGTCAGTTGCATTGACCATGTTAAAGCAAACATCTAAAAAAAGATCGCTTCCATTGGGAAAAATAAAACACCCTGTTTTGAAAAGAAGGAAGAAAGAAAGTTAAGAATACAAAAAGAATAATTGGTCGCACACAGAAGTCATCAGATAAATCTTTGTAATTTCTCCAGATAGAAAGAATCTCAAAAACACAAATTTAAACCTTTTTGTTTGAAAAACTACTATTAGAGAGATTAGATTGGTGGCTCAACTCCATATGAAAACAGATTAATGGATACAAGTTAATCCTCGACTTACGACACCATTGGGATCAGAATTTTCATTTGCTGAGCAAGGTGTTTGTTAAGTGAGTCGCTGCTGATTTTACAATGTCTTTTTGCCATGGTTGTTAAGTGAAACACTGTCGTCTTTAAATGAATCTGGCTTCCACCATTGAGTTTGCTTGTCAGAATCTGGCTGGGAAGATTGCAAATAGCGATTCCATAACTTTGGGACAGTGCAACTCTTGTGAATACATGCTGATTGCCATACATTGAAATTTTGTTCATGTGATCTAGGGATATCTTATAAGTCAGGGGTCCTCGACCCCAGTCCATGAACTGGCACCGGGCTGTGGCATGCCAGAAACCAGGCTGCGCAAACAACAAAGTCCCATCTGCGGGATGGAGGCGGAACATGAAACCACAGCCCATCAGTTCCACGGAAAAATCAGTTCTCCATGGAACCGGTGTTGTGGCCCGCCGGCGGCCAGCGGGGCTGACAGCAGAGACGGACAGTGAGGAGGTTGGGGAGGAACATGGGCCAGTCCTGGGGGCTGGGGAAAGCTCGGACGAGAGCTCTGCATCGGAGGCAGAGAGGGAGCTAGACAGCAGCGAGGCAGAGGAACAGCTGGAGCCTGTTCCCAGAGTGCATATGCACAGAGCTGCCAGAAGGTAAGAACAACTCAGAAAGCAGGGTTGACTTGGGAGTAAAGCCACACCTTGGAGGTGATTGGCCCCTCCCATAGGAAACAAAAAAGGAGTGGACGGGGAGTCAGCTTTTGCAGGAAACAATTCATTCGTTTGGTAGTTTCAAGAGTGGAAAGTTTTGTTCATGAGTCTAATAGACTCTGTGCCAAGTTTTGCCTTACTCTGCGTTTGGAAACAAGCTACGTGGCAGCTTGCCAAGCGAGATAAGGTCTGTGTTGATAAATATCCCTTTGAAAAACTGTTTGGACAGGCCTTGCTGACTGTGAATGAACAGAATTCACAGTCATGTAAATAAAAGAGGTTTTTGCCAGGACCAATTCTTGCTTCCTGCTTTTTAAGGGAGCCTAGGTCAGAACAAATGGTCCCCGGTGCCCAGAAAGTTAAGGGCCATTGTTATAAGTTGCTTATTTCAGTGCCGTCGTAACTTTGAATGGTTGTAGCTCAAGACTGCTTCTACTTTGTGTATAGGTCGGGCTCAACTGACGATCGTTCGTTAGTGATGGTTCAAAATTTAAAATTTTGAGTCCTGGCAATGGGCATGTATTTACGATGGTAGCAATGTCCCTGAAACCTTGAGTTATGACTTTGTAAGTCAAAACAGGTAGTCCCCCAACTTACAACCATTCATTTAGTGACCGTTCAAAGTTACAACGGCACTGGAAAAAGTGACCGATGTCCCGTTTTTCACATTTATGACCATTGCAGCCTCCCCCGTGGTCACGTGATCAAAAGCTCGGCAACTGGCCCATACTTACGACGGTTGCAGTGTCCCGAGGTCACGTGATTCCTCTTTTGCGGCCTTCCGACCAGCCAAGTCAATGGGGAAACCAGATTCCCTTACAACGTCCGACAACTGCAGCGGTTCACTTAACAGCCGTGGCAAGCAAGGTCAAAAAAATGGGACAAAAACTCCTTTGTCTTCCTTAGCGACGGAAACTTTGGCCTCAGTTGTGTGGTCGTTAAGCCGAGGAGTACCTGTACTCACAGACCTCTTGGAAGTAAGTTAAGGCACGATGGAATATTGTCTCCTGCATTTTGATGATGGTATTCAGCCCCAATTTGTTGTGAACTGAAGTCCTCCGTGTGAATACCAGGGACCACCCCGATAACCAAGGATGATGTGATGGCAAGTTCAGACAGGCCCCCATATATGTATCCTAGTGACCCACTAGCTACATCTGGCCATATGTTTAGGCAAAGACATCCAGTAAAGTCACAATAAGTCATCTACATCATGGCCTCATCAGTGCGATGACATCCTGACATATAATGCCACTTCCCTCCAAGAGCCGCGGTAGTGAGGATGCCGTATTGCAGGCTAAATTCGTCTGACTGCCAGCTGACTGCAGTTTGGCAGTTCGATTCTCACTGGCTCAAGGTTGACTCAGCCTTCCATCCTTCCGAGGTGGGTCAAATGAGGACCTGGATTGTTGGGGGCAGTGTGCTGACTCTGTAAACCGCTTAGAGAGGGCTGTAAAGCACCGAGAAGCGGTATATAAGTCTAAGTGCTATGGCTATACTGGCCGTGATGGCGCAGTGGTTAGAATGCAGCATGGTAGGCAAACTCTGCCCACTGCCAGGAGTTCGATCCTGACCGACTCAAGGTTGGACTCGGCCTTCTATCCTCGGTAAAACGAGGACTTGGATTGTTAGGGAGGGCAGTATGCCGACTCTGTAAACCAGTTAGAGAGGGCTGTGAAGTGGTATATAAGTCTAAGTGCTATTGCTCTTCCTTCTCCCCTTCTCCTTCCTTTCTTCTTCCCTCCCTCCCTCCCTCCCTTCTGTGGTGCACAGTGGTTAGAATGCAGCATTACAGGCTAACTCTGCCCACTGCCAGGAGTTCAATCCTGACCGGTTCAAGGTTGACTCAGCCTTCCATCTTTCCAAGGTGGGTAAAATGAGGACCCAGATTGTTGGGGGGGCAAGAGGCTGAGTCTGTAAACCGCTTAGAGAGGGCTGTAAAAGCACTGTGAAGTGGTATATAAGTCTTAAGTGCTATTGCGATTATACCATGTGTGCAGAGGACAAAATCCAATAATATTCAACGACTGATCTGGATTAACTGTTCTAGGGGTGTGGAGGGGGAACCCCATTATTTGTGCATGGCTCAAAGGCACTTATATGGGGTTGGGTTTTTTTATACGTGGGTGCACACACATTTTAAGAAAGTTCAGTGACTGATACACGCATGAAAAGAATGGCATGCATAACTGATTTCTTAGACCAAACATCCTCAGTTGTGTTTCGACATCATGACATAAGCCCTAAAATACAGGTAGTCTTCAACTTACGACCGCATTTCACTTACGACCGTTGTAGCATCCCCAGTCACGGGATCACAATTCAGACACTTGGCAACGGACTCGTATTAATGACGGATGCAATGTCCCGGGGTTACGTGATCCCCTTTTGCGACATTCTGACAAGCCAAGTCAAGGGGGAGACCAGATTCACTTAACAACCGTGTGACTACCTTAACAACCGCAGGGATTCGCTTAACGACGGTGGCCAGAAAGATTGTAAAATGGGGCCAAAGTCAACTTAACAAATGTCTCCCTTTGCCGCAGAAATTTGGGGGCTCCATTGTGGTCGTAAGTCGAGGACTACCCGTGTTATTTTTCAACCTAGGTTCGCGCATCACACTAAGCCAAACGCAAGGGAACCATCCTGCAGCTTCGCGGGAATTTGAAAAATCCGTCCAGTTCTCGCTACTCGGAGTTTACGCGCTGTGAGAATCAAGGAAGAGAAAAACAGGAAGCGCGTTCAGAGAGTCCTTCCCGCCCAAGGATGCAACTTCTCTTCCATTATTCCACGATGAGCGCGATCTTTTTCCCTTCCGTGTTTCTTCACGTCGTCTTCTCGCACAGAGGGCCATCCTGCAGAGATCCCTCCCAGCTTTTTCCTCCTTCGGTGGTCAGCAAGAAAATAAAACTTTTGTTGGCTTCTCCCAAAATGGAGAGTCTACACGGCCCTTCCGTCACAGGTCTGCGGGCTTCTCCATTTCTAGATCTTCTTCGTCCTCTTTGTACTGACTGGGGAACATGCTGCTTCCCACCAAGGTCGCCACGCCTTCGGGCTCAGAGTCGCCGGGCAGCGACAGAGGGACGGTGATGCCTGAATGGACCGAATAAGCATCGAGCAAGAATTCCTGTTCTGCTCTCTCTGCGTAGTTCGTAGCGGAAGGCAGGACCACGTCGCTCAAACTGGGGCCGCCGTAAGGTGAAAATCCGGGAAACCGACCAAATTCCTCAAAGAGATCCGGCAGCGTGATACGTTCCATGCTGGCTAGGAAACCCCGGTCTTCCGGAGACGGCAGGGAGAAGTCTGGAAAACGAAACGAAATTTGTGAGTAGGATTCAGGGTTCAGCGAGCCCACGGGTATATAATTTTATGGTACTACTCCCAAAAAAAAAAGTGGTGTTATTAGCTAGTTATAGAAAATACACTTTTCCCAAAAGGTTTCTACAATTTTGGCCATTCCTGTAGTGTGGGGCTGAGCAAGGGACGGGGAGATCACACACTGACCTGCTGAAGGAGTCAAGTTGAAGTGATCCAGATAGTCGGGCTTCTTCTTCTTCCTTTTTCCATCAATCCCATGAGGATCTGGAGAAGCAAACAGGGCATTAACATCTGGCCACCAGGGTCAGGTTTTCCCAGATATGCCCCAAGCCCGCCGACTCAGTTCTAGGAACACCTTTATGGCAAGAACAAACATACCTGAGGGTACCCAAGAACAAAACCGAATTAAAAGATGGAGGAAGGAGACCATCAAGCTAGGAATAACACTAAACGAGGACCTGTGTCAGCGTTGCAAGAAACGCAGAACTCCGAGGCAGGTTGATTCCTCAAAGAACAGGTTTATTTGGAAATAACATCTTGGCCCAAACTGGTGGAAAGCCAGTTCTGAATATTCCCGCGCTTTCCACAACCTTAAAAGAGAAAGTTTCCGGTCTTCTCAAAACAATAAATCGCATTGTCCAATCTGGATATTAGCTGGTTGCCTGGTTACATCTCTCTCCTCCTCCTCTGGCCAGCCAGCTGTTGGAATGTCTCTGACTCACCAGAGAGCTATTCTGTTTTGTCTACCGAGCCCGCTCTATCACTACCCCCCTTCGGCTCCATGCTGTGTCAGCCTGAAGCCCTGAGAAAAGTAACAGCCACATCCAAGTTGGCTTTGGGCCTGACATCCTGGCTATGTCAGCACTCCAAGCTACATTCACTCCGGTGCTGACATAAGATGGAGAAGAGGACGCTTGACTTTTCATCTACTTATTTTCCTTGGAGATAATATCCCCTAGGACAGTGATGGCTAACCTTTTTGCTATTGCGTGCCAAAAGCATGGGGAGCGTGGTGGAGGTCACGCACATGTGTGCCCACATCCATAATTTTATACGCCCCCCCCAATGCTCCCCCTGCTTTTGGCACACTATGGCACAGAAGGCCCAGTAGGCCCATTTTTCAGTCTCCCCAGGCTCCAGAGCCTTTCTAGGAGCCTGGGGAGGGCAAAAATGGCCTTCCCCACCCCTTCAGAGGCCCTCCAGAGGCCGGAAACAGTGTGTTTCCTGACTTCTGGTAGGCTCAGAAGGCCTGAAAATCAACTGGCCGGCACACGCATGCGTGCCGGAGCTGAGCTCGCATGCCCACTAATATGGCTCCACGTGCCACCTGTGGCACCCGTGCCATAGGTTCGCCATCACGGCCCTAGGAGATGGGATGGGAGTGGGGACATTCCTGTGAGCTGAAGTAGTAAATATGGGGAGAGTGATTTGGAAGATGGCCAATGAAACGCAGAGAAGAGGCCAAAGGATAGGGAAGGTTTGGGGGCAGGAAATTAGTGTTGGCTACGACGGAGTCGGGGACAGATTGTTGTGCTCAATAAATGAAAGATTTCATCAAAGACTATTTGTTTGGAAATGCAATTTATTTGAGACGACATCGAAACCTGACAGGCTGAAGGATCCAATCTCTCTTATACTATTTGGAAGACCCTGAATAGGATGAGGGTTGGAGTGCCTTAAGCATGAGACCAATATGCTCGAGTGCAGGTTTTTAGAGGATAATCACAGGCTGTGTGAATGCAGAGAGACTCGGAGCTCAGCCTATCTGCTGATACATCGGCTACTACCAGAAATGACTTATTTTTGGCCAGCGACAAAGCCAAGAAGGTGGCTTCATTTTGGCAGTCTAAAGTTGGATCTGGATACCGAAGAAGAAGGTAAAAACAAGAGCCATCTTTGTTCAAGCACCGGAGAAATCGGGTGATTCAGGCAGTTCAAGTGAGTGTAAAGATTTATTGCAAGCTTAAGCTCTCTACTACAAGAATCTGGCCAACTGGTGGTTAAAAAAAAACGAGCAGGAGATAAGAGAGGCATTCAAGGTGGGCTGGACTTAGATCCCTTGTGGGCTCGCAGGGACTCGTGACTGATGACATCTTTGACCCCTCCCTCGGGCTGAGCCTGATCAACTCCTACCCTCAAAACGACGCTATAGAGCACTGCACACCAAGACAACTAGACACAAGGACAGTTTTTTCCCGAAACGCCATCACTCTGCTAAACAAATAATTCCCTCAACGCTGTCAAACTATTCACATTAGGCTACATTACTAATGCTATTGGTCTTCTCGTCGTTCCTGTCGCCCATCTCCTCCCACTTGTGACTGCATGCTTGTATCCTTACGATTCATATTGATATTGATTGTTTCCTAGTATGATTTGATTGCTTATTTGTACCCCTATGACTATCATTAAGTGTTGTACCTTATGATTCTTGATGAACGTATCTTGTCTTTTTATGTACATGGAGAGCATATGCACCAAAGACAAATTCCTTGTGTGTCCAATCACACTTGGCCAATATTCTATTCTATTCTATTCTATTCTATTCTATTCTATTCTATTCTATTCTATTCTATTCTATTCTATTCTACCCTACCCTACCCTACCCTACCCTACCCTACCCTACCCTATCCCATTCCATTCCATTCTATTCATCTCCTACAATCCTGTTTCTACCGGCACAATGTTGCACTGCTTTTACACCCACCCACCCCCCAAGGATACACACCTGGACCAGAAAGTTCTTCCAGGACATCAGGCATACCTTGCTTCCGTTTTTTGTTGATCCGGTATGTATCTGTGTAAAGAAAGAGCTATTCATTTATTCTGAGATACCTTACTCGGGTGTTCTGCCCCTGTGCAGCTAGTAGCTGATTCAGACAGCGAAGAGGCTGGTGTGGTGCTAATTTGCCATTCCCTTAGCCTATTTAAGGAGGAACGCCGACTGAAGCAATTTGCAGGGAACAACTTCGTTCACATACCTTCCTGTCTTGTCTTGCTTATCTTATCAGCTTCCTGCAAATTGCTTCTGGGCATTCTGCCAACCACAGTAAGCTTTCAGTAATTATTCTTTGAATTCTTGGCAGCTGTTAATGATTAATTAATTAACAGCCGTTGTTGTAAAAGACTGGTTTATTTAGTAAACTAAAGTTTGAACAGACTTTGTGTGTGCTGCGTTCTTTGGGGTCCGTAGCTGGGGCAGAACAAACAGTCCCTAAACGAATGGCTATAATAGACAGCTTCTCCGATTCCTGTCTCACCTGTGTCTTTGGGCAGGTAGGTGAACGGGAACGGTTCGCTGGAAACGCTGTCCGTCAAGCGGCGCAGGTACACCTCCACTTCCACGGGCTCCAGGATGTCCAGGTGTTGGTAAGGGGGGGTCTTGAAGACAATGGCAATCTGCCGATGGACGTCCGCTTGGGAAAAATCAGCTCTGCCCTCCCAAGCGTCTTTCCGGAAAATGACGGAGATGTCTTCTGCCAAGTAAAGATGGAGAAGCAACGATTAGGATGGCTGGGTGGGAACCAAATTCAAGGAATCTAAATTCTCCGGTAGTTCTTTGGCTGCTGTGTGAATCAAGTTTCTCACGATTAACAACTTGAAGAAAAGGTCTATGACAATTCGCCACGGCCAACTCGCCATAGCCAACTGACCACGGCCTTTTCACCACAAGACAACTCGATGCGGGACAAGAGTTACCTACACTAATATCAAAGCAATAACGGAATGGATTATTTATATATAATTATTTATATAATGGATTATTTATATTATTTATAATAATGGCAGGGGGTTGCCACAAACAAGAGGGAGCGAAGCTATTCTCCAAAGCACCTGAGGGCAGGACGGGAAGCGATGGGTGGAAACGAATCAAGGAGAGAAGCAACTTAGAACAAAGGAGGAATTTCCATTTGTCTGAAGTGGTGTGGGGTTTCTGCCTAAGCAGGGGGTTGGACTAGAAGATCTCCAAGGTCCCTTCCAACTCTGTTATTATATTATTATTTACTTTATTCATTAAACATGAAACTCAATCAACTGAACATTCAAAAATGCATCACAAATACCATTGACTGGTGCTAATGGTTGATACGGGTTGCTGCCAGCGTCCTAGGTGTCAACCAAGTACCTTCTTGGGTGTTCCCCCCCCACCCCAAGTACCTTTCTGGACTTTGTCACACAGCAGATAAAATTCTTCGCCACCAGTGCAGCTTCCATGTTCTTTGTTCATCCGGTAGATTTTGAGCTCGGATGTGTTTGTGGATTCTGTGCAGGCAGAAAGTGAAGGAATTTTTTTTAAAAAAATTCCGACTTTGCATAAGTAGACGCCTTGCAAACGAAGGCAAATAAACCTATCCCAGGCTCATGTTGCAGGATCCAATCTGAGTCAGTCACAGGGACCAGAGTGAGGAGGTTGGGGAGGAACATGGGCCAGTCCGGGAGTCTGGGGAAGGCTCTGAGGAGGGCTCTGCGTCGGAGGCAGAGAGGGGGCCAGGGCCGGATGCCACTTATCAGCTGCCTTCGGAGTCAGACATCAGTGAGGCAGATGAACAGCTGGAGCCTGTTCCCAGTGGGCGCATGCGCAGAGCTGCCAGAAGAAGGGAACAGCTAAAGAACAAGGGTCGACTCGGGAGTAAAGCCACGGGTGGACGATGAATGGCCCCTCCCAGAGGGAATAAAAGAGAGCAAAAGGGGAGTGGAGTTTGCAGGAGACAATTAGTTTGCTTAATTGGTTCATGACTCTCCGAGACTTTTGGCCAAGTTTTGAAGATATCAGCCTGGCAGCTCTCCAAGCCAGATAAGGCCTGTGACTGCAAATTCTCCTTTGAAAGACTTTGCTGGATGTGAATGAGAGGAATTCACAGTAACTTAATAAAAGGTTTTTTTTGTCCGGGCAAGGAGTCTACTTCACGCTCTTGGGAAGCCTCCGTCAGAACAATGAGCGACTGAGATTGGATCCAGTTGCTTGTCCACTGCCCCCTCTTCCTCCATCTTTCTACACACACACACACACACACACACACACACACACACACACACGAGTTCTATGTCAGGGAAATGCTGGTTTGCAGAGAACACTGCAGAGATTTCAGTACATACCCCAAACACACCCGGGGCAACAAAACCTATTCTAATGTCTAGGGTCATTTCATGGAGGAACAGGGGAGGACAACAGGAAAACAAAATAAAAAATAAAATCCCACCACAATTGTGTGACTGATGATGCACAAAGTTTCTTTTTTATTGACCACCGGATAACAAATACCCTACCAACCTTGGCAGTTTTTATTTTTTCATAACACGTTTTTCACTAGAAAGAAAAAAGCTATTTTCACGGTCTGCACTTCTGTTTTCTATTTTCCGTTTCAAAACCAAATCACTAAAAACAGCCCTTTCTTAGACCACATTTCCTGGTGGGGTTTTTTTTTAGGATACATACAACTCTGGAAAAAATATATTAGAACTCCCCCAAAACAATAAATAAGGGCACTGCAAACAGCATGGCCTTCCTAACTTCTGGCAGCTTCAAAAATTATTTAATAATTTGCCCACAGCTTCAAAAATTATTTAATAATTTGCCCATAGTTTTTTCCTTCCTTCCTTCCTTCCTTCCTTCCTTCCTTCCTTCCTTTCCTTCCACCCTCCTTCCCTCCTTTCTTTCCCTGCTTCCTTCCTCCCTCTCTCCCTGCCTCCCTTTCCTTCCTCCCTCCCTCCCTCCCTTCCTTCCCTCCTTCCTTCCTTTCCTTCCACCCTCCTTCCCTCCCTCCCTCCCTCCTTTCTTCCCTTGCTTCCTTACTCCCTCTATCCCTTCCTTCCTTCCTTCTCCTCCTCCCTCTCTCCTCCCATCCTCCCTCCTTTCCTTCCTCCCTCCCTGCCTTCTTCCTCCCTCCCTCCCTCCTTCCTTCCGTCCATTCTTCTTCTTCCCTCCCTTTCCCCAGCTTGAAATAACTCTCGGCCTCTCCCTTCTCTTTAAACTCTACCTACTTTTGTCAAAGATGGGTTCCGAGAGGACGGGGCTCAGATGCCACGTTTTCCCCATAGAATCCTGATAAGAGGCCTGGAAACAGATCCGCACCACGTTCATGTCAACCTCTTGGTGATTCTTCAGGGAACCAGCTACACCGACAGAGCAAGAGAGGACAGTGAATAGTAGTACGTACTATACATATAGGAAGAAGAAAAAAACAGCCCCCAGCCCGGTGGTTTTTAACCTGGGATTCATTCAGCACATCCTGGGGGAAATCGATAAATTTGTTATTGCTTGGAAGTTAAGGATCCAGTTTGGAACTGCTTGTTAAACAGTCACAAAAGGAGATTGCATCAGGTCATAACTTAGAACAGAGGCTAAGCGATCGGTCATAAGTTGTGGATTCCCTGTATCAGAAACCAACTTCATTGCTTTCTCCAACCTGGCTTCACAAGACTTATTTTAGGGCAGGGCAGGGCAGGGAATAGAATTTAGAATTAGAATTAGAATTAGAATTAGAATTAGAATTAGAATTAGAATTAGAATAGAATATAGAATAGAACTCAGAATTAGGAATGGAATAGAATAGGAGTAGAAATGAGTACAGTTAACAGAGTAGAGTAGAGTAGAGTAGAAGAAAAGAGAAGAGAAGAGAATTCAGAATTAAAATAGAATATAGAATAGAACTCAGAATTAGGAATGGAATGGAATAGAATAGAGTAGAAATGAGTATAGTTAACAGAGTGGAGTGGAGGAGAGGAGAGGAGAGGAGAGGAGAGGAGAGGAGAGGAGAAGAGAAGAGAAGAGAAGAGAAGAGAAGAGAAGAGAAGAGAATTCAGAATTAAAATATAGAATAGAACTCAGAATTAGGAATGGAATAGAATAGTATAGGAGTAGAGATGAGTACAGAGTAGAATAAGAATAGAATAGAATAAGAGTAGAATAGAATAGAACAGAACAGAACAGAACAGAACAGAACAGAACAGAACAGAATAGAATAGAATAGAATAGAATAGAATAAGAATAAAAATAATAAGAATAGAATAGAATTCTATTGTCACTTTAAATGTACGCTAGTCAGCAAATGAAATTTCGCTGCGTTCAACTCTCAACGCAACCGTTGTGCAGGCACCCAAACACACGCAAGAGAGTTTCTTCTCACCCTTGAAAGGGTCAATTCCCAGTTGTAGCTTCTTCTCTATGGATTCTTCTATGTCCTTCTTCTTCACACACTGGATCCCCAGGTTGTTAAAGCTGTCAAGCGGAGGACAGGTTTTGGGTTCAAACAACAGAAAGCCCACGACGAAAGGAAAGCAACTTACACGATGCTTTTACAGGTAGACCTCGGTTTCTGACCACTATGGAACCTACCACTCTGTGGCTTCAGACGGTAATTGAGAGAAGTCGTAATTCGACTGTTCTGACCCAGCTCCCCAAACACGACAAACTCTCTGAAGTTAACTTAAAAGATTCCTGTATTAGAAGCAGCAGCAGCCCCAGCAAAAAAGTTTCTCTTTCACTGCAGGCTAACAAGTCCGTCCAGCCGGGAGAGGAATAGTTGTCTGCCACATCTATTCATCTCGGCCCCCTGCCTTTTATCCTCAAAGCTAGGGTGGGGCTCCGCTAGCAGCAGTGGCTCTTCCGTCCCAAGGACCGGCCCACAGATTTCCACTGCTCTCCTCTCCTCTGCCTTCTGAGCATCCATGCATCTTCCATCCCAAGGACCAGCCCATAGATTTCCACTGCTCTCCTCTCCTCTGCCTTCTGAGCATCCATGCATCTTCTGTCCCAAGAACCAGCCCATAGATTTCCACTGCTCTCCTCTCCTCTGCCTTCTGAGCATCCATGCATCTTCCGTCCCAAGGACCGACCCATAGATTTCCACTGCTCTCCTTTCCTCTGCCTTCTGCGCATCTGCGCGTCAGGCACTTGATCCAGCTGTTCCTCCTCTTCCTCATCAGCCACCTCCAGTCCTGGGGGCCACTGACTCTCTATCTGGGGGGCTGACGGACGGCCCAGGCTCCACCTCTGTCTCTCTCTCTCTCTCTCTGCCAGCTCCATTCCCTCTTCCCCCTCGGAGCTCTCGGGTTGCTTTGATGCTGACCCTGACTCCCATACCTCCTCCTCCGCCTCCTCTGATTCTGGGGCTGGAGACAGGTCACAACATCAACCTTGATGGTGTCCAGGCCTCCAAATCGTCACCATTCCAACACCCCAAACCCTCCGCCCCAGAGACTGAGCAATATACCTATGCCTGGCATTGATTCGAGGCTTCAGGGTCACTTCACAGAGCCCGTTGCTGCAGTCCTTCCCTACCAGGCTATGAGGATGGATCCGATAAGGCCAGTCCTTCCAGACCAAGCAAGCCGTCACTTTGACTTCCGGCATCCCCTCGAAGTTCTGCAGCTGGAGAAACAACCAGGTTTCAGATTCCAAATATCCCCCCCCCCCCCCCAAAAAAAAACATTGGATATGTCTAGTTTGATGAAAAGAAGGACTAGGGGAGACAGGATAAGCAGCGTTCCAATATCTCAGGGGCTGCCCCAAAGAAGAGGGAGTCAAGCTGTTCTCCAAAGCACCTCAAGGCAGGACAAGAAGCAACGGATGGAAACTAATCAAGGAGAGAAGCAACCTGGAATTAAGGAGAAATTTCCTGACAGGTTATTCATTTATTTATTTATTTATTGCTTCGATTTATATGCTGCCCTTCTCCGGAGACTCAGGGCGGCTTACAATGCGTTAAGCAATAGCCTTCATTCTTTTTGTATATACCTGCTTAGTAGGGCTTTTTTGCCCCCCCCCCAAAGCGGTGTTCTTTTTTTTTAATACAAAGTCAGCTTATTGCCCTCACAATCCGGGTCCTCATTTTATCTACCTCGAAAGAATGGAAGGCTGAGTCCACCTTGAGCCTGGTGAGATTTGAACTCGCAGTAATTGCAGGCAGCTGGCAGCTAAGTGCTAATTAACAGCACTTTAGTCTGCTGCGCCACCAAGGCTCTTATAAGTTGGGACAATCAGTGGAACAACTTGCCTCCAGAAGTTGTAAATGGAGCAACCCTGGAAGTTTTTAAGATGTTGGATAACCATTTGTCTAAAGTAGTGTAGGGTTTCCTACCTGAGCAGGGGGTTGGACTAGAAGACCTCCAAGGTCCCTTCCAACTCTGTTATTCCATTCCGTATGTGTTGTGTTATGTTCTATTCTACTCTACTCTATCTTTATCAACCATTCCTCCTTTGGGGAGTAGAGGCAGTCCTCGACTTACGACCGTTCGTTTAGCGACTGTTCAAAGTTAGAACAGCACTGAAAAAAGTCACTCCTGGTTTTTGCACTTATAACCGTTGCAGCTTCCCCACAGTCACGTGATCAAAATTCAGGGACTTGGCAACTGGCCTGTACTTATGACAGTTGTAGGATCCTGAGGTCGTGGGATCAGTATTCATTATCTTCCTAACCGGTTTCCAACAAGTAAAGTGGGGGGGGAGCCAGATTTGCGTAACGACTCTGTGATACACTTAACAGCTGCAGGGATTCGCTTAACCCAGGG
>WNWU01000046.1:996711-1020365 GCA_012654045.1 Ptyas mucosa | reverse complement strand
AGAGAGAGAGAGAGAGAGAGAGAGAGAGAGAGAGAGAGAGAGAGAGAACTCCAAAATAAGCGCTTGGCCTTATTTTCGGGGAGGTCTTATTATTTTGGGCCGTGTAGAGCAAGACGGGGCTCCTCTTGCCGTCTTACCTGATTCCCAGCTCTGTCTCCCTAACCCTAACCAGAGGAAATGGCCAGGACCGGCTGCGCAGACATTTAAATATTTTCAGGGAGGGCTTATTTTCAGGGAGGGGATTATTTTAGCGCATGGACTCAAAAGCCGCCCTGAGTCTTCGGAGAGGGGCGGCATATAAATTGAATTAATTAAATTAAATTAAAAGCCTGATTGAGCTTATTATCAGGGGAGGTCTTATTTTAGGGGAAACAGGGGTAGGAACTGGAAAAGTAGTATTATGTAAGCAAATCGATCCAGACAATACGCTGTTCACAAAACACTAATGTATATAAAGAGAAAATGTATAAATATGTTAGGAAATGATTTTACCTAACTTGTTGGGTTGGCAATATATAAACCATCAATATAGCTTTAAGACTGCTGTATTGCTGTATTGCATCATACTGTGTCCTGATTGGTTAGCTTTGTAGCCAATGTCCTTAAGAGGGAGCTAGAAACCTGGTTTATTTCTCTTTGCTCAGTTTGCTGCTCTTTACTGCTGCTTTGCTGTGTTTGCTTCTGTTTGCAAATATAGAAGAACTGTTATTGTGTATGACTACAACGACTGGTAAGAAGACTTTGTTATTGGATTATCCCTGGACTATTATTTGATACCTATTGCTTTATATGTGTATGACCTGGACTGTTATTGGACTGTGCCTTATTACTATTTCCTGAAAGTAAACACAACTCAGTGTATCTGTGTGTTGGCTGTGTTATTTCCTAACTACTCTCAATCACTTTCATGTGCACACCCTTGCCACTCGAGGGTTACTCTGCGAATTCCTTAACAAAATAAACTGTTTTTAAAAAAAGACATCATCAGATGATGGTAATTCTGGGTTTTTTTCTTATTTACAGTACATGAAGGATCTCAGCCAGCACTTTGATGGAGATGCAGAATAAGAGCAGAGAGAAAAATTAGAGCCTCAAGCCTTAAAATAATGACTCAGTTAGGTGACAAATATCTACTTACCTGTCACCACTACAACCCCCCAGGTGCTTACCTAATTCATCTGCAAAAGAAAAAAAGGAGAAATATTATTCTATGCGGTGTTATATATTCCTTTTGTCTTCAAACATCCACATCAGCTTCTCATTTTGCTCAACCGGATTTGAATACAGATGGTCCTCAACTTACAACAGTTCCGTTTAGAGCAGAGCCTGAGTGGCGTAGCAGGCTAATGCCTCCTATTAAGGCAGCATTTAACATCCAGCTGCCTGCAATTACTGTGAGTTCTAATCTCACCAGGCTCAAGGTTGACTCAGCCTTCCATCCTTTCTAAGGTGGGTAAAATGAGGACCCGGTTTGTGGGGGCAATAAGCTGACTTTGTATAAATATACAAAAGTATGAAGGCTATTGCTTAGCGCATTGTAAGCCGCCCTGAGTCTCTGGAGAAGGGCGGCATATAAATATAAATAAAAATTAAATTAAAAAAAAATTAGTGACCGTTCAAAATGACAACGGCACTGAAAAATGTGGCTTAAATCCGTTTTTCATAGTTATGACCTTTGCAGTATCACTGTGATCGTGGGATCAAAATTCAGACGCTTGGCAAACTGACTCACATTTATGACGGCTGCGGTGACCCAGGATCATGTGATTCCCCTTTGGTGACCTCATAACAAGCCAAGTGCATGGGGAAGCCAGATTCACTTAACAACCGGGTTACTAACTTATCAACTGCAGGGATTCACTTAGCAACGATGGCAAGGAAAGTTGTAAGATGGGGCAAGACAAACTTAACAAATGTCACCCCTGAACAACAGAAATTTTGAGCTCAATTGTCATAAGTCGAGGACTACCTGTCCAGGAAGTCCTCCACTTACAACAATTTGTTTAGTGACCGTTCAAAGTTACAACGGCACTGAAAAATGTGACTTATGACCATTGCAGCATCCCCAGGGACACGTCATCCAATTTCGGACGCTTGGAACCGACTCATATTTAGGACGGTTGCAGAGTCCCGGGGTCACATGATCCGCTTTTGCGACCGTCTGATGAGCAACGCCAATGGGGAAGCCAGATTGACTTAGCAATGGTGTGACTCACTTAAAAACTGCAGTGATTGACTTAACAACTGTGGCAAGGAAGCTTGTAAAATGGGCCTAAAATTCCCTTAAACATTTGCATGTAGCAAGAGAAATGTTAGGCTCAATTGGGGTCGTAAGTCGAGGACTACTGTACAGCAGGATGCTGAAAACCCTTACCCGAAGTCTCCCTGGTCGGCTGCATCGTGGGCAAGATAGATGCGGCAAGCAGGGGTCCTGTAAAAAAAAAAACATGAAAAAAAAATCAGAATAAAAGAGAGCAAGATGCTGCAGGAGTTCATCCTATCCTCCAGACCACGGGGTGTCAAACTCAAGGCAGTGAAAACGGAGCCCAGGGGGTCCCGAGGATGAAAATGGGGCCTGGGATGGCCCCCACAGGCTCTGTTTTCGCTGTCAGGAGGGCTAGCAAAACAAACTAAGAACAAAACAAAAGGAGAAATGTTTCCCCTTTTGCATTTGAGCAGGCAAGAAGGGACAGGGAAGGAGAAAGGGAAAGACGAAAGACGAAGAAAAAGATGGGAAGTGAGCAAGGAAGAAAAAAGAAGGAAAGAGGGGAAGGAAGAAGAAAGGAGAAGGAAGGAAGGAGGGAGGGAAGGAGGGAGGGAAGAAGGAGGTCAGGTATGTAGATAGATAGGTAAATGAGAGGAAGGAAGGAAAACGGAGGGAAGAAGGAAGTCAGGTATGTAGATAGATAGGTAGATGAGTGGAAGAAAGGAAGGAAGAAAGGAAGGAAGGAAGGAAAATAAGGAGGGAGGGAAGAAGACAGTCAGGTATGTAGATAGATAGGTAGATGAGAGAAAGGAAGGGAAACGAGGGAGGGAAGAAGGAAGTCAGATATGTAAATAGATAGGTAGATGAGTGGAAGGAAGGAAGGAAGGAAGGAAGATTATATTGAGAGTGAGGGAGGATCTCAGGGAAGTCCTCCCTTAGCACTTGGCCACCACAGGTGCCCCCCCAACACGAGTGACATTGACCTGGCCACACCCACCACACTTCCCCCCCCCCCCCCGTCAAATAAAACCCTGATGCGGCCCTCAATGAAATCGAATTTGACACCCCTGCTCCAGACAATTCAATCCTGAAATCTGGGATTCCCCCCAATAAATCGGGCATAAATTACATGAGACTCTCACCTTTGGCAAGCTTTCTCCGAGAGTTAGCCAGAGTTTATTTGAAACCAACTTTCTGCCTTTGCGTGACCCGCTGGAGATTCATCCGACAGTCTGCGCCAAAATGAGACCTTTGTCATCTATTTCTTCATTTTTATATCACACCTCTTGTTACTTCTATAAATAATTCAGGGCGTCGAAAATGCCTAATGCTTGGATTGGATGATTGGAAAGAACGTGAATAGATTGACTCTCTATGTTTTAAATGATTGTGCTTGGTACTAGAAGCGTACCTTGAAACGCTGAACAATGAAAGAAGGAAAGATGAAACTTTAATATAAATAGAGGTGAAGAGCTAAATAAGGGAATTATGAATAACAAAGCAGGTGAAAGACGGAAGATAGAAAAGAAACGTCTTTGAATGTTATGGTGACATGGAAAAAAAAGTTAAAATAGAGATAGAAATAAGAGGGGAATAATAGTGTATATATATGTGTGTGTGTGTGTATATATATGTTTGTGTATATATATATGTATGTGTGTGTGTGTGTGTGTGTATATATATATATATATATATATATATATATATATATATATATGTAGGTCTTTGGTTATTCGGGTTTTTTCCCGTGTAAAATTGGAAGTGTCTTGGCAACATTTCGACGAAGTCTCATTCGTCATCTTCAGGCTGGTGTTTTCGGCTTCGTGCTTCTAGGAGCAATGTGTGATTGCAGCTGTTTCTTCCTTCCAATTTTACGCGGGAAAAAACCCGAATAACCAAAGACCTACATACAAACACCCGCAAAAACCTCAGAAAACATATATATATGTATGTGTGTGTGTTTTCTTTTCTTTTCGTAGGCCTTTATGTGTATTTCTCTTTAGCCAGGTTCTTCCTACGTAAACCAAGATTTTTATGCAGCCCTAGTTCAGTGAAATCACAATCCACTAGTTTCTAGGCTTTTTTCAGGCAGACCAGCAAGCACCCAGCTGTCCATTTGGGAGACTAAGGAGACTAAGATAGATCTATTTCGGACTTATTGGACCTCATCAGTTAGCCACACCCTGGTTTACGTAGGAAGTACCTGGCTAAAGAGAAATACACATAAAGGCAAGAAATACAAATGGTAACTCTGGGACCCCGCAGCCCTCCTAAATACAATCGGGTTGCCAAATGCCCAAATTTTAATCACATGATCACGGGGATGCTGCAACGGTCGTAAGTGCGAGGACCAGTCATAAGTTACCTTAACAACCGGGTGACTAATTGAACAAGCGCGGCGATTCGCTTAGCAACCGTGGTCGTAAAACGGGGCAAAACTCACTGGACCAACGCCTCGCTTGGCAGCAGACATTTTGGGCTCAGTGGTCATCGTAAGTCGGGGAACTACCTGCACAGTAGTAAAAATGAAAGATTAAGGCCGCTTGCAGGCATCAGAGCCGGGTGGATTTGCAGGAAATAATATATATTTTTTTTAAAAAAAGGCAAGAGGACAAAGGCTTTTTATGAGCAATGCACATAAAAACTCAGAGCTTTGTTCGCACCGCTGTGGCTTCCCTCCTTCCTGCTTTCACTCTTATTGTGTAGTCCACCTGCAGAGTAGCTGGTCCTCGACTTAACAACCGTTCACTTACTGACCATTCAAAGTTACAAAAGCACTGACTGAAAAATGCGGCCTGACGTTTTTCCCGCTTATTGTTCTGCCCCAGCTACGGACCCCAAAGAACGCAGCACACACAAAGTCCGTACAAACCTTAGTTTACTAAATTAAATCAGTCTTTTTCAAACAAAGGCTGCTAATTAACTTTCTTAACAGCCTACAAGAATCCAAAGAATAAATAATCGTAATCTTACTAGGGTTGGCAGAAAGCCCAGAAGCAATTTGCAAGAAACTGATAAGAGAACTAAGACGCGAAGGAGAGTGAACGAAGTTGTTCCCTGCAAATTGCCTCAGTCGTCATCCTTCCTTAAATAGGCTAAGGGAGTGGCCAATTAGCCCCAAAGCCTTACTCTCGAGGAGACCTCCTCCTGAGGAGCCACTCCTGCCATTTGGCAGCTCTGCGTGTCCGTGCATCGAGAAGAGGCTCCTCCTCTTCTTCCTCTTCACTTAAAGGAGCTTCTGGAGGTTCTGAAGGCCCTGGCTGAATCCCCACCTCTGGCACCACCTCTTCTCCAGTCTCCTCATTGTCCGACTCGAGCGCCAGCTGCACAGGCTGCTGGCGCAGCACCACACCAGCCTCCTCGCTGTCGGAATCAGCTACTAGCTGCACAGGCCGCTGACAGGCCACAACAATTATGACCATCGCAGCTTCCTCACAGTCCTGTCATCCAAATTTGGACGCTTGGCCACATAGTGAAGACGGTTGCAGTATCCCGGGGTCACGCACGCGATCCCCTTTTGCGGCCTTCCCACAAGCCAAGTCAACCTCTGACACTTAACAACCGTGCTTCTAATTTAACAACTGCATTAAAGTCACTTAGCAACTCGTGGCAAGAAAAGGTTGTAGGACAGGGCGAAACTCGCTTAAGAAACGTCTCACTTAGCAACTAAAATTCTGGGCTCAATTGTGGGGATACGTCGAAGGCGCTCAAACACATTTTAGCCTTCTGTGTATTTTGTCATCTTTGGTTTGCATTTGAGGTGGAGGGTATGACTTCGGTGAGGATATGAATTGCTTTATTCATTAAAACTCATTAAAAGCCCATTAACTGGAGTTGGAGCGAACCCACAGCCCAAAATGCATGCATTTTTTATTATTTGTGTATAGATTGTCCACTCCGACAAAACTCTCTCAGGGTTTACAACCAGTTAAACATAATATAAATACTCCCGATATAAAAAATATATATCGAGAAACAGGTCCCTAAAACCACAAGCCATTTTCTGGATTGGTATAGGAGGAAAACCAATTCCAGAGTCCTCATAAGTGTCTGGTTTGGCTCTGCAACCCAACAAGACAGACACAAACTTCAGAGGATCATTAGAACTGCAGAAAAAAACAATGGCTACCAATCTGCCTTCCACCGAGGACCTGTATACTGCACAAGTCAAAAAGAGGGCTGTGAAAATATTTACAGACCCCTCGCATCCTGGACATAAACTGTTTCAACTCCTACCCTCAAAACGATGTTATAGAGTGAGCAATGCACACCAGAACAACTAGACACAAGGACAGTTTTTCTCCTAACGCCATCACTCTGCTAAACAAATAATTCCCCCAACACTGTCAAATAATTTACTAAGATTGTATTACTATTCTTTTTCTCTTCCTTACTAGTATCTATCTCTTCCCATTTACGACTATAACCATGTTGCTTGTATCTTTCAATTTATATTGTTTTTATTGTTTCCTGGTACGATTTGATAGCTTACTAGTAACCTTGACTATCACTAAGTGTAACTTTATTCTTGATGAATTTATTTTATGTACCCTGAGAGCATAGACACCTAAGACAAATCCCTTGCGTGTCCAATCACACTTGGCCAATAAAGAATTCTATTCTATTCTATTCTATTTTTTTGCAACCTGTAAACCATTTGTTACAGGAAGAAGAGGAAGATGACAGCAGCAAGATGGAAGAATTCAATAAATTATATAATTTTAACCAATAAAGAAGAATATCTGTAGCTCGGAGTTGACCTGTAGAGTCTTTGATGCTCTCTGCAAGAAAACAACCAGGCTCTGGTAGCTCCAAGGATCCCACAATTTTGTAATTTATATCTCCCTTTTATAATCTCTCTCTCTCTTTCTCTGACACCCACAAACTTTGTTGTATACCCCTCAGAGGCTTTGGATCAAGACAGTCCAAATATATCGTAAAATGTGCAATTCAGTAAAGAAAGAAAGTCCTATGAGAGCTTTTGATGCTGTCTGTGCTTGGTGGTTCTCTTGCAGACGTTTCATTACCCATCTAGGTAACATCATCAGTGCTAGCAGGGAGTAGGATTTGCAGCACAGAGGAGGAGAAGGGAGGGAAGAGAAGACTTTGGGGTCCTTGGTGCTCTCTTGAAGACGTTTCATTACCCAACTAGGTAACATCATCAGTGCTAGGAGGAGGAGGAGGAGAGGAGGAGGAAGAGGACTGTGAGGTCCCTGGTGCTCTCTGAGCTTGCTCGTTTTCTTCCAGACGTTTCATTATCAAACTAGGTAACATCATCAGTTGCTAATAGGGAGGGAGGGTCTTTTGCTCTCATTTCATATAGCCCTCGTGACTCAAAGAAACTCCCACCCAGGAGCAGAAGCTATCACTGAACACTGGCACATTTTAATATTCCTCCTTCACAAGCAAACACAGGTGGAAAGCCAAGCTAGAAAAATAGTTAGCCCCATCTTCTTTTGCAACGATTTATTTCCAAATAATGGGATTGGGGTGAGAGGGGCGGCCTAAGAAACCCTTTCCCCTATTTCAACGCTCATCTGCAAAACCCAGCCGGGGAAACAAGGCAATTCTTGGAAATTAGAATGTAGAATAACAAAAGTCGGAAGGGACCTTGGAGGTCTTCTAGTCCAACCCCCACCTGCTCAAGCAGAAGTCCCTGTACCACCTCCAGTTTTTGGAGCACCTGCAACTTCTGGAAGCAAACCGTTCCACTGATCCCAGGTAGTCCCCAACCACCTTGCCTTGGTGGAGCAGCGGACTAAAGGGCTGCTAACGTAGCACTTAGCTGCCAGCTGCCTGCAATTACTGCGAGTTCGACTCTCACCAGGCTCAAGGTTGACTCAGCCTTCCATCCTTCCGAGGTAGGTAAAATGAGGACCCGGATTGTGGGGGCAATAAACTGACTTTGTATTAAAAAAAAAAAAAAGAACACCGCATGGGGGGGCCGAAAGCCCTACTAAGCAGGTATATACAAAAGTATGAAGGCTATTGCTTAACGCATTGTAAGCCGCCCTGAGTCTCCAGAGAAAGGGTAGCATATAAATCAAACCAATCAATCAATCAATCAATAAATAAATAAATAAACTTACGACCACAACGGAGCCCAAAAGTTATGTGGCTAAGCGAGACGCCCGTCAAGTGAGTTTCGCGCCCCCCTTTTTACGACGTTCCTTGCCACCGTCCTTACACGAACCCTTTGCCGGTCTTATAAATTAATCACTCAGTGCTTAAGGCAAATCCAGCTCCACAATTCACTTTGCTCATCGGAAGGTCCCAAGCCTTGGGGGGCACCCCAAAACCCCGGGGACGCTGCCTGCAACCGTCCTAAATACCAACCAGCCAATCCACCCGCCACACACTCCCATATTTGGATCCCCTGACCGGTGGGAGGGGGGGTGTCACACTGCAACGACGGCCGTGTGAAATAAACCGGTCCTTGATCCCTTTTGATCGCTTCGGACGGCCACTAAACGAACCGTTGTAAGTCGAGGACTTAGATCCGGCAGTCCGGCGGTTCGAATCCCGCTTGGGCGAGCAGGGGGTTGGACTAAATGACCTCCAAGGTCCCTTCCAGCTCTTGTTGCTGTTACCCCGCCACTGTTACCTCCCTTCCTGCCATTCTTCCGAATCAATTTTGTTTGGAAGCTTGCATTTTCGGAGGAAGAAAGGGAAAAAAGCAGGGAGGAGGCGGGCGGGGAAGTTGGGGGGAAGCAGCTGCCTCCAAGCCCCGCTTCGCGATGGACTTAGCGAGGCCCCTAAGGCCAGCTCCGGCCACCCTCTCCGGCCCGGCCACTTTCTCTCTCGCTCTCTCGCTCTCTCTCGCTCCCGCCTACCTAGAGAAGAAGCCAGCATCCATCCCAGGGCTCCGGCTGCTTTCGTTCCTGCCGCCGGTTCGGTCCCAGCAGGCTATTCATGCCTCCCCCGGCGGAGCCCACATTCCCCGCAGCCCCCCTCCAAAAAGTGCTAACTTCCCTCCCCCTTTTCTACGTTTCCCTTTTCTCTCTTTTAAAAAAAACATGAAAAGAAAGAGAGAGAAGGGGGGGGAAAAGTCGTCTTTTTTTTTTCTCGGTCCCGAAAGAGGAGGGGGGGGCGATCGCTCTTGGAATTCCCCCTGCTGGGCCGGCTGCTGCTTCCTGATTGGACGAGCCCCCCGATGAGGTCAGACTTCTTGGAACGGGAAAGCCCCAGCCGAGCGGTAAAGGGGCGGGGCCAAGGTGGAGACCTAAAAAAAAAGGGAAAAGCAAACTCGGAAAAGGAGGAGGGTGGAGGGAAATGCGATTTTTTTTTTTTTACTCCCCTTCCAGAAAGCTGGATCGAAGCTCGGGGCTTTTGTTTTCGGTTTCGCCTTCTCGGGAAGCGCCTTTTCCGATGAATGCGATTTGTTTTTTCCATCCCCCAAGGCATCCCGTGGAAGGATCAAGCAAGGTTACAGGGAGTCCTACAGCAGCCAAAAAAGCCAATGCAATCCTAAATTGAACGGTTGCAGGAACTGGGCGTGGCTGGTCTAGTGAAGAGAAGGACCAGGGGAGACATCATAGCAGTCTTCTAATATTTGAGGGGCTGCCCCAGAGAAGAAGGGGGTCAAGCTATTCTCCAAAGCACCTGAAGGCCAGACAAGGAATGAGGGGAGTCCTACAGCAGCCCAAAAAGCCAATGCAATCCTAAACTGCGTTAACAGAGGGTTACAATCAAGATCAAGGGAGGTACTAATACCGCTCTGTAAAGCCTTACTAAGGTCACACCTAGAGTACTGCAGCCAGTTTTGGTCACCACACTATAAAAAAGATGTTGAGACTCTAGAAAAAGTGCAGAGAAGAGCAACCAGGATGATGAGGGGACTGGAGGCTCAAACATACGAAGAGTTGCAGGAACTGGGCACGGCTAGTCTAGTGAAGAGAAGGACCAGGGGAAACAGGATAGCACTCTTCCAATATTTGAGGGGCTGCCACAGAGAGGAGGAAGGGGGTCAAGCTGTTTTCCAAAGCACTTGAAGGCCAGAGAAGGAAGAATGGATGGAAACTGAACAAGGAGAGATTCAACCTGGAAATAAGGAAGAATTTTCTGACAGTGAGAACAATCCACCGATGGAAGAGAAGTTGTCTTCGGAAGTTGCGGGAGCTTCATCACTGGAGGCTTTCAAGAAGAGACTGGACTGCCCTCTGTCAGAAATGGTGTAGGGTCTCCTGCTTGGGTGGGGGGTTGGACTAGATGACCTACAAGGTCCCTTCCAACTCTGTTCATCTGTATAAATCATCCTGTGGATGGATCAAGCAAGGTTACAGGGAGTCCTACAGCAGCCCAAAAAGAATGCAATCCTAAACTGCGTTAACAGAGGGTTACAGTCAAAATCAAGGGAGGTATTAATACCACTCTATAAAGCCCTAGTAAGACTACACCTAGAGTACTGCATCTAGTTTTGGTCGCCACAGTGTAAAAAAGATGTTGAGATTCTAGAAAGAGTGCAGAGAAGAGCAACCAGAATGACTAGGGGACTGGAGGCTAAAACATATGGACGATTGTAGGATCTGGGCATGGCTAGTCTGGTGAAGAGAAGGACCAGGGGAGACAGGATAGCATCTTCCAATATTTGAGGGGCTGCCACAGAGAAGAAGGGCGTCAAGCTATTTTCCAAAGCACCTGAAGGCCAGTCAAGGAACAATGGATGGAAACTGATCAAGGAGAGATTCAACCTGGAAATAAGGAGGAATTTTCTGACAGTGAGAGCAATCAACTGGCATTTAATTTAATTTAATTTAATTTAATTTATTCAATTTATATGCCGCCCCTCTCCGAAGACTCAGGCTTTTGACTGACATGTCAGGGGTCACACTTTTAGTGGGTATGGATACAAGATTGAAGGTTCCTAGATCCAGGTTGCAGATGTCTGGCTGACTCCTAGATAACAACATTAAGCATATAGAAAACTAATAAAGGAGAATATTTGTGACTCAGGGTTGATATCGGGGCCCTTGGTGCTCTCTGAGCTTGTTTTCCTGCAGCAGAGGTTTCATTACCCAAACTAGATAACATCATCAGTGCTAGCTAGCACTGTTAACCTAGTTTGGTTAACAACCAAGTTCAGAGAGCACCAAGGACCCTATAGTCTTCTCTTTCTCTCCCCCTCCCCCTCCCTAAACCCCCCCCTCCCTTCTAGCACTGATAATGTTACCTAGCCGGATAATGAAATGTCTGCAGGAAAACAAATAAGCTCAGAGGGCACCAAAGACCCTACAGTCATCCTCCTCTTCCTCCTCCTCTTTCCTCCTGTTCCTGTTCCTCCTCCTCTTCTTCCTCCCCCCCCCAACCACACTCCCTTATTGCACTGATGATGTTACCTAGCTGGATAATGAAACGTCTGCAGAAAAACAACCAAGCTCAGAGAGTACCAAACACCCTATAGTCCTCCTCCTCTTCTTCCTCCTCCTCCATGCTGCAAACCCCCCTCCCTTCTTACACTGATGATGTTACCTAGCTAGGCAATGAAACGTCTGCAGGAAAACAAGCAACCCAACTCAGGTTCCACCTCCTATAGAAAACTCTTGGCTCCTCTCTTGAGGAGATTTGGCTCCGAGTCTCAGATCCCTCGGGAAGCTAACCCTCTCAAGAGGCGATCGCCCGGAGGACCCCCTACCCCTAAAGCGGGGGAAGAGGCCACCCACCTTCCTTCGCCCTCCTTCAGTGGCCATCCCAGGCAGCCGGTCAGTTACCTATCAATACGGTAATCTTCCGCGCAGCTTCTCTGGGCATTACGGTACCAGAGTCCTTGCAAACGAGCCCCGCCTCCAGGAGGTGAAGCCCACGTGACAGGCAAAAAAAAAGGGGGGTGGAAGGAACGGGAGTTGGGAAAGAGAGGAAATTCTCGCGAGAATTGCACCAGGCAACGGCGCAGCAAGATGGCGGCGCCGGAGACGGAGGTGGTAGCAGCCGCAGGGCCGGGAGCCGGCCTTGGACAGGTACCCCCGGCGGGGCTCTCCTGCCTTTTTTCCCCCCTCAGGGGATCCATCCCGGGCGGCTTCCTTTCCCCGTGGTGCGATAGTCCCGGCCTTCACCCTCCACTCGCCCCCCCGGGGTACTTTCCTTTCTCTCCCTCCTCCCCCCGCCCCTCCCTTCCCTGGGATCACGTGACGGCCTCCATTAGACCCCCGTCACGACCCCCCCCACACGACCCCCATCTCCCCTCATTCACCAACCCGGCTCTTACAAGTCAGGATTTTCCTTCCTCTTCCTCCCCCCCACCCAAAACCCCCCTGGTCCCTGGCCAGGCGCCCCTCGGGGGGTCGGGGGGTGTGGGAGCTGGGACTACAACTCCCAGAATCCCCGGGCCAGGCGACCGTGCCCGCGCTTAGTAGGGGCTTCTGGGAACGGTAGTCCCAATGTCTCCAGAAAGGGAGGGGGGCAGTTTATAGACAATATATATGTGACGTTTTTCAGGCTCAAACGTCTAAAGGTGGGGGAGGAGGACGGGGGCAGCATCTCGCCCCCCTTTCCCCAATTTTAATCTATTTGGCTAAAACCTCAGCCAGGAAAATGGAGGGAGGGGTGGGAGTGAAGTAAAACAGGCTTGATCAGGGGACACAGGTATCCTAACTACCTGGATCGGGTGGAATCGACTGGATCCAAAGGATTTCATCTGTTTTCGGTTGCCCTTTCCCGGGAATTTGGGTGCTATACAGGCCGTCCTCAGCTTTACAACGGTTCAACCTTAACAACTGGCACCAGGGAGGAGAGGGAAAAAAAGTGACTTATGACCGTTTTTTCACAGTTAACGACCGTCGCAGCATCCCCACGGTCACGTGATTTGCATTCGGAGTGCTTTGACCACTGGCTCACATTTACGGCGGGTCCCCGGGGTCAGGCCTGACAAGCCTGACTGGGGAAAACCAGATTCACTTAACAACCCTGTGACTCGTTTACTTAACTGCAGCGATTCGCTTAACAACAGTGGCAAGGAAAGTCGTCAAATGGGAGAAACTCACTTAGCCAATGTTTCACTTAGCAACATAAATTTTGGGCTCAGTTGGGGTCGTAACTCGAGAACTACCTTATTTGTTACAGGTAATCACTAACCTAATTTTTGTTTTACCCCACTCTACTTTCTGGGCAATTCAACAGAGAGAAACACCCCAGAATAGTAAAACAATTCAACGATAAAATAATCCAACAGTAAAAATCCCAAGGAAAGCAATGCAGAAATCTGGCAACCACCAAACAAATCGACACAACCTAGAAGGGAGCTTCAGGCCTCTCACTGTTTCTATTTCATTCTTGCAATGGCCACGGAGGAACAGGATGATTCACGAACTGTTGGCCAAGGCTATTTATGGAACTGAATGGCCAATTTGGACAACCATGAATCATGTGACGGTTTGACCTCCTATTTCATCTGCTTTTAAGGACTGCCTTCCTGATACTCTCCATTCTGGATTGTCAGCTTCCTTTTCTCAATCCAAGATTTAATCAATGACTTCTGCTTCCCGCCCCATTCATGAAGACAGAACTATGTCCTGTCATTTTTCAATTTGCTCCACTGCTTTCATGGTTACGGACCTGTATCTCAAGAGTTTCCGACCTTGGAAATTGGAAGAGTTGTGGGCTTCAACTCCCAGAATTCCCCAGCCAGCAACCATTAAGATGGATGGACTTCAACTCCCATAATCCCCCAGCCATCTTTTAATATGGGTTGACTTCAACTGCCAGAATCCCCCAGCCAGCATCCTTTAAGATGGGTAGACTTCAACTCCCAGAATTCTGGGAGTTGAAATCCACATATCTTCAAGCTGCCAAGGTTGGAGATCCCTGCTGTATCTCTACTCCGTCTTTCCTCCCAGGTGAATCCTTAAAGCATTTACCTCTCAGTAGTACCACCATGGCCATTGACATTTAGCCAAGATTAATTGCTACTGCTTTCCATTCTTCCACCAGGAGGAAAAAAAATTACTACTGGTGTTTGTTTGCTTTGACGTTTCCTTTCGAGCTACAGTTTTTAACTTATCTTTCTTTCCTCTCTTTTGGGGAATTGACTTTTGGCCTCCCCCTTTTGACCTCTTTTGCCCCCCCCCGCCCCCAGCCAACATCATTCTGCTTTCTTCCTTTTCCAGCATATTTTGCTTTGTAGTTTCCTCCATGGGGAAATAACACAGAGCCCAAATTGTTTCTTCATCTGCCAGATGAATGACTCGTTTCTTTGTCAAGCTTCCTGCTGTTGCAAAGATGCCTGCCCTGGTGAACTATCACCTGCAACCTGGTTTAGATGACAGAAATCCACCTCTTTCCCTCTGTCACATGATTTCTAAAAAAAGGTGGCAAGCATCCTGCTCCCCAGTGAGATTTATTCTATATATTTTTTTAAATTAATCCTTTCTGAACTTGTGACCAGAAATGAAATGCTCTGTTTTCTCCTTGTAAATGCTCATTGTTGTCAACAGCAGCCATTCTTGAACTGTGTACCAGGGGATACTAGTATGTAGTAAGAAACAAATGGGCTAATAAAAAGCCACTATTAAACAAAAACACCCATTGAAAGACGGTATTGTTTGCCTTGAGCGGCCTGGTTTAGTCCTCTTGTCTTTTTTTCCCCCCCACTTGTCCTTTCCTGGAGAGGATAATTCTGTTGCATCTCAACAGTGAGAATTATTGAAGCATTTATCAGGGCCTAGTGCGATGGTAAAGTACTCTGCCTGAGTTATTTCTCAAGGCTCCCCTCTCCAAAATGAAATATTTCAGTCGAACAGCGCTCACACATTCAGGCAGCCCTCCTCTAACAGTGGAAAATTACCTTTTTTGTCCTCCAGAAAAGCCATCGATTCGGAGGGCGGAGGTATATCCTGGAGGAACGCTCTATATTTTTTTATCAATATTTAGTCAACAGTGCCCGGAATGCTGCTGGTTGCCAGCTGCTTCAGACAGGATAAATGCAAGGAATTACCCTTTCCACACCTGTGGTTTGGCACCCTTTGCTGGGAAACTGCTCTTTAACTCCAATTGCCCGCCATCCGTATCTTTTAAGAGTGGTGTCTTACAATGTGCCTTGGGATTCCCCTGGAACATTTATTACCTGGATGCTTTCATCTACTTCCCCTTTATTCTCCTTATCACTTTCTCTGTTTTCATTTCATATTCTCAGATTACAATCTGGCTCGGCCTCTCTTCTGTTTTCAGATGAAGGAATAATCGTACCTTGAAGTCAATCCTGTCCTTAGCATAAGATCGAGTTTTTCTAATAACTATTCAGCCTGGAGTTCAGAGTCTTAATTTCCCCTCTGTAATTGGGATGTAAAACATAAAGATTTGAGAAAAGGGTTGGAATCCTCGCCTGGTGAATTTTGACCTTCACCATATTCCAAAGATAGATTCAAACACTTCTGTTTTTCACTTAATTTTATTGACTTGGTGTGCCTTTAGGATTGATTAGGAACATAAACTGTGAATCTGGAAGATAATCTGTAAAATGGGATTAACATTGAAAGGTTTCCTATAGCTATAAACAAGTGATACAATTTAGGTAGGTGTTGTGCAAATAGTATCATTCCACATTTGAAAAATTAATGCTTTATTTAATTCCCAAATGGTAATAAAATTAACGCTTTTTAGAGTCCCAAAATAAATCCTAATACAATAGGGAGCCTTGGTGGAGCAGCGGACTAAAGAGCTGTTAAAGTAGCACTTAGCTGCCAGCTGCCTGCAATTACTGCGAGTTCAAATCTCACCAGGCTCAAGGTTGACTCAGCCTTCCATCCTTCTGAGGTAGGTAAAATGAGGACCCAGATTGTGGAGGCAATAAGCTGACTTTGTATAAAAAAAGAACACCGCTGGGGGGGGGGGGAGAGCCCTACTAAGCAGGTATATACAAAAGTATGAAGGCTATTGCTTAACGCATTGTAAGCCGCCCTGAGTCTCCGGAGAAGGGCGGCGTATAAAGCGAACCAATAAATAAATAAATAAATAATTGTACCTAGGTAAAAACACACTATCGAAACCTACTAAATTCCAGACCAATCTAATACTTTTTAGGGGAAGATTTCCAGTCTAGCAAAATTACCTAGTCCTTCAACAGTAAAAAGACAAATTTAAGACCCCAATTACTTTGTTAATTGAAAACCTGATCTTCCTTCCCACTTAGGAGTAAGTTGCTTAGAAATGGATATGTGTGGATAATTGCAGTGAGATATACGGTCATCCTTTACTGAAACTGTTCCCTAAAGGTGTGTGTGTGTGTGTGTGTGTGTGTATAAAACATCCATGAGAAGTCCTTATGTGTGTAGTTTTGTTGCCATTGTTGCGTAACTTCCTGATAAGTTTAGTCACTTATTAAAAGAGTACAGGTCAAAGGTGGGATTAATTGAACAACTTTCCCCGTTGGAGGTTAGCGTATAGTAGTAGAATCAAGGCTTGTTTAATATTTGCAAATAAGGTCGGAGCCAGTTTTAAAGTCATATTTAGGAGGAGACGAAAAGATCTCACCAAACTGGTTAGCCGGGAAGGCAAGGCCCAATGAGATTCACCGGCAAAAGTGGTGTGAGGCTCACAAAGCAATAACACCCCCACCCACCCCAATTTCACCCCAACGTACAGGAGGTCAAACGGGTCAATTCTCCAATTGGAAAACTTCTCGCCCTGCGTAATACTTTCTGCCTCTGCTTCGGCGTAAGGTTAATCACGAAAACCAGGCAATGCATCTGAATAACTTGATGGAAGCTTCTTCAGGTGCCTATGCTTGGAGTGGAAAGCAGATTGGCCATCCTGTGAACATCAGTCTATCGCCAGAGCAGTCGTAAAATATTGGCTTAGCATTTCACTTGCTGAATACAGGTAGTCCTCGGTTCACAACCACACAGCCGAGCCCCAAATCCCTGTGGCTAAATGAGTCATTTGTTAAACGAGCTTTGTCCCCATTTTACGACCTTTCCTTTATTTTTTTTTTTTTTTGTTTTTATTTGATTTATATGCCGCCCTTCTCCGGAGACTCAGGGCGGCTTACAATGCGCTAAGCAATAGCCTTCATACTTTTGTATATTTATACAAAGTCAGCTTATTGCCCCCACAAACTGGGTCCTCAATTTACCTACCTTAGAAAGGATGGAAGGCTGAGTCAACCTTGAGCCTTGGTGAGATTCCAACCTGCAATAATTGCAGGCAGCTGGTGTTAATAACAGGGTGCTTTAGACCACTGTACTATCCAAGGCTCTTGCCACCGTTGTTAAGTGAATCACTGCCGTTGATTACACAGTTGTTAAGTGAATCCAGCTTCCCCATTAACTTTGCTGGTCAGATGGTCGCAAAAGGGGAATCATGTGACCCCCGGAACACGGCAAACCGTCATAAAAATGAGACCGTCTCCAAGTGTTCTAATTGTGACCATGGAAAGCTGCAACCGTCCTAAGTGTGAAAAACGGTCATAAGTCATTTTTTTTTCAGGGTCACATGGTCACCATTTGCAAACTTCCTGGCTGGCAAAGTCAGTGGGGGAAGCCCGGTTCGCTTACCGACTGCCTGATTCACTTAACAACTCAAGTGATTCGCTTATACCCAGCAAAACAAAAGTTGGCAGAATTATGTATCTATGGAGATTCTCAGTGACCCAGGTCATGGTTCTCCCAAAGGTGCTTTTTCAAAAGGCAACTGGACTTTCTGGTTTTTCTTGCAGAGCTGAAGAAGCTTCTTGGATAGGAAGCGAAATGTCTTCGAAGAAAAACCAGAAAGTCCAGTTGCCTCTTGAAAAAAGCACCTTTGGGACAGAATTTGGGCATGACTCACCTAAGAACCGCAATGCTTAGCAATAGAAATTCTGGTCATAAGTCAAGGTCTACCTATAAACTCCATGATCTCTAACCTCTGGCTACGCTTGCTGTCTTCAACCTTGGCAACTTTAAGACTTGTGGACTTCAACTCCCAGAATTCCTCAGCCAGCAAAGCTCAGCGAGGCTGAGGAATTCTGGGAGTTGAAGTCCACAAGTCTTAAAGTTGCCAAGATTGGAGACCCCTGCAGAATTAAAATCCAAGAATAAAGTTGAGGAAAGACCTCGCTGAATCTGAAACCAGGGCCTATGGCCCAGAATCTCCCCGACTAAGAAATCCGATTTCTTGCATCCAGTGGCTTTTTGTGACACCCGTCTTCTCTTTTCTTTTTCCCTGCTTCTAAAGCAAGTGACGAGCAATGGCACCGCGGGGGGCGGCGAAGGAGTCGTGGAGACTCAGCAGCCGAACCAGCCCCAGCAACAAGCCCCGAATGCCTGGCAAATCATCAAAGGAGTCTTATTCAGGTAAAAATGATCAGCCCTTCTTGTCTTCACGTTGTGCATTATGCAGGATAGAAGAGTGAGCCAGCGTTGGTCTCAGGGTGGATTTGATTTAAACCACGTCGATTTAAATCACGATCTAAATCTCGTTTTAAATCACTAGTAAAAAGGCTTGATTTAAATCGACTCGATTTAAATCGTAATTTCTAAAAGTCCAACTGTCATCTCCCTCCCGCAGCGGCTCCTCCTCTGACCCACTGTTGACTCACCGACAGTCCCAGTCACTTTAATGGGATGGCTGGTGATGCGGCAGGGAACCCAACAAAGTGAGGGACGTGCTAGTGGGCATCCACTCACCTGCTGCCTGCCATCTCCCTCACCTTGATATGTCCCTGCCGCATCACCAGCCATCCCATTAAAGTGACTGGGACTGTCGGTGAGTCAACAGTACGTTTTAAATTTAGCATTTAAAGAGCACGATGGATCTGACATGACAGGTGCTCTTTAAATCTAAGGACTCATTCTTGCTGGTGGTTAGAAATTTTGATGTTATTATCTGCAAACAAAATGAAGGTTTCCTATTTAGCTTGCAGAGCTTGGATTCGTTGAATGAGTTTACCTAAAATGTAAATGTTGCAGAATATACAGCCTCGTGCTACATAACTAAGCTCCATTTCATGCTGAATAAATTAAACTATTAAGGTAAAGGTTCCCCTCGCACATCTGTGCTAGTTTTTCCTGACTCTAGGGGGCGGTGCTCATCTCCGTTTCAAAGCCGAAGAGCCAGCGCTGTCTGAAGACGTCTCCATGGTCATGTGGCCAGCATGACTCAACACCAAAGGTGCACGGAATGCTGTTAACCTTCCCACCAAAGATGGTCCCTATTTTTCTACTTGCATTTTTTACGTGCTTTCGAACTGCTAGGTTGACAGAAGCTGAGACAAGGAACGGGAGCTCATCCCGTTACGTGGCGCTAGGGATTCGAACCGCTGAACTGCCGACCTTTTGATTGACAAGCTCAGCGTCTCTTAGCCACTGAGCTACTGCGTCCCTAGTAAAACTAAACTATTAATGTATCTTAAATAGAAAACTCTTTAGATAGATTTTTTTACTCCAAAAGCACTTTATTAAAATAAATTTGATTTTAAAAAATCTGATTTAAATTTTAAAAATCTGATTAAAAAATTTTTTTTTTAAATCATTGATTTTTATCCATCCTGGTTGGTCTTAAAAAGGCAGGTGCCTGTATCGTAAGCCGTGTTCCTGGGTGGTACGGAGAAGCATTAGCTTCTCTAGGAAATTCACAGCTGCATCTCCGAAGGGCTTAAAACAGAGGGCTTAAAACTTTGCTGGAGAATTGTGGGAGTTGAAGTCCACAAGTCTTAAAGCTGCCAAGTTTGAAGACCTCTGGCTTAAAACGTATGCAGGTTTACCAAAAAACCATCACCCTGGTTCTTTCAGCAATCATATCTCCCTCTTATCAGTAGATGAGGAACCTAGTGGCTTCTCCAGGGTGACCAAACAAGACCCGTAGAGATAAAATGTAGGCAAGGGACTTCTCCATGGCTGCCAGCTTAGTCTTTTACTTACCAGAATCACCACAAGGATCACTGGTGGTCAAGTTGAGGTCTGCTTTTGGTTTCACATCTCAGCAGCTGGTTTTTGTTTGATTTTTTTATTTATATGCCACCCTTCTCCGGAGACTCAGGGCGGCTTACAATGTGTTAAGCAATAGCCTTCATACTTTTGTATATTTATACAAAGTCAGCTTATTGCCCCCACAATCTGTGTCCTCATTTCACCTACCTTAGAAAGGATGGAAGGCTGAGTCAACCTTGAGCCTGGTGGGATTTGAACTTGCAGTAATTGCAGGCAGCTGATGTTAATAACAGTGCTTTAGTCTGCTGCGCCACCAAGGCTCTTTGCGAAGCCCAGCCGTCCTGGTTGCACAGATGATATCACCTAGTTTACAATGCATAGCGTTCCATGTCAGATTCCTGTTACTGCTTTTCGGGGTCTTGCCATATTCTTTTTTTTAAGGGAATCACCCGAGTTGTTAAGTTAGTAACACGGTTGTTAAGTGAATCTGGGTTCCCCATTGGCTCACGCGATCCCCTTTTGCGACTTAAAGCCAGATTCACTTTAACAACCGTGTCACTAAGTTAAACAACTGCGGAGATTCTCTTAAAACAACTCCGGCAAGGAAGGACGTCAAATGGGGCAAAATTCCCTTCACCCATGTTTCGTTTAGCAACAGAAATTTGGGGCTCAGTTCTGGTCGTAGGTCGAGGACTACCTACCTGTATAAGTAGGAGCCAATCCATTCTGGTACAGTGGATTCTGCAAATCAAGGTGACCCAGCGGGAAAGGGCAAAAATGTTGTTTCCAAAGCCTTTATTAAAATTATTACCTCATATTACTTTCTTGAGCTACCTCAGCAATACGCTTTTGGCACCCCTAGGGTGCCAGTCACGCATTAAAACATCCAAATGATGAAGCTGTTGAATATTTCAATCTGTAAGTGCAAATCAAATTGGAAGTGGCCCAGCATCCGAGAGTTCTTTCCCCCTGTTATGGACAAACGCTGCCCTACCGTTTCTTCCCAATTCATGAGTTCGCAAAAAACGCTGCAATTTGGCTTCCTTTCCCATCGCTTAAATGGATCGCTTTAAAGTTCCAATCGTAACTCATCTCGCATTAAATTGAAAATTGTCCAAAATGTTATGGCCTCACTTTAAGCAGGGAGGATGAGAGGACATCGTTGAATAGAAGATATATACAAGCACAGTGGTGGGATTTCAAATAATTTAACAACCGGTTCTCTGCCCTAATGACTGGCGTGGCGGGCATGGCCAGGGGGTGTGAAAGGCAGCACTCGGCTTCCTGCACCCCCCTGGGAAGAAAAATGGGCTGTTGGGGATGCACGCCACACACACACACCCGTGCCCCGTTTTGGGCCTAGGAAGCCTCCCTGAAACCTCCTGGGAGCGAAAACGTGGGGTCCCCCTGGCACCCCGTTTTGGGCCTAGGAGGCCTCCCTGCAGTTACCTGGGAGCTGAAGCGCCTTGGTGGCGCAGCAGACTAAAGTGCTGTTAATTAGCACTTAGCTGCCTGCAATTACTGCGAGTTCGAATCTCACCAGGCTCAAGGTTGACTCAGCCTTCCATCCTTCCGAGGTAGGTAAAATGAGGACCTGGATTGTGGGGGCAATAAGCTGACTTTGTATAAAAAAAGAACACCGCTTGGGGTGGCCAAAAGCCCTACTAAGCAGGTATATACAAAATTATGAAGGCTATTGCTTAATGCATTGTAAGCCGCCCTGAGTCTCCGGAGAAGGGCGGCATATAAATTGAACCAAGAAAGAAAGAAAAAGAAAGAAAGGAGGGAGGGGGGGAGAGGGGGGGGGAGGGAGAGAGAGAGAGAGAGAGAGAGGAAGAGAGAGAGAGAAAGAAAGAAAGAAAGAAAGAAAGAAAGAAAGAAAGAAAGAAAGAAATCGCATGGGGACTCCGGGAAGGAGTGGGGCCAGCCAGCAATTTAACTACAGGTTTGCCCAAATCTGCTGAATTCCATCACTGTACAGGTAGTCCTCGACTTACGACTACAAAGCTTCTTGCTGAGTCATGCTGTCATAGGATAATGACTAGTTGGGAGTATATTTAAACAAGGTATTGTACCCTGGTCTGTTAGAAGCTGCTAGTGTGACTGCTGCTGCTATGAACTGCTAGAAACTGCTAGTGTGGCTGAACTGCTATGAACTGCTAGGAGCTGCTATTGTGAAGGAGTTGCTATCTGTTGATGGATCTGCTACCATCGTGGTTTGTTAACTAGAGTGAGTTGTTTGGACTGATTTACTGGACTGATTCATTGGTGAAGACTTGGGATTTGTTTATGACTATGCTACTGCTTTTTCCTACGATAAAGTACACTTTTGCTAAACCAGTTTTCTTATTCATTGCTCTCAACGTTTCCTTGTGCAGTTACTCTGCTGGTTGGTCAAACAACATCAATATCCTTAACAGAACCCACAATTTCTCTTGCTAAGGGAGACATTGGTTGTGAGTTTTGCCCCGTTTTACAGCTTTTCTTGCCATAGTCGTTAAGCGAAGAAGCCAAGAGACCTTTACGGTTCATCAGATGGTCCAAGCTGGCAACACACACAGACTGTCCTTGGTTTTCAGGTTTCGCTGATGACTCACAAAGCATCAGAAAGTGATACTCAACCTTGTGGCTTTTGTCTTTCCAGTTTGTGGATTATCTTCAACCCTAATTTTAAACATGGGAGGTTATTAATGCAACGAACCACAAAGGGTAACAGCACTTTCAGTTTTGGGACGGTATCTCTCCTTCTATCCACTCAGCGGATATTGCCACAGATGTCCTCACCCAGAAATGATTGAGAATCAGAGAACAAGATAGATTTTAATATAGATTAGGCTCAGGGATGAAGCTTCCACTGAAATGGGATAGTAGAAACATTCATTTATCCCACCTTTATTTGTACAAATAATTCAATAATTCAAGGTGGTACAAATATCCATCACACTGCTGGTCAGACTGCTTTTCAAAATATTTCTTTGCTTCTTGATTTAACTTTTGATTAAATTTGGGCCGCGGTGCTGAGGGACCTGATAGAATTCCTCTGCAGATCACATGCATGTCACTCAAAAGGATTTGAAGCATCTATACTGTATATATAAAAGCAAAATAACCGCTCACGCATCATCACGAAATCTCCAGAACCGTAAAGCCTACAAACTTGAAATTTTCCACGTATGTTCCTCTTGGCTTCTAGGTGCTCACTAAGAAAGGATTTTTCGAAATGACCATCAGAGCATTAGTATTTCCTATATTATGATTAATATGCTCTGATGCTAAGGAGTTCTACTTCCCCTCCCCACCTGAAAAGAAATCTGTTCCAAATGCAAAACGCAAGCAGAGGAGAGGAGTTTCAGTTTCAGTTTTACTTTCACAACAGCAAGCAGGGGATAGGATAGAGAAGGCTTCTGTGGGGCACCCCTGAGGGAGAGAAGGGGATAGGATAGGTTTCTGTGGGGCAAGGCTGAGGGAGAGAAGGGGGATGGGATAGGCTTCTGTGGGACAAGGCTGACGGAGAGAAGGCGGTAGAATAGGAGATGTTTCTGTGGGGCAAGGCTGAGAAGAGAAGGGGGATAGGATAGGATAGGATAGGATAGGATAGGATAGGATAGGATAGG
>WNWU01000046.1:966996-992984 GCA_012654045.1 Ptyas mucosa | reverse complement strand
GCTTTCATGTGAAGGTGGGACTAGAACTCCCACTCTCCTGGTGATTGACCCAAAGTCACCCAGCCGGCTTTCATACCTAAGGCTGGACTAGAACTTCCTCTCCTAGTGATTGACCCAAAGTCTCCCAGCCGGCTTTCAT
Organism: Ptyas mucosa; assembly: GCA_012654045.1. Classification (NCBI taxonomy): domain Eukaryota; kingdom Metazoa; phylum Chordata; class Lepidosauria; order Squamata; family Colubridae; genus Ptyas; species Ptyas mucosa. The sequence goes on along the minus strand of WNWU01000046.1, from coordinate 992,845 downwards.
GCCTAAGGTGGGACTAGAACTCCCACTCTCCTGGTGATTGGCCCAAAGTCACCCAGCTAGCTTTCATGTGAAGGTGGGACTAGAACTCCCACTTTTCTAGTGATTGACCCAAAGTCACCCAGCCAGCTTTCATACCTAAGGATGGACTAGAACTCGCTCTCTCCTGGTTTCTATCCTGTTGCTTTAACCACTATACCAAAGTGATCAAACTCAGACCAAACTTAACCTTTTTTTCCCCTGTTTCGTTTTGTTTTCGTTTGCAGTGATCAATAAGTACAAACGTAGACGGTTTCAGAAAACCAAGAACCTGCTAACCGGGGAAACCGAAGCGGATCCCGAAATGATAAAAGTAATGTGATCTCTCTGATACTTTCTCCCTTCTTGTTTCTCTGTCAAAGTCCCATTTTTTCCTCCCCCATGGCTCTTCAGTCCTCAGCTTTACGGCCTCCGGCTGTTTGATGGAATAGGGCTCCTGCAAAAAAAAAAAGGGGAGGGTGGAAGAATTTGCAAATGGCTATGATAGTTTGTCTGTTGAAATTGTTTCCTTTGCTCCTTTGAGGGGTTTCCCGCCAATAAGAGCCACAACTTTCCCCCGCCTGCCTCTTTCTTTTGAGGAGGCTGGGTAGAATTCCGCAAACTCTCCTCATATTTTCCGCACTGGAAGAGAACAGGGGGAAGGAGTGGTGCGGTGGCCTAGAGGTGGAGCCCTCGCCTCACAATCAGGAGGCTGCGAGTTTGATCCTAGGTAGAGGCAGATATTTCTCTCTCTGGGTTCTCACACTGAGAATAGGTCCGCTGAACAAAACTCCGCACTGGCGACAAGAAAGGCATCTGGCCAGTAAAACACTCTGCTAGCTCCATTCATTTGCCCAGACTCTTACTCCGCAAGGGATTATGGGGTCGTTAAAAGAAGATGATGAAAGAAAACAACAGGGGAGGTAGGAAGAAGCAAAATGGATTGAACGGCCCTCTTCCCCTTTTGGTGTTTAATGAAGTAAGAGTTTCATTTAAACTTTTAGACTGGGGGAAAAAAACCACACGGCACTTTACAAACTGTGCCCCTGAGCTTAGTGGAAAAAGGCTTTGGGGCCTTTTGGAAAGATAAGTGAGCCCAGTAGTGGCCCTGTAGTAACTAGCCATCATTGGAAACCAGAGACAAGGTTTGACGGCGCTTGTGAGATCTGAAAGAAGAACAAGGGGAGGAAAACCTGAGCTCTGGATGTGCGAAAGCGAGACTGAGAGAGAGAATCTCGTATTCAGGTTACGCTTCGTGCATACAGATGGAGTCACACCTGTGTACTTCACCTGGAAAAAGCACCAGGGCCTTTCCCACCACAACTGGGAAACACCCTAGGCGGGGTCTAGCTGGGCCTGTGGTCAGATCTCTTGGCTTCTCTCTGGCAAGCTGGCATACGATACGATACAATACAATACAATACAGTAAGTACAGTACAGTACAATACAGAATAGAATATAGAATAGAACAGGGGTCTCCTACCTTGGCAACTTTAAGCCTGGAGGACTTCAACTCCCAGAATTCCCCAGTGAGCGAAGCTCCCAGCAAAGCTAGGAATTGAAGTCCTCCAGGCTTAAAATTGCCACGGTTGGAGACCCCTGGAATAGAATATAGAGTATAGAATATAGAATACAGAATATAGAAAATAGAAAATAGAATATAGAATATAGAAAATGGAACGGAATAACAGAACAGAACAGAACAGATGTAATGAAGTGGAGTAGAGCGGGGAATGGAATGGACAGAAGGGAAAAGAACAGAATGCTTGGATGAGAAGCGAAACGTCTTCCAAGAAAAACAAAGAAAATCCAGTTGCCCTTTGAAAAAAAATTACCTTTGGGACAACCATGACTTGGATGAATGAAAATCTCCATAGACAGCTGCTGCGAAAAAGTTCTCTTTTTTTTTCCTTTTCTTTTTCTTTACTGAACCCATCACATTTTACTCTTTTGGATGGCTACTGAGGGCTCTAGAATGTCCCCTTCTCTCCTCTCTTTTTTCTCCTCCTCCGCCCCCCCACCCCCGGAGAGACATTACTCAGCCTTCGTGCTTTTCTTGCAGAGAGCTGAAGATTTTGGCCCCGTGGAGGTGATCTCGCACTGGCACCCCAACCTCACCATCAACATTGTGGATGACCACACCCCGTGGGTGAAGGGCAGTGTTCCTCCCCCTCTGGATCAGTGTAAGGCTTCAAATCTCGGAGTTGCTCTGGCGGCAGGAGATGTTGGCGGGGGGGGAGCGGCTTCCCTTTCTCTGATGCTCTTGAATAACAGAATAACGGAGTTGGAAGGGACCTGGGAGGTCTTCTAGTCCAAACCTCTGCTCAAGCAGGAAACCCCATGCCATGCCAGACAAGGGGCTGTCCAGCCTTTTCTTAAAAGCCTCCACTGATGGAGCCCCACAGCTTCCGAAGGCAAGTCGTTCCATTGATTTACCATATTTTTCGGACTATAAGGCACTCTGACGTATAAGACGCACCTAGCTTTTTGGGAGGAAAACAAGGGAAAAAAACCTCTGCCTCTGCCTCCCAGCAAGTTACCTCCTTGCAGCAAACAACCTGATCAGCTTCAGCACAGTCTGATTTAGCACAAGCAGCTGATTGGCGGTTAGATCGGCTGTTCCAGGCTGCAGGGATTGCTACCGCTTGTCACCGCCATTGGCACCCATTGCTGCTGCCGCCTAGCACCATCTCCGCACGCCCCATTTTTGGCCTCCACGCATCCCGTTTTTAGCCTGTTCCAGACAGCGATGGGCAGCGACAGCGGCGGCGATCCCTGCAGCCTGGAACAGCTGATAGGCGGTATTCCAGGAGGCCGATCCAACCACCAATCAGCTGCTTGTGCTAAATCAGGCTGTGCTGAAGCTGACCAGGCTGTTTGCTGCAAGGAGGTAAATTGCTGGGAGGCAGAGGCCAAAGAGTGGGGGCTGGCGGGTGGGCAGGGCTTCAGCAACATTCTCTGTATAAGACACACAGACATTTCCACTCGCTTTTCGGGGGGGAAGGGGAAGGAAGTGCGTCTTACACACCGAAAAATACGGTAATTGTTCTCACTGTCCAGAAAATTTCTCCTTAATTCCCCCTGGTCTCCCTTCTGTCCTGGTGGCATCTTGACCCTGACACGATGCTCTCGGCTCCTTTCTTTCCAGATGTGAAGTTCGACGCCGTGAGTGGCGACTACTACCCCATCCTTTACTTCAACGATTACTGGAACTTGCAAAAGGATTACTACCCCATTAATGAGACCGTGGAACGGTTGCCCTTCCGGCTTTCTTACTGCCCGCTTTCGCTCTGGCGGTGGCAGCTCTATGCTGCCCAGAATAGCAAATCTCCTTGGAATTTCCTCGGGGAGGACTTGTACGGACAATCTGACGAGGAGCAGGATTCGGTCAAGGTGAGCAGCGGGGAAGGCTGGCCCCCACATACCTGAGGAAACTCCAGAACTGCATCTAGAATCCTTGTATTGAAAAGCTGAATATGGAGGATTTAGCAATTCTGGAAAAACAGAGAGGTAGTTGGGTCTAGACTCTAGTGGCTAAGACATCCGGCTAGAAAGTGGGAGTTTGAATTGTAGTCCAGTCTTAACCATGAAAGTAGGCTGGGTGATTTGGGGCCAATGATCAGGAGGCAGTGCGTTCTAGTCCTGCTTTAGGCCTGAAAACAGGCTGGGTGACTTGAGGCGAATGACCAAGAGATGGTGAGTTCTAGTCCTGCCTTAAGACATGAAAACTGGCTGGGTGATTTGGAGCCAATGACCAAGAGACGGTGAGTTCTAGTTCTGCCTTAGGCATGAAAGCTACCGGAGTTACTCTGGGCCAATCACCAGGAGACGGTGAGTTCTAGTCTCAATTTAGGCATGAAAGCCAGCTGAGTGACTTTGGGCAGGTCTTTGTCTCTGAGCCCAACGTACTTTGCAGGGTTGTTGTAGGGAAACTAAAAAGAGGAAGATGTGTTGGATATATTCACCACCTTGACTTATTTGTAAAAATAACAAAGGCAATAAAATGCAAATCAATAAATACATCGAAAATTAAAACTAGGACAGGGTATTGTCCTCAGGCCTGGGGATCTGGGTGCGAGTCTTGAGTCCATTCAACGGTCAAGCCTTGGTACTGATGTTTTTGTACGTCTAGGAGGATATTTCTCGTGTCGACTCACACCCCCTTCGATTTATTTTACTCCTAGGTGGCTTTGTTAGAAACGAACCCTTACTTGCTGGCTCTGACGATCGTGGTTTCCATTGTGCACAGCGTTTTTGAGTTCCTTGCTTTCAAGAACGGTAGGTTTCAACGTCTTTCAAGGCCTTGGAGAATCACTTCTCCCTTCCTGTTCCCCTGGTGTGATTACAATTAGTTCTCAACTTTTTTTTTTTTAATTTGATTTATATGCCGCCCTTCTCCGGAGACTCAGGGCGGCTTACAATGTGCTAAGCAATAGCCTTCATACTTTTGTATACTTATACAAAGTCAGCTAATTGCCCCCACAAATTGGGTCCTCAATTTACCTACCTTAGAAAGGATGGAAGGCTGAGTCAACCTTGAGCCTGGTGAGATTCGAACTTGCAGTAATTGCAGGCAGCTGGTGTTAATAACAGGGTGCTTTAGACCACTGTACTATCCAAGGCTCTTCTTACCATTGAACGTTTGAAGTTACAGCCAGCTCGAAAAAAGGGGACTTACGATCCACATTCAAAATTCCATCACTGCCTCCCCCCTCCCCCCCCAGTTGTGGTCACATGGCTAAACACAGTTCCTTCTGGTTTTCAGCAAAACCGCACCCATAGCAAACTCTTGATTCTCTTAATGACACCCCCCCTCCCCCGGTTCACTTCACCACCATCGGGTTCACTTAACGTCCACCTCAAACAAGGTCATAAAATCACACGAACGAACGACGTTATGGCCGGTACAAAATTTGACCACAATGGGCAGGCTCCATTACGGTCGTATGTCGAGGACTGCCTGTAACACTTCGAAGCGGGATATCTCCAGGATCTATTTCCCAACGCTGGCGTTGAATGCGCGCTGCTGCGTGTTGTCAGTTTTTGGCCAAGCTGCTGGTTTTAACGTAGTACGACCCCGAGAGACCAGTGTTTCTCTACCTTGGGGACTTTAAGATGGGTGGACTTCAAGTCCCAGAATTCTGGCTGGCTGGGGAATTCTGGGAGTTGAAGTCCACCCATCTTAAAGTCACCAAGATTCTAGTCCTAAGCAAACCTGTCCATAGAACTGTAGGAAGTTAGCATCCACCCCTCTCCTAGAAGAATGAAATATTTTAGGAAATATTTTTAAAAGGCAGAATATTATACCTCCCTGGATGAGAAAAGGAGAAACATGCTCTTGGAAAGCAGCCCCCACCTTTGCTAATAGCCCCAGAATGACTGGTGCCATCTACAAGACAAAAAGGCTGGGCCAGCTTATCTACAACACAAAAGACCACCCTCAGGACATGGTAGGATTAGCCCTCTACCCATCTCACCGCATAGCACCTGGGATGATTACATCACCCAGCGGGATTCAACCAAGCCTGGGACTCAAGACAACCTACAAAGTTAGTTATCTCTAGCCCCATGGGAGTCTGACAACCAATCAGAATGCATTTCTTTCACAGGAACAGGAAGCAAGTTCGAAGCCCAAGAGAGGGTATAACTATATCTCATTCTCCACTCCCATGTGGTCAGCTACCCAGGACTTCAAACCCATGTGGTCCACCATTAAACCATCCTTTCCAAGCAGCCTCCGTGTCTCCCGTGTCTTTCCCCCCACTTGGAACTGAACCAGCAGAACAAAGGAGGTGAAGGAGATTACTTCCTTTTCCATCCTCAATTGTGTTTCTCATCCTCCCCCTTAGATATTCAGTTCTGGAACAGCAGGCAGTCTCTGGAGGGCCTCTCTGTACGGTCAGTCTTCTTTGGGGTGTTCCAGTCCCTCGTGGTCCTCCTCTACATCCTGGATAACGAAACTAACTTCGTGGTGCAAGTCAGCGTCTTCTTCGGTCTGCTCATTGACCTCTGGAAGATCACAAAAGTGATGGATGTCCGGGTGAGAAGGGGACACCTAACTAACTACTCGTTGGGGAAGAATTGAGGAAGAATTGAGCCAGTTTGGTTTAGTAGTTAAGGCGCTAAGCTAGAAAGCAGGAGACCGTGAGTTCAAGTCCTACCTGAAAGCCAGCTGGGTGACTTTGGGTCAATCACCAAGAGACTGGGAGTTCTAGTCCCGTCTTAGGCACAACAGCCAGCTGGGCCAATCACCCAGAGATGGTGAGTTCTACTCCCATGTTAGACATGAAAGCCAGTTCAGTGACTTTAGGCAAATCACCAGGTGACAGTGAGTTCTAGTCCCACCTTAGACATGAAAGCCAGCTCGGTGACTTTGGGCGAATCACCAAGTGACTGTGAGTTCTAGTCCCATCTTAGACATAAAAGCCAGTTCGGTGACTTTGGGTGAATCACCAGGCGACTGTGAGTTCTAGTCCCACCTTAAAAGCCAGTTGAGTGACTTTGTGCTAATCCCCCACTCTCAATCCAACTCACCTCACAGGGTGGTTGTTGTGGGGAAAATAGGAGTAGGAAGAAGTATTAGATACGTTCACCGCCTTGAGTTATTTGTAAGGCACGCTTTCTCAACCCTCTCCTGGCTACAGTCCATCCTTTTCCACCTTTCCCAGCCCATCACGGACATAGGATGATTGGGGATGATGGGAATTGTAGCCTCAGTGCACTCAGGGAAGGGATTCTGGGAAGGAAAAATGGCTGTGCAACCAGTCCGATGTCTCAAAATCTAACCCTCCCTTCATTCTCTCCCGTTCTGTTTTCTGATGCTGCCGAACAGCTGGATCGCGAGAACAAAATTGCCGGGATTTTGCCACGCTTAACGTTCAAAGACAAATCGACGTACATCGAATCGTCGACCAAAATCTACGATGATGTAAGTTCAAGCCTTCCCAGGTTGTGAACATCTCCCAGGTATTCAGGATAGCTGGTATTTTCCCCTCCAGTCTGTCATCAGAAGGCGGTCCTTCCATCCAGTTTTAGTGGTCAAAAAAAACCCAAAAAACCCCGAGGCAGAGGTACTAAGTCAGTATGTCTCAACCTCAGCAATTTGAAGATGGATTTACCAAAGGGACTTTTTCAAAAGGCAACTGGATTTATCATATTTTTCAGAGTATAAGACGCACCTTTTCCCCCCAAAAAAGAGGGTGAAAATCTGGGTGCGTCTTATGCTCCGAATGTAGCCCCACCCAGCTTCTCAAGAGGTTTCAGAGGCTGAAAAAAGCATCAGAAACGAAGCTTCAGAAAAGAAGCCTCCAAACAGAGCTTCAGAAAAAAAGCCTCAGAAACACAGCTTCAGAGGCTTTTTTTCTGAAGCTCTGTTTCGGAGGCTTTCAGAGGCAGAAAAAAAAGCAAGGCACAGAGCTCACAACCAAGGAACCTGTTGCTAAAATTCACCTCTGGGAACAGCTGATTGGGGGTATTCCGGGAGGCTGATCTACCTGTCAATCAGCTTTTTTCTTCTTTTCCTCCCCAAAAACTAAGGTGCGTCTTATACTCCAAAAAAATACGGTACTTTCTTTTTCCTTGAAGACGTTTCGCTTCTCAAAACATCTTCCAGGGAAAAACAAAGTCCAGCTGCCGTTCGAAAAAGCACCTTTTGGGACAACCATGACCCTGGATGACTGAGAATCTCCGTAGACCTTGAAGATGGGTGGACTTCAACGCCCAAAATTCCCCAGCAAGCCATAGAAGTCGAAGTCCACTCATCTTCAAGGTCGGTCAAGATGGAGAAATGCTATGCTAGATGTTGCCTGTTGATGACTCCATCAAACACTGATTCGTGCAGTTAGTCTCTCGGTGGCCCTGGGTGGGTCCCCCTCTCCCGAAATGCTAGTATGCTTGATTTTTTTCCCCCCAGCCTTACCCTCAACCCCCCCTTTGCCTTCACAGATGGCCTTTCGGTACCTTTCCTGGATCCTTTTCCCACTGCTGGGTTGTTACGCCGTATACAGCCTGCTCTACATGGAACACAAGGGCTGGTATTCCTGGATCCTGAGCATGCTGTATGGTTTCCTGCTGACTTTTGGTGAGTTAGCGGGTGGGTGGGTGGGTGGCTGGCTGACCTCTTAACAGCTTCCCCCCACCTGCCAGTCCTTTGAGGTAGTCCAAAAAGCAATAGCACTTAGACTTATATACTGCTTCATAATGCTTTCTGGCCCTCTCTAAGTGGTTTAAAAAGTCAGCCTCTTGCCCCCAACAATCTGGCTCCTCATTTTACTGACCTCAGAAGGATGGAAGGCTGAGTCAACCTTGAGCCGGTTAGGATCGAACTGCTGGCAGTGGGCAGAGTTAGCCTGCAATGTTGCATTGTAACCACTGCGCCACCACAGCTCTTCAGATAAAAGAATCCTTCCCTTTCCATCTCAGTCAATTCAGTGGCATTTCTAAGTCCTCGATTTAGAACAGTTGTTTAGTGGCCATTCAGTTACAGCAGCCCTTTAAAAAGTGACTTATGTCCATTTTTCCCACTTACGACCGTTGCCGCAGTCCCACGGTCACTTGATCAAAACTCAGGCGCTCGGCAAACGGTTCATATCATGGGGGTCACGTGATCCCCTTTGAAAGATCTTCTGACGAGCAGCGTCCGTCGGGAAGCCGGAATTCGCTGAACAAATCTTGTCACTCACACAACCCCTGCAAGCGATTCGCTTAACGACTGCGGCAAGAAAGGTTGTAAAACGGGGCCAAACTCCACCCAACCAGGGAGGTCGCTTAACAAGGTCAATGTTGGGTTCGGTTGTGGTTGTTAAGTCGAGGGCGCTGGTCTCTCTCTCACCCTCCAGGCTTCATCACCATGACGCCCCAGCTCTTCATCAACTACAAGCTGAAGTCGGTGGCTCACCTGCCTTGGAGGATGCTCACCTACAAAGCCCTCAACACCTTCATCGACGACCTCTTCGCCTTCGTCATCAAGATGCCTATGATGTACAGGATAGGCTGCCTTCGCGACGGTAATGGCTTCTCTCTCTCTCGGCCTCTGCCATCCCTCCCCTCCCCCCGCAGCAATCTGGTAACCTCCCTCTCCCAAGGTTGTTTTCCTTACACCCATCAAACCGGGGTGGACTTCAACAGCCGTAATCCCTACAGCCGTGATGGCAACCTATGGCACGCGTGCCACCGGTGGCATGCGGAGCCATATCGGTGGGCACGCGAGCTCAGCTCTGGCACACATGTGCGCACTGGCCAGCTGATTTTCCGGCCTTCTGGGCCCACTGGAAGTCGGCAAACAGGCCATTTCTGGCCTCCGGAGGGCCTCCAGGGTGGGTGGGGAAGGCCATTTTCGGCCTCCCTAGGCTCCTAGAAAGGCTCTGGAGCCTGGGGAGGGTGAAAAATGGGCCTACCTGGCCCACCGTGCAATCACATGCCAAAGACGAGGGAAGTGCGGAGGGGGAATTCCCTAAGGAGCCACTTGAGAATCAAACCTTTTATTTCAGAACTTTGTTCAGATCTCTGAAGCATCTTTTTGAGATATAAAAAAAGAGGCTGAGGCTCTAGAAAAGAACAGCAAAGAGGATTAGGGGACCGGAGGCTAAAACATATAAAAAATGGAATGCTGGAATTGGGTATGTCTGATTTAATGAAAAGAAGGACCAGGGGAGACATGATAGCAGTCTTCCAATATCTCAGGGGCTGCCACAAAGAAGAGGGAGTCAAACTATTCTCCAAAGCACCTGAGGGCAGGACAAGAAGCAACGGGTGGAAACTAATCAAGGAGAGAAGCAACTTAGGACTAAGGAGAAAATTCCTGAGAATTAGGACAATTAATCAGTGGAACAACTGGCCTCCAGAAGTTGGGAATGCTCCAAGACTGGAAGTTTTCAAGAAGAGATTGGGTTTGTCTGGAATGGTAGAAGGTCTCCTGCTTGAGCAGGGGGTTGGACTAGAAGACCTCCAAGGTCCCTTCCAACTCTGTTATTCTGCTGGGTAGTGTATCCCCCATTCCAGGCCTTGCAGCCAATTCAACTTGCAACACATAAGGACCCATATTTTGGGGCGGGAGAGGGAAGAGAGGTTAAGAACAAAAGAGTGCCTCTGAGCATGTGAAGACGCCATTCTCACAGGAGTTAAAACCAATTCTCTAAGACAGAAGTTTGTCCAAGCTTGGCCACTTGAAGACCTGTGGACTTCGATTCCCAGAATCCCCCCCCCCCCAAGTCAGCCATGCTGGCTGAGGAACACTGGGAATGGAAGTCCACAGAAATCTTAAAAATTCCCAACATTGAGAAATCCTCTTTTCTTGGTTCTAGATTACTATTTCCTCTCTCTCCTTTCTCTGCCCCCCAGATGTCGTGTTCTTCATTTACCTCTACCAAAGGTGGATCTACCGGGTGGATCTAACCCGCGTCAATGAATTCGGCATCAGTGGGGAGGACCAATCAGGAAGGACGGCGACACCGCCCAGTATAGCTCCGCCGGACGGTATCCCTGCAGTGTTGGCCAGCAGCCCACCGGAGGCTAAAGCCGAGGGTCCCGCCCACAGCCCTGCCGACGCGGCGACAGAGAGAGGAGCCGGAGAGACCCCCGTCGCCAATTCAGGGGGCTCTCCCGTCGCCGAAGCCCTCCCGGTTAAAACGGCAGAAGAGAAGAAGAAAGATTAAGCCACTGTTTTATTTTTTAAAAAAAAGATTCCTAACTTGACACTCTCACTGTTGGATAACGGACAGGAAGCGAACGGGCAAGGGATGGGCCAGCGGGGGGAGGCAGAGTCGCTCGGGGGTCTTCCCGAGCTCTTTATTTTATATTCCAGGAAAACGTCTTGGGGGGGGCGTTGGGAGCAGGCAGGAGAAGGGGGGGAGGAGTGAGGGGGGGTCGGTCAGCAAGCACCACGAGGAGACCTCTTGAGAAATGTGGAAGTGACGTGTGACATGTTGTGTGTTCGTTGCGAGAGAAACCTCACCTCTGCCCCCCCCTCCTCCCAAAACCCAACCCCTCTGTAGATTTTTTTCCTGTGTTTAAAAGCAAACCCACCCACCAAGTAATCATTGTGCGCGCCATCTCCATCATGCGGGTCATTTTAAGACGTTCGGTCGTTCAGGAGTTCGTTTCCTGCCAAGTTTGTGTGTCTCCGTGTCATAAAATATATATATATATATAAAAACAAAAAAGAGAGAAAGAGAGAGAGAGAGAGAGAGACGATGCTAAGAACCAAGCCAAGAATACCGTTTTCTCATCATTGCATTCCCAAGGAGGACGATGGATTGAATAAATTCCCTGTGGGTGTTTATGTTTAAAACAACCGACCCAACGGACCAACGGTCCTCATTTCGGCCGCCTCCTTGTGTCTTCTCGGCAGGATTCGGGGTAAGGACTTTTGAGGAAGGGGCTCCTGGGGAGGGAGGGAGGGGGTGCAGAAGTCTGGGCCTTTGGAAGAATGGCTGGGGAAAAAACGGTGAAGTTAACGTGGCTTTCAAAATGCTTTCCATGTTTGTAGCCGGGCTGGGGGCTGCGGGGGGGGGGTGTCCTTTCACGCACCCAGAATGAAGATGTATTGATGTGTATGGTACAGGGAGTCCTCGACCATAGTCGAGCCCCAGATTTCTGTCGCTAAGCGAGACAATCGTTAAACAGTGAGTTTTGTCCCGTTTTTCTTGCCAAGTGTGCGAAGCGAATCACGGCAGCTCTGAAGTTGGTAACCCAGTTGTTAAATGAATCCGGCTTTTTCCCGCCCGTCAACTTTGCTTGTCACAAAGTCACAAAGGAGGGGATTGTGTGACACACACACACACCCCCACAGGACATTGCGACCGTCATAAATAGGAACTACTTGCCAAGCGTCCAAATGTTGATCCCATGACCATGAGGGGATGCTGGAAAGGTAACTGAGAAAAGAGACATAGGTAGCTTTTGGTAACTTTTGAATGGTCATTAAGTGAATGGTTGTAAGTGGAGGAATACCTGTGCAGGTAGTCCTCGACTTGTGACCACAACTGAGCTCCAAAATTTCTGTTGTGAAGTGAAGACATTTGTTAAGTGAGCTTTGGCCCCATTTTACGACTTTTCTTGCCACAGTTGTTAAGTGAATCACTGCTGTCGTTAAGTGAGTAACACGGTTGTTAAGTGAATCTGGCTTCCCCGTTGACTTCGCCTGTCACGTGACTTTGGGACCACAGCAGCGGTCATAAAACATGAACCGGTGGACAAGCGTCTTGAATTTTGATCACACGACCGTGGGGACGTTAACAAAGGCCGGAAGCATGAGAAACGGTCGTAAGTCCCTTTTTTTTCAGTGCCGTTGTAACTTTGAACGGTCACTAAACGAGCCGTCGCAAGTCGAGGACTACCTGTATCGACTTAATTTACATAGACCTAACTCGGCTCTTTATCAATCTCGGCTTCTTTTAAGATGCAATGGACTTCATCTCCCAGGTTGCTGGCTGGGGAATTCTGGGAGTTGAAGTCCACAAGTCTTAAAGTTGCCCAGGTTGGAGACCCCTGTTCTAAATGGCTGAGATTGAGAAATATTCCTCTTAAGTGTACGAAGGATCAATGGATTGATCCTTTTGGATCCAGTGGATTGCTGGACCAGTGCAGACTTCCCTTTGTGGAGGAAAGAGAATAAACTACATACTTACGTCCACAATTGAACCCCAATTTTTTTGTTGCCAAGTGAGAAATTTGTTCGGTGAGTTTTGTCCCATTTAAAGACTTTTCTTACCACCTTTGCACCACCTGTTATATTAGTCATTCGGTTGTTAAGTGAATCTGGCTCCCCCATGGACTTTGCTTGTCAGAAGTTCGCAAAAGGAGATCACATGACCCTGGGAATGTCATAAATATGAGCCAGTTGTCAAGCACCTGAATGCAAATCTGTTGTAGGTCAAAGACTACCTGTATAGAAGCTGGCTTATCCTGGCAACTTAACCTATCGGAAGTCCTCCACTTAAGGCTGCAACGGAACCTGGAATTAAGATAGTTAACTCACCACGGTCATTAAGCAGGACACCATCTGACCGTGTCCGATTTTTACAACAGCCTTGTCCTTAAAACGAATGCCACAGTTGTGTGAAGTGAAATTATTATCCGCAGTGAGCGATTTTGGCTGGAAACAGAAAGTAAACTCCGATTAACAGAGAAAAAGAAAGACATTTTAAATTGGAGTCGCATGAACATGGCTACGAATGCAGTCTAGTTGTTTGACACCCAAAATGTGATCTTGTGACAGCAGGGAGCCGTCAGCAAACCCGGGTGTTTAAGTGACCCTGGAGAGATTAGTGGCAACTTTGAATGGTTCCTAAGCAACTGGTCATAAGCCAAGGACTAACTGCATTGAAATTTCTTGGGGTCTTTGCAGACATTTCATGACCCAACTAGGTAACATCATCAGTGTTAGAAGACAGTGTGGGGTTTGTTTCTGTTTATACAGGTAATCCTCAACCTACGACCACAATGGAGCCCATAAAAATGTATGTTGCTAAGTGAGAAATCTTGCCACCGTTGTTAAGTGAATCACTGCGGCGGTTCAGTTAGTCACACGGTTGTTAAGTGAATCTGGCTTTCCCCATTGACTTTGTTCGTCAGAAGGTCGCAAAAGGGGATCACATCACCCTGGGACACTGCAGCCATCATAAATACGAGTCAGTTGCCAAGCCTCCAAATGTAAATCATGAGATCGTGCCAGTGCTGCAAAGGACATAAGTGTGAAAAACGGTCATAAGTCTTTTTTTTTTCAGTGTCGTACCTGAACGGTCACTAAATGAGTGGCTGTAAATTGAGGACTACCTGTATACAAATAATTTGTAAATGTAAATAATGGTGGGAGTGATCTTTTGGTAGTTCCTCGATTAAACCGTTGTTTACTGTTAGCTTGTTTGTGTAATTCCTGGAGTGATCAAAGTTAACTCAAGGCCAATAATCAAATAAATAGTTCCCCAGTCAAGGAACTACCAATTCAGACAAACAAGCCAGCAATAAACCACGGTCTAATCGGGGAACCACCAAAAAAATCACTCCCGTCAACATTTACAAAGCAAATTGTTTGTCTATAAACAGAAAACAAACCCCCAACTGTCTTTCAGCATTGATGATGTTACCTAATTTGGTCATGAAACGTCTGCAAGAAAACCACCAACTTAACCTATTAACAGCTGCATTGATTCACTTAACAATTGTGACAAGGAAGGTCGTACAGTGGGGGCAAAAGTCAACGGAACAAACGTCTCGCTTAGCAACAGAAACGTTGGGCTCAATTGTGGTCATAACTCGAGGACTATGAACATTTAAACCTCCTCTCTGTGAAACCACCTGTTTTCATTCCTGGTTTTGAATTATTAGTCATGTTCACCTTCTTACTCTGCAACTCTCATGGCTCTTGAAAAAAAATTCTGAATTTTGCTGGACCAGGACTTTCTCTCCCATCCAACCATGGTGGGCTGCTGCCGGTTCAGACCGGTTCGGGCGAAATGGGTAGTTGCGACCTGGCACTATGCCGTCCTATTTAGCTGTGTTTTTTAAGCCACGCATGCGATCCAAACAAATGCGCAGAAGGCACACAAAGCGAGCGTGCGCATACACGCTCGCATTTTCGGTGTTGGGCGAACCGGTTGTGAATTCATGTGCCGCCCACCTCTGTTCACAAATCTTCCCTTTTTCGGGGTCTCCGAATTTGCTCAATCCGTTGCCCCAAAGCGTGCCAGGATACGGCGCGTCGGATGGTGGGAATTTGCAGAACGAATCCCGGAGTCTTAAACTCTGGGCCTAATTCCAGGTTATTAGCCCAGCATGGCCGTTCCTGGAGCGCATGGTTTATGCATACTTTGGAAGTGATTGTCCGGAGATGCCTCATGTGCCCGTGTGCCAGTCAGGCCCCGAAATATCCGGGGATTAAAAGAGCTGCCTCATCCACCCAGGCCCTTTTGTTGTGGGGCAGGAAATTATTTTGGCCTGGTTTGGCAGACAGTCACGCCTCTGGAATGCTCTTTGCAAAGATTTCTCCCGATGCCGGTTTTTTAAAATGGTGATGTTTAAAGGTTTAAGGTGGAAATAATCTGTTGGCAATTCCTTTTTTTTTTTTTTTTTTTTTGCCGGGGGAAAAAAAAAAAAAAAAAAAAAAGCAGAGACCAGCGCTCGTTTCCCTGATTTTAAGTAGATTTAAATATAAATTAATTTAATCTTGACAAACTCGGACACATTCTAACAGGCTGGCGCTGTGCCTGATAAATATGCCCAGAGTTACTCACTCTAGTTTCCATTCCAGAGTTTAGTTTGAATGAGGCATGAAGATTGAAATAGATTTGTTGGGGGGGGGGGGGGGTGGAGAATTGCAGGCATTGTGTGCCATCTCTGAGCTGATAGTATGTCCTTAGGGACTAGAAACTTAGATTACTGGATCTGCTGCCACACATACTTGCTTCTTAGGTACAAATTTTGTAGTCGGAACATCATGGACTCGTGGCCTTTTCTTGCAAAGGAGGACAGTTCATTTAGGACTAGAAACTTGGTGTGTTTTCTGCAGTCTCCATTTGCAGGCAATGCCTGATCTGATCACAGGTTCCTTAAGGACTAGAAACTTGGAGTTAGAGAGGCCAGATCAGCTGCCATATTTAGCCTGAATGAGGCATGAAGATTGAAATAGATTTGTTGGTGGAGGGGGGAAAGAATTGTAGGCATGGTAGGCCATCTCTGAGCTGATAGTATGTCCTTAGGGACTAGAAACTTAGGTTAAAGAGACCGGACCTGCTGCCATACATACTTGCTTCGTAGTGCAAATTTTATAGTCGGAGCACGAGTTCACTACCGCTTCTTGCAGGGCAGGGCAGTTCATTTAGGACTAGAAACTTGGTGTGCGTTTTCTCCAGTTCCCATTGCAGAATGCCTGGCCCGATCACGGTGTCCTTAAGGTCTAGAAACTTGGGGTTAAAGACTGGATGCATTGTCATGCATTCTCACTCACCTTAGTATAAATCCTGCCGTTGGTGCTCAGGTTCATCGCAGAGCAGAGCGAATTCTTTAGACCAGGGGTCTCCAACCTTGGCAACTTTAAGCCTGGCGGGCTTCAACTCCCTAGCTAGCCGGGGAATTCTGGGAATTGAAGTCCACCAGGCATAAAGTTTTGCTGGCTGGGGAATTCTGGGAATTGAAGTCCGCCAGGCATAAAGTTTTGCTGGCTGGGGAATTCTGGGAATTGAAGTCCACCTGATGTAAAGTTTTGCTGGCTAGAGAATTCTGGGAATTGAACTCTGCCATGCGTAAAGTTTTGGTGGCTGGGGAATTCTGGGAATTGAAATCCACCAGACGCAGTTTTGCTAGCTGGGGAATTCTGGGAATTGAAGTCCGCCAGGCATAAGGTTGCCAAGGTTGGAGACGCCTGCTTTAGACGCATAATCCACGCTATATTAATTCACCCCACAGTAACCTCCCAAGTACCAAGTCATGTGTGGGGTCAAGCGACACCTAGGCAACGAAATTAACGCTCAGCTGCCAGTCTCTGGGATGAAGCTGCCCAGAGCCCCACGGCTGGGTCTTTTCAACGGAGAGCAAAGACAGCACAGCTGCCGATCATTTGGCCTCAGAGACTTGTGGGTGGAAGTAGAGACCCCCTGCCAGAGGAGGGTAAATCTCACGCTCCACCGCACTCTTTGGCAGAGTCCCCACCCTCACCCCTGCCCCCCGGAACGGAAATGGCTACGCTTTGGTGATGGATACGGGACACGGGACACGCTTTGCATTCAAAAGAGCTCCATTCTCTGCCGCTCTCGGCAAAAGGCAGCGTGGAGCAAGGGATGGGAAAGACACACCGGCACACACACAATACACAACACACAAACGGCCTTGGAAGTCCAGAGAGCCTGCGATTTGAGCCAAGCGGATTTGCAAACGGGAGAAGCTGCTTAAAGCCGCTGGCGCCAGGCGAGGCCTACATCGCACTAGGTTTGCACAAAACGGCAAACCCGCTAACTGTCGCTCTGTGGTAAGGTGAATAAATTTTATAAATAATAAATAAATAAACTGCAAAAGGAACGGGGTGGCAATTTCAACCAATCACCAGGAGACGGTGACTTCTAGTGCCACCTTAGACGTTGAACGCCAGTTGGGTGACTTTGGGCCAGGAGACTGGGAGTTCTAGTCCTGCCTTAAACATGAAAGCTGGCTGGGTAACTGGGCCACTCGCCAGGAGACTGGGAGTTCTAGTTCCACCTTAGCCATAAACACCGGTTGGGTGACTTTGGGCCAATCGCCAGGACACTGGGAGTTCTAGTCCTGCCTTAAACATGAAAGCTGGCTGGGTGACCGGACCAATCGCCAGTAGACTGGGAGTTCTAGTTCCACCTTAGCCATGAATGCCAGTTGGGTGACTTTGGGCCAATCACCAGGAGATGGGGAGTTCTAGTCCGGCCTTAGATGTGAAACTCGATTGGGTGACTTGGAGTCAGTCCTCCTCTTTCAGCCCAACCCACCTCAAGGTGGTGGTTGGGGAAAATAGGAGGAATAAAGGTAGGATACAAATAAACATACAAATATAAATCTTGCAGAGTTCTTAAAGTTCCCTCAAGCCGAAGAAAGATGCTAGAAGTTGGGAGACGAGGAGGTGGATTTTTTGGTGGCCTCTTTTCCCAGTTCCCCCTTCCCTAAAACCACGGAGCTATCTTGGGCAGGGCACCTTCTCTCCCTCGTGCCCCCCCCCCCCAGCACAAGTGTTTGCTCCCATCTGAATCCCATCTTGGGCGCGGCCCTTGGCTGCTCTTGGGACCAGTTCCACGCAATTGCTGCAGAAGACGAAAACATCTGGACGCAGATGTTGGCCGCTGTCCATCTCCCAGCCTGGGTTGGACGTGGCTTTTTTTCATTTTACACACGGCCGGCGAGGCCTTTGAAGGCTCTGGAAAAAAGGAAGGCGGAAGGGAGAGTAAAAGTGAATTTTGGGGGAAGAGGAAAGGGGGGGGGGTATTTCCATATTCTCCATCTTTCTAAGTAGTCCCAGCTAACTCAACCTGGTCCTCGGCTTCAGGTTCCCATCCTTCAGGGGTCACCAGGGTGCAATGAATAAGCCAGATGTTTTGTTTTCTTGACCTTAAATATTTGGTGACTCAACATATGATGTAGCTCGGTCGGTTGGCTGGCCAAGAGAGAGAAGGGATTGGATTCAGCAGCTAGCAAATCTGCAAAAGTGATAGTCGAGAAATTTTCTCTCCTCTGGACGGCACGAAAGTGGACTCTCTCACCGGCTAAACAGAAAATGGCCTTCCATGTCTAAGGCGGGACTAGAATTCACCGTCTCCTGGTGATTGGCCCAAAGTCACCCAGCCGGCTTTCATGTCTGAAGGCAGGACTAGAACTCACCGTCTCCTGGTAATTGTTCCAAAGTCCACCAGTTGCCTTTCATGCCTAAAGCAGGATTCGACTCTCTCTTAATTTGCAATATATTTGCTAAAAATTCAAAGCCGTCTGTATCTGTTGGGGACGGGGTGTGTGTGTGTGTGTGTAATTGTTCAGAAATGGGGTGTTGAATGCAATTGCAGGACTGAGAAACCCTCACTAGGCGGCGCTCTAGAGACCCCAAAAAACCCCCAATAGCTGAAAATTCATGTGAAAAAGAGGATTTAAAAAAAAAATACAGAACTTGCTAGTTAATCAGGAAGTGATTTTTCGTCTTCCGAAAGGAAAGTGCCATCTGCTAGCCTTGGACTGCCCCATTCCCCCCCGCCCCCACCCGAAGGATGGCCTTCAAAGCTAAGTCCAACGGCATCCTCACACTTAAGGAAGCGCCAGAAACAATCCTTGCATTATTTCCCTACTCTCAACCCCGTGTTTCTTGGTTCCTCCCCTGGCAGGAGAACGCAGGCTTGTTATCTTGGCTGCCCCGAGAGGAAACTCGGTGTCCCTGGAAAGTCCTTCTCAGGGTCACGTTATCAAGTCCTGGACAAGACGCTGGGGCTGTCTGCAGGAGACGCAGCAGAGGCCAAGATCCCAGTTTCCCATCCTGAGGTCAGCCAGAAAGCAAGCTGGTGCTTTCTGAGTTCAAAACACAGAAAGGGAGACGCCGCGGTGAGAGGGAGAATTTTCTGAGGGGCTTCAATCCACAGATGGAAATCCAGCATGCACACGGAGTCCTCGACTTGCGACCATTCGCTCAGCGACCGTTTGAAGTCGCAGCGGCGCCGAGCAAGGTGACTAATGATGACGGTCCTCGCGCTTACGGCCGTCGCAGCGTTCCCCACCGCCATGGGGAAATCAAAATTGGGCACTCGGCAAGCGGCACGCAGGCACAACCGTTGCAGGGTCTCGTGGTCACGTTAATCTCCATTGGCAGCTGGCTCCCGACAAGCAAAGTCAAAGGGGAAGCTGAATTCGTTTTAATGACCACGTGATTCCTTGAACGACTTCCATGATTCGCTTTGCCATAGCAAAATGTGACAGGTCCTAAAATCAAGTGCGACTCTCTTAACGACCGGTTTGTTTAGCAATGGAAAGTCTGGTCCCGATTGAGAGTGTCTCCGTAGCATATTTAATATGAGAGCCAGTTTGGTCTAGTGGTTAAGGCATCAGGCTAGAAACCCAGGAGACTGTGAGTTTCTAGTCCCGCTTTAGCCATGAAAGCCTGCTGGGTGACTTTGAGCCGATCACCAGGAGAAGGTGAGTTCTAGTCCTGCCTTAGGCATGAAAGCCAGCTGGGTGAGTTTGGCCCAATCACCAGGAGATGGTGAGTTCTAGTCCCGCCTTAGCTATGAAATCCAACTGGCTGACTTTGAGCCAATCACCAGGAGACAGTGAGTTCTAGTCCCGCCTTAGGCATGAAATCCAACTGGGTGACTTTGAGCCAATCACCAGGAGACAGTGAGTTCTAGTCCCGCCTTAGCCATGAAATCCAACTGGGTGACTTTGAGCCAATCACCAGGAGACTGTGAGTTCTAGTCCCGCCTTAGGCATGAAATCCAATGGGGTGACTTTGAGCCAATCACCAGGAGATGGTCAGTTCTAGTTCTGCCTTAACCAAGAAATCCAACTGGGTGACTTTGGGCCGATCACCAGGAGACGGTGAGTTCTAGTTCTGCCTTAGCCAAGAAATCCAACTGGGTGACTTTGGGCCAGTCACTCACTCTCTCTCAGACTAACCCACCTAACTAACAAGATTGTTGGTGTGAGGAAAATAGGAAGGTGTGTTTGGATATCTTCACCGCCTTGAGTTAACTTATTTAAAAAATCATAATGGCAGGATATAAATAAATCCCAAAACAATTTGAATTCCAGAGCTTGGGCCAGAGAAATTTGGTTATGGCCATTAAGCAACCTTACACTGGCTATATCTGTTTGCTGTTTGTCCAATTCCAGGCCGTGTTTCCAAAGGGAGCAACTCCTTTTAACCATGATGAACTTATCTTTAGGAGATAATTCAATCCCTCCTGCTCTATCAGATCATTTTTTTTAACCTCCTGGCCAAGCTCGATCTTCACCTGTCTGACGACTGCCGGCCCCGTTTGGGCTCCAAGATTCTGCTCCGTTCGGCCCAAGGCACTTGTGTTTCAGTGGCTTAGCTGGAGACACCCTCCCGGGGGATGCAATTTTGCCTGGTTGAGCTGGCTAAAAGAGTCAGCAAATTGGGGCATGCTTTTCTCTTTTTTTCCTCTTACGTTTGCAAAAAAAAAAAAAATCCACTAAAAGAGGTGAAAGGTTTGGCTGCTTTGCTGCTGGTGGTGAAGCTCTATGGACATTCTCAGTCATCCAGGTCCTGGTTGTCCCAGAGGTGCTTTTTCAAGAGGACCTTTTTTTGCGTGCTTTTCCTTGAAGACATTTCGCTTCTCACCCAAAGAAGCTTCTTCAGCTTCTGACCAAATGGTGGAGAATGGACGTATTCGTATTCCTTGCGGTCCTTCCATTCTCCGCCAACCAGTCAGAGCCGAAGAAGCTTCTTTGGGTGAGAAGCGAAACGTCATCAAAGCAAAAAAAAACCCAGAAAGTCCAGTTGCCTCTTTAAAAGAAGCATCTTTGGGGACAACCTTGGCAAAGGGTACTCGGTGAATATTTGAGGGGCTGCCACAAAGAAGAGGGGGAGCGGGTCCACCTGTTTTCCAAAGCACCAGAAAGCAAGACAAGAAACAACGGATGGAAACTAATCAAGGAGAGAAGCAACCTGGAACTAAGGAGGAATCTCCTGACTGAATAATTAATCAGCGGGATTATTTCCCTCCAGAAGTTGTGGGAACTCCAACACTGGAGGTTTTTAACAAGAGATCGGGCAGCCATTTGCCTGAAATTACGTAGGGTTTCTTGCTCAAGCAAGAGGTTGGACTAGAAGGCCTTCAAGGTCCCTTCCAACTTTGTGATTCTGTTATCTCTAGGGTTGGAGGTTGGGATTAGATTGGGGTTTTTTTGTTTTCTTTTTAAATTTGACTTATATGCCGCCCTTCTCCGGAGACTCAGGGCGGCTTACAATGCGTTAAGCAATAGCCTTCATACTTTTTGTATATATTTATACAAAGTCAGCTTATTGCCCCCACAATCTGGGTCCTCAATTTACCTACCTTAGAAAGGATGGAAGGCGGAGTCAACCTTGAGCCTTGGTGAGATTCGAACCTGCAATAAATTGCAGGCAGCTGATGTTAATAACAGGGCTTTAGACCACTGTACTATCCAAGGCTCTTTTTTAATGTCATCCTTCAGAAAAAAAAATTTATCCAGCTCTCCTGTAAAGCAAAATTAAAATTGCTCTCAGTGATGTTCTGGGAATTGGACAGTTTTCTGATCCGCTGCCGAGTTTCTCTTTGCGGTGAGTTAAATGGTTAACTAGGCAAACACATTGAGCTTTGGCAAAAAAAACCGCACAAACCCCACAGACAATGGGGCATTTTAAGGCCTCTTCATCTCACCTTTCATTTTTTAAATGGGGGGTGGGGGGGTGGAGGGATAGGGCTTGGTTGCACCCTCCCCAAAGAGAGGATTGAGGAAGAGAACTGGGGAACAAACAGGGTTAGAATGGCAGAGGAACCAGCGTCAAAAGTTTGAAGATTCTGCAGGATTCTTTCGCCGATCCCTTGCAAAGGAATAAGATGGCGTTCTCTCCATTTCGGTGTTGTCAGCTTTCCGAGATTTTCTGATTTTATTCTGAAAGGTTGCTTTGGGGCAAAGGAAGGGCAAACAAATAGGTTGGAATCAGTGGTGGGTTTCAACTTTTTTTTACTACCGGTTCTGTGGGCGTGGCAGGGGAAGGATACTGTAAAATCTCCATTCCCTCCCCACTCCAGGGGGAGGTTACTGCAAAATCCCCATTTCCAGCTGGGACTCAGGAGGCAGAGAATAGATGAGGGCGGGGCTAGTCAGAAATTTTACTACCGGTTCTCCGAACTACTCAAAATTTCCGCTACTGGTTCTCCAGAACTGGTCAGAACCTGCTGAAACCCACCTCTGGGTTGGACTCGATGACCACTCAGCACCCTTCCGTCCATCCCTTTCTTTCTATCTTTAAATCAATTTCACAGCAAAGGCTGCCCAGGTGAATTGCCTGAGACTACAATTCCCAGCCTCCTTTGGGACCGGTAACCCACTTCCCAAACTGGTTCTCGCCTCTAATGCGTATCTCATTGAAGGTACATTAAAGGCCTGGAGGCTAAAACATGTGAAGAACGGTTGCTGGATTTGGGTATGGCGAATCTAGAGAAAAGAAGGACTAGGGGAGGACATGATAGCTGCATTCCAGTATTTGAGGACCTGCCACAAAGAAGAGGGAGGGGTCAACCTGTTCTCCAAAGCACCTGAAGACAGGACAAGAAACAATGGATGGAAACTAACCAAGGAGAGAAGCAATGTGGAATTAAGGAGAAACTTCCTAACAGTGAGGAAAATTAACCAGTGGAACAGCTTGCCACCAGAAGTTGTGGTTGCTCCATCACTGGAGGTTTTTAAGAAGAGATTGGACAGCCATTTGTCTGAAATGGTATAGGGCAGTGATGGCTAACCTTTATGCCATCGCGTGCCAAAAGCAGGGGGAGCGTAGTGGGGTCACACGCACACGTGCCAACATCCATAAATCTATGTGCCCTGCCCCCCCATGCTCCCCCCGCTTTTGGCATGTAGGCCCATTTTTTGCTCTCCCCAGGCTCCAGAGCCTTTCTAGGAGCCTGGGGAGGGCAAAAATGGTCTTCCCCACCCCCCAATAGGTCCTCCGGAGGCTGGAAACAGTGTGTTTCCTGACTTCTGGTAGGCCCAGAAGGCCAAAAAATCAGCTGGCTGGCGCACGCATGCGTGCCGGAGCTGAGCTCACGTGCCCACCGATATGGTTCCACGTGCCACCTGTGGCACCCGTGCCATAGGTTCGCCATCACGGGTATAGGGTCTCCTGCTTGAGCAGAGGGTTGGACTCGGAGACCTCCAAGGTCCCTTCCAGTTCTATTCTGAATGTAAATCCCACCCGTTTTAAGAGTCGGGCCCGAAGTTGAGCTACATTAACCTCAACGATGCCAAATGAACCAATTGACATGTATGTGCTAAGGGAGTCATTCCTGGTCAGCTCAGTTTCTCATCCCTCATTCCAAAATGCTGGCTTGTCTGAGTCACTCCAGAGAGAACAAGTACCGGCAGATTCAGAAGATCAGAAATTCTCTGAGGGAGGATTGTGTAAGATGAGCTAATTGTTTAGAACAGAAACCAGGCGGCCGAGACATTCCTTTCGGGCGCTTACAGGCTAAAGTAGTTTACCGACTTTTTACACTTGATTCCTTCCGCTGAATTACAGCAGAAATCACCCCCAAATTCCTTATCGCTGACCAAGAAGCGTCCACCGGTTCTCTCTCTCACCTCCACATTGTAGATTCGGAGGGATTTTTCTCTCCCCCTCTCCCCCCCAAAAAAATCAGGCCCGAAAGATTTTTCAAGAGCCGTTTCAAACCTTCCAGAAAATTCAGAATGGCTGTTTTACGCCAGCAGCACCTAGATTTGGTCTTTGACCCTCATAAAAGTGGATTGACAGTGACGCCCGACGTGTCTTAGTTGGGCGTAAGCAACAACATTATATTCTGATTTTTTTGCCCACTCTTACTCCACTCTTGGTGTGGGCAAGGTTGCCCCTGTTTGGTGGGTCTGGAAAGTTGGGAAAAGTTTTGTATTGTTTTTTCTTTTCCTTTCTTTTTCTATCCTATCCAAGCCTGTCTTTCTGGCTGGGGTGTTGAAGAATCTTTGGGTGAGTGTAACTTTAAGGAAAATTCTTTCTTTGCTCTCTCCTTTGGTCCTCCTCCCCTTAACCCTTCTGCAACCGGATGGAATTTGCACCCCCCTTCTCTGCACTTTCTGGTTTTTCCAAGGCAGCCACCCACCCACCCACCCACCCCTCCTCGCCCCCAAATCAGCCGGCTATGCTAATTTTTCAGGTCTTTGCTGTTGCTGCTGATATCGCACAAGGTTGCGGCTGTGTGTAGGAGTTGTCTGTGTCGGGGAGTAAGAGCCAAGAAAGGGAAGCAGTCTCTTTCCCAATCTCTCTTCTCTCATTCACTCACTCTCACTGTCTTTTGGAGAAGACAATGTAAGCAAGAAGTTAACTGAGTAAGCAACTTTGTTGTAAGGGCTCTGAGTAGACTCCTCTGGGCTCGGAGTAGGAGGAACCCAAGAATGAACCAGAGAGAAGACTAAACAAAAAAAAATCAGCTGTTCTTCAAGACTCCAGAAAAGCAGTTGGGAAGAAGAAAAAAAGCCAATTTTGCTGAGCCAAAAAGCCAAATTAAGGCAGGGATTTTGAAAAAGGGGGAGCAAAATTCTCTGGGATAGTCCCTAAAATCCCCTCTGTCTTTCTTCTTCTTCTTCTTCTTCTTTGTTTAAATGATACAGACAAATGTTTTGAGTTGAGGAATTTATTCCCAGACTTTCTCGGCAAGAGTTTTGGGCACAAGGAGAGAAGGGACCACGTCAGATCCATCGCTTCCCCCGGCCTCTTGGGTGCCGCTGACTTCACCGTGGACTTCGTCACTTGTTTTTTTGGACTGCAGTGATCTTTTTTTTTCCCTCCGGCCGCTTTTTTTAATGATTCGGTGAAGGCGGGCGGCTGTTTCTTGGGAAGAGATCTGGGGTTTTTCCCAACACATTTTTTTTTTAATTCCCCCCCCCTGTTTTTTCTTCCACCGATGAGCCACTAAACTGTTTTGAAAGCTGGGATGATTTTCGAGGGAGCTTTTCGGTTTGGGAAGATGGACCAAGTGAGCTGGTGCTTCCTGTCCGGTCTGCTGGCTTGGTCGATGGGCATCAGCCACACCCAAGAAGGTGAGTGCGTGTGTGTTTGGGGACACCTGTTTTGTGTGACCTGAGTTCCGTTGTGTTGGTGAAGCCGGGAAAAACCCAGAGATGCCCACAAAATCGGAGCGAAGCAGGTGGTTAAAAATGTTGACTCTGCAGTTTCCAACAGGCAGAAAGAGTTTCAAACTCTACTCCATTCACATCGCTTGGAGAGAGGCAGGTGGCAACACAGCAGCCCTTGGCCTACCGTGCAGGGTTGTTGTTAAGGACTTCTCCCTCTCCCTTTCCTGGTCCTCAATTTACGACCACCGTCAGGGGCCAGACTTTCCATTTGCTAATCCAGGCAGTTCTTAAGTGAGACATGCCCAATGTTATCACCTTTTCTTTTGACCAAAGTTGTTAAGTGAACCTTCACAGTCGTTATTTGAATCACTGCCGTCGTTAAGCGAATCCAGGTTTACCCCCCCATTAACTTTGCTTGTCAGGAGCCTCCTTGGGAAGGTCCCAAATACAAAAGTGGTGTAGGGTTTCCTGCCTAAGCAGGGGGTTGGACTAGAAGACCTCCAAGGTCCCTTCCAACTCTGATGTTATGTTATGTTATGTTATGTTATGTTATGTTATGTTATGTTAT
>WNWU01000046.1:948067-960874 GCA_012654045.1 Ptyas mucosa | reverse complement strand
GAAGGAAGGAAGGAAGGAAGGAAGGAAGGAAGGAAGGAAGGAAGGAATAGCACTTAGACTTATATACCGCTTCACAATGCTTTACAGCCCTCTCTAAGCGGTTTAAATAATCAGCATCTTGCCCCCAACAATCTGGGTCCCCGTTTTACCGACCTCGCAAGGACGGAAGGCTGAATCAACCTTGATCCGCTCAGGATCGAACTGCTGTCAGTGGGCAGAGTCTGCTTGCAATACCGCATTCTGACCACTGCGCCACCACGGCTCCTTCTTTCAGCACTGGCCTAACTTTGAACATTCGCTAAACGAACGTCCGTAAATCGAGGACGCCCTGTACAGCCAATTACGGCTTCCCTCTTGTTATCCAGCAAACGGACCGGGAGCACTAAAGACGTCCAGCGAGGGAGTTCTGATTCTTGAACTTTGTGTAGAGGTAGTAAATTTAGGTAGTAGATATTTAGTAGATAGCAGGTATTTAGATAGTAGATATAGGGGGGTTATAACTGGGTTTTGAAGACAGCAAAAAGGGGGTGGGGGGGTGAGGAAAGAATGCGATATTTCTTGCCGAGGGACTGGGAACCGGTTCAAGCCCTGGGCGTGGGCGCTCTCCTCCCTCTTCCCCCCTCCCCAAAATGAAAATTCTGGCTTGAGAAAGGAAGGAGAGGCCCCTCGTGTGAACTCTGGGCTCCTTCCCACTACGGCACTTCGGTTCTCAGGCCCTGGAATTTGTCCCTCATGCCTCAAGGGTTAACTCCGCTCCCAGGCGGGGATTTCATTTTATTTGTTTTATTTTATTAAAGGGCCCCAGGCACCTCCTTCCCTCCTTCCTGCCATATGACCGGTGGACTTCAACTCCCAGAATTCCTGAGCCAGTTATGCTCTGCTATTCTTCAGCTATGCTGGCCTCAGGAATTCTGGGAGTTGTAGTCCCCAAGTCGTAAAGTGGCCATAGATGTCCATTCCTGCTTCTAAACCCTAAACCCATCTTTTACCGCCGGCCTGGTCCTCCTGGCTGGGGACGATGGGCTTATTTTCACAAGTTCCAGGCCTTGAGAGTCAGGGTCTTGGTTGGCCACCCTCGTATTTGGCTGGGAAGAAAGTGTTTGCTTGGTTTTCTGGGTTTTGCCTGGCACAGGGGGAGCCTCCGAGTGAGCTGGGTTGAGGGAGCGGGCAGAGGGCAGGGGCTGGGTCCTTGGCAGGGCATGTTGGGGTAGTTGGGAACAGTGGGAGAACCTTTCTTCCTTCCCTCTCTCGCTTTCTTACACTCTTTTATTTCCTTCTTTCTTTCTTTCCCTCCCTCTTTTCTTCTTCCTTCCTTCCCTTCTTCCCTCTTTCCTTTCTTTTTGCTTGCTACTTCCCCCCTCACTCCTTCCCTCTTATCCGTCTCTATCTCTTTCTCCCTTCCTCTCTCCCTTCCTTCCTTCTTCCTTCCCTCCAATCTTGTTCCTTCCTTCCTCCCTCCCTCCCTCCCTTTTCTTTTCTCTTTCTTCTTTCTTCCTTCTTTCCTTCCTTCTTTCTTTCTTTCTTTCCTTCCTCCTTCCCTTTTCCCTTTTCTCTTTTCCCTTTTTTCTTCCTTCTTGACTTCCTTCCTTCCTCCCTCCCTCCCTTTTCTCTTTTCTCTTTTCTCTTTTCCCTTTTCCCTTTTTCTTCCTTCTTTCCTTCCTTCCTCCTCCCTCCCTCCCTCTCATTTCTCTTTTCCCTTTCTTCTCTTCTCTTCCTTCTTTCTTTCCCTCCTTTCCCTTTCTTTCTTTCTTTCTTTCTCTCTCCCTCCCTTTTCTCTTTTCCCTTTTTTCTTCATTCTTTCCTTCCTCCCTCCTTCCCTCTCATTTCTCTTTTCCCTTTCTTCTCTTCCTTCTTTCTTTCCCTCCTTTCCTCTCTCTCTCCCTCCCTTTTCTCTTTTCCCTTTTTTCTTCCTTCCTTCCTTCTTTCCTCCCTCCCTCCCTCCCTCCCTCCCAACACTCTTGCCCCACTGGCAATAATAGCAAAGCCTGACCTCCCATTGCTCCCACTGGACTCCGGCCCCATCTGACCCCAGCCATTTTAGTTGCAGATATCTCTGCATTTGAAGATATGGGCAACCTAGATAATTACATTATACCGTTGGGGAGATTAAAAAGAAAAAGATTAATGGAGAAAGACATGTAAACAGACAGCAGAGGTGACCACAAGAGAGGCCCAGACATTCAGATGGCACTGTGACTGCAGAATTGAAACTCCGCTTTCTTTGCATTGTGTTAAAATGCCCATCGAAAAGGACTTCAATTGCCCAGTGGCTGGGGAATTCTGGGAGTTGAAGTCCACACCCCTTAAAGTTGCCAAAGTTGAGAAACACTGACCTAGAC
The DNA here is from genome assembly GCA_012654045.1 of Ptyas mucosa. Taxonomy (NCBI): domain Eukaryota; kingdom Metazoa; phylum Chordata; class Lepidosauria; order Squamata; family Colubridae; genus Ptyas; species Ptyas mucosa. The sequence goes on along the minus strand of WNWU01000046.1, from coordinate 958,535 downwards.
AGACAGATTACAGTAATCGAGAAACTGGATTCCGTCAACCTCAATTTGCACCATGCTGCAAATATTCCAGACGACCATTAGGTGGCAGGAAAGACTCTGCATCTCTATGCCGCCCTCCGATGGCCATCCAAAGCTTTGCAGCCCTGGGATTTCTAGTAAGTCAAAGAAGCACCTCCAGGATCTCTGGTAGAGGCTGACTCTTATGTTCTGTCCAGATCCATCCTGCATCTCTGCGGGGTGCCATGCCACACCTGAACCATCATTAGGTGGGTAGGTGCTGGCATCATCCAGCTGAGCATTGAGAAGTATGAACAACTGCAGCCAACCAGATCGGAATGCCACTGTTCCCACCAGCTGGCTCAAATTGGTACATTCCAAAATGAGAACCAGTTTGGTGTAGTGGCGAAGGCGTCAATCTAGAAACCAACAGACCATATACGTTCTAGTCCCTGTTTAGCCACAAAGCCAAGGTCACTTTAAGCTACCCCTTCTCTTCCTTCCTTCCTCTCTCTTCTCCTACTTCCTTTGTTCTTTCTCTCCTTCTCTTTCTTACTTCTCCTTCTCTTCCCCCACTCCTCTCTTCTTCCCCCCTTCTAACCTTCTCCTCTACTCCTCTTTCCCCTCCCTTTTCTTCCTCTCCTTTTCCTTTTCTTCTTTCTCCTCTTCTCTCCTCTCCTCTTTTCTCCCTTCTTCTCCCTCTCCTCCTTCCCCTCTCTCCTGCTGTTTCCCTTTTCAATCTAAAGTGGTATTTGAGCAGCCCCGGTTTTCTAATTATCTTTATTCTCATTTCAATTTCTTATTCAATTATTATTTATTTTTATTTCATCATTTGCGTGCATTTTTATAATATCTCACTTTTTTCCCTTTTACCCCCCATCCTCCCCTTTCTCCTTTTACTTGGCATCATCTGGGTATCTATTTTTCTAATTGTTTTCTCCCCTCTGTTCTCTATCTATTTTACTTCTGTATCCTTATTCATATTTCTTTTCTAACTGATGATAAAATTTATCCCATGTCTTGAAATACATCGACTCCTCTTTATCTTTTATTCTCAATGTTAATCTATTCATTTCTGCACATTCTAAAATTTTCTTTATAAAGGTTGGAGTAAAGGTAAAGGGTAAAAGAGCAGTCCCGAAAAAGTAAAAATGAAAAATGAAAGTAAAAAAGAAAAGATGAATGAAAAATGATGGAAATGACTGATTCCAGTGCTTTGCTGGCTGGGGAATTCTGGGAGTTGCAGTCTGCCAGGCTTAAAGTTGCCAAGTTGGAGACCCCTCATCTACAATATACAGTGTAAGGATGACAACAGTCACTGCATAGAACAGAAAGGCAGAAGTTTAGCAGAGTTCATTCATGAACCCCAATTACCAGTCAGAAGATAGGATGAAAACTCCTTAAAACTCACAACACGTGGATAGACTCAACCATGGTTTCACCTGTGAGCATCCTAAAACAAGCTAAAAAAAAAAAAACCCGCTAGGAAATTCCTGGAAGCTCAGCACTAATCAACCATCAAGGGATAGAGATAAACCATATTTACACACCGTTCCAAAGAGACAATTAAAAAAAGCTAAGAAGGAAACAAGGTGTCCTTTCCAGCAACCAGCACCCAGATAAGCAGGGATTAATACCAGACAAACAATCTAGCAGAAAACAATACCCTAATCGAGGAGCTACCAGGAAGAAAACCACATCCCTACCAACACTGTCAGGACAAGCTGCTATATAAATAGAGAGCGCTGATGTTACCTGGTTGTGTATTGAAACATCTTTCTCTCAGCCCTAAAAAGGAGGCAACGGTAAACCACTTCCCCCCAAAAAAACCTTGCCAAGAAAACCCCAAGAACTAATCCAGGCAACTGCCAGAAAATTATATGTAGTTCAGGGTTAAAATGTGGAGTCCTTACTGGCTCTCTGAGCTTGGCTGTTTGTTTGCAGATGTTTCAATACACAACCATCACAACCAGGTAACATCAGCGCTTAGGGTATTGTTTTCTGCTAGATTGTTTGTCTGGTATTAATCCCTGCTTATCTGGGTGCTGGTTGCTGGAAAGGACACCTTGTTTCCTTCTTTTTTTTTTATTGTCTCTTTGGAACGGTGTGTAAATATGGTTTATCTCTCTCTATCCGTCGATGGTTGATTAGTGCTGAGCTTCCAGGAATTTCCTAGTGGGTTTTTTTTTTAGCTTGTTTTAGGATGCTCACAGGTGAAGTCACATGGTTGAGTCTATCCACATGTTGTGAGTTTAAGGAGTTTTCATCCTATCTTCTGACTGGTAGTTGGGGTTCATGGATGAACTCTGCTAGTCTTCTGCCTTTCTGTCCTATGCAGTGACTGTTGTCGTCCTTACACTGTATGTTGTAGATCAGAGGTCTGAGAGTTGCAGTCCGCCAGGCTTAAAGTTGCCAAGGTTGGAGAGTCCTGTTGTAGATGACTCCTATTTTTTCGAATGGGGCTGCTGAGTCTTTTGGTTTACTTACAAATTGTTTTGAAGGGCTTTAGTTGGTTTGTGTGTTACGATGATATTGTGTGGTTGTAATAATCTGTTAGTTGTTTGTGAGATGCTTTTGATGTATGGCTTAATGTTGGTTTGTCCTTGAGTGATTAGGCACTTTTCAATGAAGTTGCTGGATTTTCATTTTTTATAGGTTTCCCTTTTTTTTTTTTTTGCGGCAATTTGTGGTTGACCCCAACTAGAATCAGCAATTCGGTCATTATTTTTTTATTTTATTTTTTATTTTAATTTGATTTATATGCCGCCCTTCTCCGGAGACTCAGGGCGGCTTACAATGCGTTAAGCAATAGCCTTCATACTTAGCTAGCTTATTGCCCCCACAATCTGGGTCCTCATTTTACCTACCTTAGAAAGGATGGAAGGCTGAGTCAACCTTGAGCCTGGTGAGATTTGAAGTTGCAGTAATTGCAGGCAGCTGATGTTAATAACAGTGCTTTAGTCTGCTGTGCTACCAGGGCTCATTAATTGAAGCAAAACCATTACCCGTGCTTACAATCTTACTTCAGCTTTCCTTTTTCTTTACACACCGGCAAAAGACATAAAGGATTGGTTGCAAAAAGTTACTTTTTCCTCACCGTTGTAACTGTGAACGGTCACTAAATGAGACAGTCGCTAAGTGAGGACGACTTGTATACGCAAATCCTCCGAATCCAGTTGACCTCCAGATTTGGAGAGCTAAATTCCCGGTTGCTGTTGTGATGTTGTGCTACCTTTTCTCCAAATTGGAGGATTTCAACTTTTATTTTTTTCCTTCTAGCTGGTTACTTCCAAGAAAGTCCTTCAAATTTGACTTCGTCTTTGGGAAAAGACGTGAAACTCACCTGCTCGGTCCTGGCCCTGGGCGAACCACCGGAGATCAGCTGGCTGAGGGATGGCGAGGCCTTTGAATTTGCCGACAGTAACCAAATCCAGGTGCCTTTGGAAGAAGAAGAATGGATGACTACCAGCGAACTGAGGTGAGCAACAGACAAGATGGCTGGCAGGGTTAATGGGCCAATTTCTTTGTTTGTTTCCCGCTTTTATTATTTTTACAAATAACTCAACGTGGTAAAGGTATCCCACACGCCTTCCTCCTCCTATTTTCCCACAACAACCCTGTGAGGTTGGTTGGGCTGAAAGAGAGAGAGAGACTGGCTCAAAGTCACCGAGTTGCCTTTCATGCCTGAGGTGGGACTAGAACTCACCGTCTCCTGGTGATTGGTCCAAAGTCACCCAGCCAGTTTTCATGCTTAAGGTGGGACTAGAACTCACTGTGTCTTGGTGATTGGACCAAAGTCACCTAGCCAACTTTAATGGCTAAGGTGGGACTAGAACTCACTGTGTCTTGGTGATTGGACCAAAGTCACCTAGCCAACTTTCATGGCTGAGGCAGGACTAGAACTCACCGTCTCCTGGTGATTGGCCCAAAGTCACCCAACCGGCTTTCATGCCTAAAGCGGGATCAGAACTCACCGTCTGCTGGTGATTGGCCCAAAGTCACTCAGCCGGCTTTCATGGCTAAGGTGGAACTAGAACTCACCGTCTCCTGGTGATTGGCCCAAAATCACTCAGCTGGCTTTCATGGCTAAGGTGGAACTAGAACTCACTGTCTCCTGGTTTTGGTCAAAAGTCACCAAGCCAGCTTTCATGGCTGAGGCAGGACTAGAACTCACCATCTCCTGATGATTGGCCTAAAGTCATCCAGCCAGCTTTCATGGCTAAGGTGGGACTAGAACTCACCGTCTCCTGGTGATTGGTCCAAAGTCACCCAGCCAGTTTTCATGCTTAAGGTGGGACTAGAACTCACTGTGTCTTGGTGATTGGACCAAAGTCACCTAGCCAACTTTAATGGCTAAGGTGGGACTAGAACTCACCATCTCCTGGTGATTGGTCCAAAGTCACCCAGCCAGCTTTCATGCCTAAAACGGGACTAGAACTCACACCTCCACTTTCTAGCCTAGTGCCTTCACCACTAGAACAAACCGGCTCCCATTTGACCAAGTCTTAGGCAGCTGACCAATACTTTGAAAGCTCCATAAAGAAGACCATTCTCGTTGCTTGTGGATATGGCACCTAGCTCTTACAAAATATCGCGACCTGGCCATCGGAACGATGCAATTATGGATGAAACATGTAACAGTGATACCCATTGTCATCAGGGCACTTGGTACCATGGCCAAGAATTTTACAAAATACATCAGGAAATTGCAGCTTCCTGCAATAACACCAGCGGAACTGCAAAAAACTGCGCTACTTGGAACATCGTACATCTTAAGAAGGTACTCGGTTGATACCTAGGATGCTGGCAGCAACCCGTATCAACCATTAGCACCAGTCAATCGTATTTGTGACACATTTTTAAATGTCCAGCTGACTGAGTTTCATGTTTAGTGAATAAAACAGACAATCAGTCAATGGTATTTATGATACATTTTTAAATGTTCAGTTGACTGAGTTTCATGGTTAATGAATAAAAGATAATAATAATAATAATAATAATAATAATAATAATAAGCATAACAGTAATGATTACAAAGTAACAGTATTTGCTTATCCATTTTCGTGAACCTTTCTTATGTTACTAGTCATTCTTTTATGCTTTGAAATTTCTAACTTCTGTTTCTATTAGTTAGCCACTGATAAAACAAATGCCATGCTAAGAAGCATTCAGTTTCTTCCTTCAACCTTCAACCTTTGTTATTATTATGGTTGGTGCTATACTAAGATGTTTAGTCTGAATCTGGCATTTTTATCCAGCTGTCGCGTCCTTCCCAAGGACCCAAGATAAGCAGTTGTGGTTAAAGATTATTGTCCAAGGATGTCAGCTGTTTTGAGCAAAGCCACCTTTTGCAAAATTCTTTCTCTCTCCAAAGTTTTATTTATTTACGTATTAGTACTATAAGATGCAGAAATACAAAAGAAAATAGTAGGAAAGATAGTGGAGGGGGGGAAAAGGGAAGGGAAAAGTGTGGGAAAAAGGAAAAAAAAGGCATTGACTTCCGACTTCCTTTGGTGCAGGAGAATAAAATAATAACCTCAATTTTTTTTGCTTTTACGTAATAATATAAACTTGCCATTTCTATAACAAGAAACCTATCTCATCGGTAAAACGCAAAATCAATGTTTCATTTCCCACCACCACCCCAGGCACAAAGTCCAGCAGCGGTTTCCAAGTAGAAACAAAAGTAGATGTATTTTTGTCTATCATCCAAGCAGTCGGTTTAGCCATCTCGGCTAATTCCTGCAGCCATTCATTCATCCATTGTGGGAGCCTTTTGCAATATTTCGATGGTGAATTTGTCAATGCCGATGGGGTTGAAGTGGCACGCCAGATGTTTTGGCATTGCACCTGAGGTGCTGATTCCTTTTGGGACCATCTTGGCTTTCTTTGGCCCCTGTCGTTCTATTTCTATTTGCAGGTCTTCGTATTTTGGGATTTTTCTCTGGGTTTTGGGGGGTTTTTTTTGGTCTGCTGTCTTCAGGCACTGCCACGAACAGTGGTTAAGTGTGAGGTGTTATGTGGTAGGGCCTGTCTGCCTGAATTCTAAAGTCTCATTATTATTACTCGTAGCACCACGAGCTAAAGTGGTACAGGTAATCCCGTACCGAGCCCAAAATTTCTGTGGCTAAGCAAATCAGTTGTTTCGCCCCATTTTATGACCTTTCTCGCCACCGTTGTTAAGTGACCCCGGGAACATTGCAACTGTCATAAATATGAATCAGTTGTCAAGCATCTGAATGTAAAATCCCATTCCCATGGAGATGTTGCAAACGGTCCTAAGTGTGAAAAACGGTCCTAAAATGTGGAATAGGTTTTATACATGGTTGGAAAACAGAAATGAAATTAAGAAATAAGAATATAAAGTGAAAGTTGATATTGACATACTGGATATAAATGTAAATAATGATTCTGCTAACAAAACAGTTAATTATGAATATTTAAAAATAAAGAGAAGGAGCGGGAAGATAAAAGCTAAGAGTAGAGACAAAAGTCGATGCAGAAAGTTGTAAAATTGTATATATCTCTTGTTAGTATTAGTTAAATTATTGAGTGTTATGTAGCAGGGGTATCTGAATTCTGAACTCCTAGCACCATGAGCTAAAGTAATATTTATTCAATTATCTTCATATAATCAACGTTTGAAGGTTGTTTGAACCCTCATGAGAAAAATCTATGAAGTGAACCCTGGGGCGGTAACGTCCACGTAGCAAGTGGCCCTGATTTCTCCTCCTAAAAGGGGTGGGGACTGGGAGCGATGGGTTTTGAAGTCCAAAGGAATCCAAGAAGCCCAAAACCAGAGCCACTTTTGACCTGAAATAGAAGCGTCAAGAGTCCTCTTCGCATGGGCGAAGTTCAGATGAAGCTTAGATGGTGGCCCATTTCCACGTGAACAGGTTCTTTGCTTCCTCGTGGAAATGGGGGGAGGGTGCCTGGCCGGCCGGCCGGCTGGCTTGGCAGGCGTCTTGAAGTCTGCTAGCTGGCCCCAGATGGGTTAATATGACTCTTGGGAAACATTCGTTTCAGTTGCTCAACGGCTGAGCTGGGGAACTGGGTGGAAGTCCAGCTGGCTGGTGCTTTCTACTTCACGTGCCTTTCTCCGGCTTTCTGGACCCACAGGCCAAGTCACGTGGGGAATGGGACACTCACTTAGAAGCCTTTGTAAGGGGTGTGTATTATGTGTGTGATTATTCACCCACGGCGAGGGAAGTTTGGCAGTGCTTTCCCCTGCCTCTCTCCTTGTGACATCCCTCTTGGGATGAGAGACAAGGATTGGGTTCCCTCAGCATCCTAAATTTCAATGGGCCTTGTTTGGTTTGCAAGGGAGCATCACGGGTGAAGCTAGCCTATTCTGGTTTGTTCAGAAGCCTCTGTTTAACGCAATGCCTGATTTCACCCATCCTAGTTTTCTCTCAAGCAATGTTTCCCCAAACGTTCCTTCATTAAGAGCCTTGGTGGCGCAGCAGACTAAAGTGCTGTTAACTAGCACCAGCTGCCTGCAATTACTGCGAGTTCGAATGTCACCAGGCTCAAGGTTGACTCAGCCTTCCATCCTTCCGAGGTAGGTAAAATGAGGACCCGGATTGTGGGGGCAATAAGCTGGCTTTGTATAAAAAAAGAACACCACTTTGGGGGGGCCAAAAGCCCTACTAAGCAGGTATATACAAAAGTATGAAGGCTATTGCTTAACGCCTTGTAAGCCGCCCTGAGTCTCCGGAGAAGGGCGGCAGATAAATCGAACCAATAAATAAATATATAAATAAATAAATTACCGCAAACCTCTTATCAAAAGGAACTTCAAATCAGCATGTTCAGTTTAGTTTTTTTTTTTTTTACACCAAATCTTCTTTCTGACCCCCTGAGCAGCGGTGGGATTCAGCCGGTTCGCACCACTTCGGGAGAACCGGTTGTTAACTTTCTGAGCAGTTTGGTGAACTGGTTGTTGGAAGAAATCATTAGGGCAGAGAATCGGTTGTTAAATTATTTGAATCCCGCCACTGCCCATGAGGGATGGAAACTTGATTTTTAAACGGAAGCTAATAACTCACTCTAGGACAGTGTTGGCGAACCTTTTCGGCACTGAGTGCCAAAATGGAAACGTGCGACCACAGGGGAGCAACCGAAACCGGGAAGCTGAGCTTCTGGTTCCTGGTGTGCACATGTGCGCCAGTCACATGGTCTTCCGGTTTCTGGCACACATGTGTGCACGAAGACCACCTGGCCAGCACACATGTGCACGCCAGAACCCGGAAGAGCAATGGGCGATGGCTGGCGTGCTCAGAGAAATAGCTCTGCGTGTCACTTCTGGCATGCGTGCCATAGGTTCGCCATCGTGGCTCTAGGACATGCTAGGTAGGGAATTCTGGGAATTGAAGGCCCTGTCTGTTAATGTTTATTAAGGAGGTGGACGGCATGTCTCCAGAAGTCGTGGGTGCTCGATCACTGGAGGTGTTCAAGAAGAGATTAGACGGTCATTTAGGGTCTCCTGCCTGAGCAAGGGGGCTAGACTAAAAAGACCTCCAAAGTCTCCCTTCCGTGATTCTGTTTAAAAAAAGAAATGCCTTTAGATTGCACGTTGCATTTTTAAAATTGACTTTGCCCGTTAGTTATGTGGAATCAGCAAATCTGGGGGGGGGGGGGGGGGGTGTTGTTGTTTTTTTAAACTTAAGTTTCTTTTTCATCATTTTCTTTTTCTGGTTTGTGCTGGTGGTGGGTGGCTGAGGGTTTTGCTTTGCAAAAAAAAAAAAAGCACCCTTGGACTCAGTTGTGATAAACATCCTGGAATAAAAACCCGATTTTGCTGAATGAAACAAAAATTGTTTTAAGGAACTTGCCTGCGAGACAAACTCTCCAAAGAAGCGGAATCGCTTCTGCCGTTTTCTCCGCTGACCTTGCAAGAGGGAAGAAGAGGCAGGGAGTCAACCTGGGGAAGGAAACCAAAGAGGAAAGAATCCTGATTTTAAATGAGTAAAAAGGTCCCTGACCTTTTCTTAATGATAAACACTAACTCTCCCCACCGCAAAAATAAAACCTTGGAAACTTTCCCCTTAGTAGCTAAAAACTGCATTCTCTGAACTTTAAGTTCCGGTTGCATCAGACTGCGATTTGTCAAAGCTTTTGCGTCGGCTGCGGTGAGGCAAAGAAGGTCCAAAACGTCAAGATGGCGCCACTGTGAGGCAATCCAAATTTGTCCCCCTTTTTGTCAAATGCATCGCCGTCGCTTTGTTTAAAAACCAGCTCGGTCCCTCCTGGATCTTTGCTAAAATTATTTTTTTATACATTCCTCTGGGTCTGGTTCCAGGGATCTTGGAGGGCACTTTAAATGGTTAGAAAAAGACGCAAATCCAACCATTGATAGAATCTATTATTCCATGTTGAATAGTATTCTGTATCTCCTTTATCTTTTATATTTAGCGTTAAATCTGTCCATTTCCGCATAATCTAGTACAGGGATGGCTAACCTTTTTGCTGTCACGTGCCAAAAGTGGGGAGAGCGTGGGGAGCACACCCATAATTCAATGCACCCCACACATGCGCACACGACACTCCCCCTCCCCGAGCTCCCCCCGCTTTTGGCACACGGTGGGCCCGTTAGGCCCATTTTTCGCCCTCCCCAGGCTCCAGAGGCATTCTTGGAGCCTGGGGAGGGCAAAAACAGCCTTCCCCACCCCGCGCCCCCCAGAGGCGCTCTGGAGGCTAGAAATGGCCCATTTCCCAATTTCCAGCTGGCACATGCGCACTGGAGCTGAGCTAGGGCAACACTCGCGTGCCCACAGATATGGCTCTGCGTGCCACACGTTCGCCATCACGGATCTAGTATCTTCCTCAGGTACAAATTGGAATGCGAAAGAATCAGTTTAGGTGAACATGGAAAGAGAGATATTATTGTTAATATCGATATAGGAATGTAAGCATTAGAATGATAGATAATTTGACATACTAGACCCGTGATGGCGAATCTATGGCACACGTGCCCAAAGCGGCACATGAAGCCATGTTTGCCCAGCATGCGTGGCCTTGCCTATTTGTCTTCCAGGTTTCTGGCTCACATGCGCATGTGACTATCAGCTGTCCTTCACGCGTGCAGCAGTGCTGAAAACCTTTGTGCTCATGCGTGCCAGCCTGCCGATTATTGGGTGTGCATGCATGCCAGAACCTGGAAATTCGGCTTTTCCAGAGCGTGATCCCTTTGCACACGCGGCAGTGCCAAAAACCGGCCTGCGCATGCGTGCTGGCCAACTGATTGTCAGGCGTGCATGCGTGCCAGAACCCAGAAGTTCGGCTTTTCCAGAGGGCGGCCCCGCTGGGCGCATGCACGCAGATGCAACATTTCCGTGTGACCTTTCTGGCACTCGGTGCTGAAAAGGTTCCCCATCCCTGTAATGCAAAATTACGATGGAGCTGAAAAAGGTGACTTACAACCCCATATGCTGGCTAAGGAATTCTGGGAGTAGAAGTTCACATATACTAT
>WNWU01000046.1:928393-942422 GCA_012654045.1 Ptyas mucosa | reverse complement strand
CCCCCCCCCTCAGGCTGAGCATAGCCAGGCTCTGGCAAGCTGGGGGGAAACTGAAGAAGAAAACAGAATAACAGAGTTGGGAGGGACCTTGGAGGTCATCTAGTCCAACCCCCTGCTGACACAGGAGACTCTGTACCTAGGGGATTCGAACCGCTGAACGGTGACCTTTCTGATCGACAGTGGCTGCCCAATCTCTTCTTAAAAGCCTCCAGTGTTGGAGAACCCACAACTTCTGGTGGCAGGCTGTTCCGCTGGTTCATTGTTCTCACTGTCAGGAATTTTCTCCTTAGTTCTAGCTGGGCTTCTCTCCTGGGTTAGTTTCCATCCGTTGCTTCTTCTTCTTCTGCAGAATAAGTGGACGCCCCCACCCCACCCCCACCCCTGCAAGCAATGTTTAATTAAGATCCCATGTTGTTGCACTGCCTGCAGGCAAGGAGGGGGGGGGGGGGGGGGGGGGTGGGTAGCCTCCCGCCCCCTGCCCCCTGCCCCACTTGCCTGCGTTCCTTCAGCAACTCTGTCAGGCCCAATAAAGTCATCTTCATTCCATTTGGTGCTGAGTCAAAGACAGGGAATGTTGGTCTGGAGGTGACGGGTGGGGGGGGGGACTGATGATTCAAACTTTGGGATCAAAGCCTGCAGGAATACTAGGAAGGAGGGGAGGGGTGTGGCAGGGGGAGGGGAGGGGAGGAGGGGGAGGCCTGGCCTCTTCCATACCAGTTAAACCAAGCTTAAAAGCACAGCAGGAGGAGCGGGATAACATGTGGTGTGCTTCCCGTCCTGTTTTTGCTTTAAAACTGGTTAAGGCTTTTTTTCTCTCTGTGTGTGTGTGTGTGTCTGTCTGTCTGTCTCGTTCCTGAGTGGAGATTTCTGGGGGTTGAAGGCTGGTCTTCGGGATGGGCAAGGGTGAAATCCCGCAGGTTCTGACAGGTTCTGGTGAACCGGTAGTGGAAATTTTGAGTAGTTTGGAGAACCGGCAAATGCCACCTTTGGCTGGCCCCAGAGTGGGGCGGGAATGGGGATTTTGCAGTATCCTTCCCCTGGAATGGGGCGGGAATGGGGATTTTGCAGTATCCTTCCCCTGGAATGGGGAGGGAATGGGGATTTTGCAGTATCCTTCCCCTGGAGTGGGGAGGGAATGGGGATTTTGCAGTATCCTTCCCCTGGAGTGGGGCGGGAATGGGGATTTTGCAGCATCCTTCCCCTAGAGTGGGGAGGAATGAGGATTTTGCAGTATCCTTCCCCTGCCACACCCACCGAACCACACCATGCCCACCAAGTCACACCCACAGAACCGGTAGTAAAAAAAAATTGGATTTCACCACGGGGGATGGGTGTCAGGATAGCAAACAGAAGGGACTAGCCTCTTGGACCATTCTGCCCAGGGTGAGCATCAGAGATGATTTAAAGGTATTCTGACATTTAAAAAATAAAAATCGGGAGTCCAAAACCAATGCCACCCAATCATCCAGAAAGTGAGAAGTCACTGCCTGCCTCCTCCTCTTCTCCTTTCTTCTCCTCCTTCCCTTCTTTCCTTCCCTTTTCTCCTTCTGCTTTGTTTCCTTCTTCCCTCTTTTCCTTCTCCTTTGCTTTGAAGATGTTTCACTTCTCATCCAAGTCCAGCAACCGTTCTTCGTATGTTTTATTCCTCCAGTCCCCTAATCCTCTTGGTTGCTCTTCTCCGCACTCTTTCCAGAGTCTCAACATCTTTTTTATAAAGTGGTGACCAAAACTGGATGCAGTACTCCAAGTGTGGCCTTACCAAGGCTTTATAAAGCGGTACTAACACTTCAAACGATCTTGATTCTATCCTTCTTTTAATGCAGCCTGGGATTGCGTTGGCTGTTTTGGCTGCTGCATCACACGGCTGGCTCATGTTTAAGGGATTGTCCGCTAGGACTCCAAGATCCCTCTTGCATTGACTGCTACTGAGCCAGGTTCAGGGGTGAAATCCAGCAGGTTCTGACAGGTTCTGGAGAACCGGTCATGGAAATTTTGAGTAGGTCAGAGAACTGGCAAATACCGCCTCTGGCTGGCCCCAGAGTGCGGAGGGAATGGGGATTTTGCAATATCCTTCCCCCAGGAGTGGGGAGGGAATGGAGATTTTGCAATATCCTTCTCCTGCCATGCCCACCAAGCCACGCCCACAGAACCGGTAGTAAAAAAAAAAATGGATTTCACCACTGGTCAGGTTTCTCCCAATTTCTACCTGTACATTTGGTTTTTCTTGCCTTTTACTCCCATAAATTAGCAGGACAAAGAACTGGAAATGGACAGGAGCAAAAATTTAAAAATAAACTTTTTTTTTTTGAATCTCCTGTATGCCAGGACATCTGTTTCTGCCGGCTGCTGGGAATGTTTGCCCGTTGCTGACTCAATCTTTGCAGAAATGATGTGGTCAGAAAGTGGTATAACCCACGGTGGATGGACTAGACATGTTAATCCCACGGGTCCTTTCCTGTTTTCAGCACTTGTGGCATTTGGTTCTCTCACAGCGGGCATGCCACTCAAATATTTGCCCCCCCCGCCTCGTTTCATCGGTGCCCGCTGTTTGTCCAGGTGGCTGCCAGTGCCCACTGGTTTGACCCAGCCCTTGCAGGAACGGTCAATCAGGACAAGAACATCCATTGTGGGTGCTGCTTATTGTTAAATCTGGGCTAAATTCCAAGCCACACAACAATGTGTTCAGAGAATTGGCTGCTCTGGGAAAACCTAAACCACGGGTGCCTAACCTTGGCAAGTTGAAAACGTGTGGACTTCAACTCCCAGAATTCCCCAGCCAGCTGTTAAGTGAATCGTTACAGTTATTAAGTTAGTAACATGGTTGCTGTAGGAGTTGACCAGGCTGAGCCCAAGGGAGGGGGAGTCAAACAGGTCATCAATCTTGAGTCCATACGTGCCCTCAAGAGATCTAAGTCCACTCCACCTTGAATTTTTTTTTGACTCTTATCTACCGCCAATCAGAGGTGGGTTTCAGCAGGTTCTGACCAGTTCTGGAGAACCGGTAGCGGAAATTTTGAGTAGTTCGGAGAACCGGTAGTAAAAATTCTGACTGGCCCCACCCCCATCTATTCTCTGCTTCCCGAGTCCCAGCTGATCGGGAGGAAATGGGGATTTTGCAGTAACCTTCCCCTGGAGTAGGGTGGGAATGGAGATTTTACAGTAACCTTCCCCTGGAGTAGGGTGAGAATGGAGATTTTACAGTATCCTTCCCCTGCCATGCCCACTAAGCCATGCCCACCAAGCCATGCCACGCTCACAGAACTGGTAGTAAAAAAAAATTGAAACCCACCACTGACGCCAATTGATGGTTAGTAAGTCAGATTCTTGTAGAGAACTTTAGCTTGCAATAAATCTTTATATTCATTCGAACTGCCTGGATTTTCTGATTTCCCCTGGGGCTTGGCGGTTGTTAAGTGAATCTGGCTTCTCTCTTGACTTTGCTTGTCAGAAGGTTGCAAAAGGGGATCATGTGACCCCGGGACATGGCAACTGTCATAAATACAAGTCAGTTGCCAAGTGTCCGAATTTTGATCACGTGTCCGGCAGAGTGGGGCTGCTACCATGTTTGAAAGTGTGAAAAATGATCCTAAGTCACTTTTTTTCTGTGCCGTTGTAACTTCAAAGCAGTGGTGGGTTTCGATTTTTTTTACTACCGGTTCTGTGGGCGTGGCTTGGTGGGTGTGGCAGGGGAAGGATACTGCAAAATCCCCATTTCCTCCTGATCAGCTGGGACTCAGGAGGCAGAGAATAGATGGGGACGAAGCCAGTCAGAATTTTTACTACCGGTTCTCCAGAACTACTCTGAATTTCCGCTACCGGTTCTCCAGAACTGGTCAGAGCCTGCTGAAACCCACCTCTTATTCAAACGGTCACTAAATGAACCGTTGTAAGTCAAGGACTATCTATACCAGAAACATGTACTGACAATGACTGAACTGTATTTAGTCAAAGAGGCAATTCCCTTCAAAACACCAGGCTAGGCTGCGTCTTCCAGGACACGAATATTTTGGTCTTTCTGACCTCTCCTGCGTTTCAACACACATGTATCTCCTGTTTTAAATTAAAGGAAGAGATGCCTCCAGGGAATTCTGGGGATTATTCTGAAATATTTTCTCAAATATCCAGAGGTCTGTCTCTGTACCTTCAGCAAAGGTTCCCATGCAGGGGAAATAAACAGTCTTGAGTCAATGGCTGCCAATCTCCCTCTTGACTTCATGAGGTTTCATTCAAATTAATGTCTCTGCTTTGCAGAGTTCATTCGGTTTAACCATCATTTCCTGTCTGGGGAAAAAAGCTTTTAAATGTTATTTATTTAGCGTATGGCAAGAGCTTTTCAAGCTTACTTCTATGATCGCCCCAGCTTTTCTCCCAAGACCACCAGTGCGAAAAGAGGCAGGATTCGAACCGGGAATCCCTTCTTCCAATTCTTTGTGGACAAAAAAAAAATAATAAATCTATTTATATTTTGCCCCTCGGCAACACTTCCAAAGCAGCTGAGGAAAGGAAAGAGAAGTTACTGAGATTGTCCAACAATGACACCACGGAGGATCCCTCAGGAAACGAAACAAAACTTAGCTTTTCTCCAAATATCCTGCCCACCCCCCACCCCCAAAGGGCCAGAGAAGCAAGATTAAAATGCAGAATACCCCAGCATCAAAGTCTGAGGCAACCCTGCATTCAAATTTTGATGCCTGTCTAAGATGGTGGCTGTCATTCCAAAGATGCCATTCTGGGCATCCACTAAGTCAGTGCTTCTCAACCTTGTCAGCTTTAAGACGGGTGGACTTCAGCTCCCAGAATTCCCCAGCTAGCATGCATGGACTTTAAGCTGGGTGACTTTGGGCCAATCACCAGGTGACGGTGAGTTCTAGTCCCGCCTTAGGAAAGCTGGCTGGATGTCGTTGGGCCAATCACCAGGTAACAGTTAGTTCTAGTCCCGCCTTAGGAAAGAAAGCTGGTTGGGTGATGTTGGGTTAATCACCAGGTGATGGTGAGTTCTAGTCCCGCCTTAGGAAAACTGGCTAAATGATGTTTTTTTCTTGTTTTGTTTTTTTAAAAATTTTATTTATATGCCGCCCTTCTCCGGAGACTCAGGGCGGCTTACAGTGCGTTAAGCAATAGCCTCCATACTTTTGTATATTTTTTATACAAAGTCAGCTTATTGCCCCCACAAACCGGGTCCTCAATTTACCCACCTTAGAAAGGAGGGAAGGCTGAGTCAACCTTGAGCCTGGTGAGAATTGAACTCGCAGTAATTGCA
The DNA here is from genome assembly GCA_012654045.1 of Ptyas mucosa. Classification (NCBI taxonomy): domain Eukaryota; kingdom Metazoa; phylum Chordata; class Lepidosauria; order Squamata; family Colubridae; genus Ptyas; species Ptyas mucosa. The sequence continues at coordinate 937,162 of WNWU01000046.1, read as the reverse complement.
GGCAGCTGGATGTTAAATGCTGCCTTAGTAGGAGGCATTAGCCTCCTATGCCACTCAGGCTCCTTTTGGGCCGATCACCAGGAGACTGTGAGTTCTAGTCCTCCCTTAGGCAAGAAAGCTGACTGGATGACATGGGGCCAATCACCAGGTGATGGTGAGTTCTAGTCCCTCTCTCTCAGCGCAAGGTTGTTGTTGCGGGGAAAATGAGGAAGACGTATTAGGTATGTGTGCCGCCTTGAGTTATTGATAACAAATAAAGCTGGGATATAAATAAATAAAGCATTACTCTTAAAAGTACTTAAAGTTGGTCACACAATCCGTTCATCTTTTTCTCTTGATGTTTGCTGCTTCCTCGCAGGGCTGAATCACAGCGCCTCTTTCTCGTGCGAAGCCCACAATGCCAAGGGAGTCAGCACCTCCCGGACTGCGGTGGTGACAGGTGAGAGACGTGTGTGTAAATAATCCATTTTGGGGGGAGGACCCTAAGTGCAAACGGTCGGTGGAAACGCGTTTGTGTGGAAACTGCCCGATGGGGGTTAAAGAAGGCACCATTTAAGGCGCATGTTTTTAAAAACACTGCAAAACGCTATTTTTGGGGGGTGGCATTGATAAAGAGCTTGCTCCAGGGGTGAAATGTAAAATATGTTATTACCGATTCTGTGGGCGTGGCTTGGTGGTAGTGGTGGTCATGTGACTGGGTGGGCGTGGCCAACTTAAAAAAAACTTTTCAAAGCATTTTTTTCTAATGCTTTGAAAAGCTTCTCTGAAGATCAGGCAACTCAGCTGGGATCGTCAGAGACTTTTCAAAGCATTTTTTTTAAACCACCTCTTCGGCCAAGAGGTTGCAGAAAAAAATGCTTTGGAAAGCCTCTGACGATCCCAGCTGAGCCGCGCGATCATCTTCGTCGGAAGAGGTTGTAGAAAAAATGCTTTTAAAAGTTAAAAAAAAAAATCTTCTGATGATCGTGCGACTCAGCTGAGCGGGGGGGGGGGGGCAGGGATTTTTGCTACCGGTTCTCCAAACCACCCACCGCCATCGCTACCGGATCAGGCGATCCGGTCCGAACCGGGAACATTTCACCCCTGGTTTGCTCCCTTTCCATCATGCTATATATTATATTTAATGGCAATATTATAACTTAGTCTGTAGAGGCTCTCCGTCATCCAGGTCGTGGTTTATTTTATTTTTTTAAATTTTATTTATATTTATATGCCGCCCTTCTCCGGAGACTCAGGGCGGCTTACAATGCGTTAAGCAATAGCCTTCATACTTTTGTATATTTATACAAAGTCAGCTTATTGCCCCCACAAACTGGGTCCTCATTTTACCCACCTTAGAAAGGATGGAAGGCTGAGTCAACCTTGAGCCTGGTGAGATTTGAACTCGGAGTAATTGCAGACAGCTGGATGTTAAATGCTGCCTTAATAGGAGGCATTAGCCTGCTACGCCACTCAGTCCACACGTCGTAATATGTTGTCTCAAAGGTGCTTTTTTCAGGAGGCAGCTGGAGTGTCTGGGTTTTTCTTTGAAGATGTTTCGCTTCTCATCCAAGAAGCTTCTTTAGCTTCTTGGATGAGAAGCGAAACGTCTTCCAAAGGAAAAAAAACCAAAAAAACAAGAAAGTCCAGTTGCCTCCTGAAAAAGCACCTTTGGGACAACATATTACGACCTGTGGACTGCGATGCCGTAGCTGGCTGGGGAATTCTGGGAGTTGAAGTCCACAAGTCGTAAAGTTTGCTAAGGTGGGAGACCCCTGCAGCAGGGGTGCTATTCAGCAGGTTCTGACAGGTTCTGGAGCAGGGATGGGTTCTACTTACCTTTACTACTGGTTTGCAACGGGATTGCGCGGCACGCGCTTACCTCGCTCATGCGCGCGCCTTGTTTCTGCGTATGTGCAGATCGCTGATGACAACATCCGGGGCAAGTGGGCATGGCCTCCCGTCAGTTTTCCTACCGGTTCTTACGAACCGGGGGCAACCCATCACTGTTCTCGAGAACCGGTAGCGGAAATTTTGAGTAGATTGGAGAATCGGCAAATGCCACCTCTGGCTGGCCCCAGAGTGGTGAGGGAATGGGTGTTTTGCAATATCCTTCCCCCAGGAGTGGGGAGGGGATGAGGATTTTGCAATATCCTTCTACCAGGAGTGGGGTGGGAATGTGGATTTTGCAGTATCCTTCCGCTGGAGTGGGGAGGGAATGGGGATTTTGCAGTATCCTTCCCCTGCCACGCCTACCAAGCCACGCCCCCGGTAGTAAAAAAATGTGAATTCCACCACTGCCCTGCAGTAGAGGGCCATTCGTGCCTCCAGGTTGTAAGTTGAGGGACAATCTGTTTTCCTATACCTGCGGAATATTTCCTGTATCTGCCGAAAAGTAGCATTTCAGGCAGAACAGGCCCGAAGCCTGTTGAAGTTGTTATCCATCAAGTCTCCGACTGTCCTTATAACTGGACGTCTGGAGCGAAACCTGTTGTTTAGAGCATCGGTGATCTCGGTATTGATTGGCAGGTGAATATTGCTAATGATTTTCTCTCCGTAGTGTTACCTGGACGGCCACGTGACTTATCCGTTGCCCATCGTAGTGACCACAGCCTGGATGTGACGTGGGAGCCCGGTTTTAGTGGCGCCTACGCGCAGGAGTTCTGCGCCATTCAGGTAACATCCCCACAGCCCGCCACAACTTACGAAAGAAGGTTTTATGGCAGAACTGATGCCCCTTCTGTTCAAATCTAGAAACGGGTTGCAGGTAGTCCTCGACTTACAACATTTAGTGACTGTTCGAAGTGACAGTGGCACTGAGGAAAGTGACGTAGCACTGATGATGTTACCTAGTTGGGTGATGAAACGTCTCCAAGAAATCAAGCAAACTCAGAGAGCACCATGGACCCCACAGTCCTCCTCCTCCCCTTCTTTCCCTCTCCCCTCCTTTTCCTCCTCCTCCCCACAGACCCCACTCCCTTCTACCACTGATGATGTTACCTAGTTGGGTAATGAAACATCTACAAGAAATCAAACAAGCTCAGAGGGCACCAAGGATGCCTCATTTCAATCCTGAACTACAAATATTCTCCATTATTGGTGACCTATGACCATTTCCCACACTTATGACCATTGCAGCATGGCCACGTGATCAAAATTCGAACATTTGACAACTGACTCATCTTTATGATGATTGCAGGGTTGTGATCCCCTTTTGCGACCTGAAAAGCAAAAGTTGACGGGGAAGCCAGATTCACTTAACAACCCTGTGTGACTCATTTAAGAACTGCAGTGATTCGCTTAACAACAAGAAAGGTGGTACAATGGGGCAAGACTCACTTAACAACCGTCTCGCTGAGCTACAGAAATTTTGAGGCCTACCTATATTCTACCTCCCTTTCAGCATTGCCCTCAGAGGGAACTTGCTTTATTTTTAGAAGCGATTTCCTGCCAAAAGTTTCTTTCCCCCCCTCCGGATGTCGGTTTACTCATCCAACGACGATTCCCTCCCCCCCCCCCCTTCCCCCCGCCCGCCCCCCCCCCCCCCCCGCATCAGCCTGGCCAGCTGAATGAAATGTGACAAACCCCATCCCAAGGATGGGGAACTGAAATTCATGAGAAAGAGGTTTCAAGAGCCAAGAATGAAAACTGATAGTTATTAAAAAAAGAGGGTATTTCCAACGTGGGCTCTTTCACACAGGAGTGAAAGGCTTCTGTACTGGAAGTTGTTTTAGGAAGAAACGTAATTTCAGCAGAAAAAAAAAAGAGGAATATGGACCCCCCCCCCCAAAAAAAAGGAAACTCACCCCTGCAAAATATGAGGCGGGGGTCAGCAATCCGCCGTTCTCCATTGCAGTCTCTCCTCCTTCCCACATTCCCAAGAAAACACATGGAAATCTGGCCGAGAAATTTGCAGGGATTTGCAGGAGGTTATTTGCATTTTTGCAAAACTAAGATTGAACGTAGGAAACCTATTTTCTGCTTCCAAAATGAAGAAAAAAAGGAGGGGAAGTTTCTGTCCAACCGGCACCTTGTAATAATATCACACTTTTTTTTTTTTAACCATACTTTATTAAATTTTTCAAGTATACAAAACATTTCACCTCTACTTACGTCGGATGTACAGTGTTTTTACAAATATACTTCAAATATATCTGGTGTCAATTGAACTATACATTTCTATTTATTTAGCGCACCTTGTGCTTTAATTTTAATTCTATCGTTCATCCATTCATAGTACCTATCCCACACCGTGTAAAACTCTGAATTTTCATCATTGTTCATTTCATGTGTTAATTTGCTCATCTCTGCACACTCCGATATTTTTCTAATTATAAGATCTTCTGGTGGGACGGTTTTGTCTTTCCAAAGTTGTGCATATGCCAATCTAGCTGCTGTTGTTATGTGTATCATCAGGTGGATTTTTCTCTTCTCTTAATATCACTCTTATAATTCAAAATCTTTAGCCCAAATTTTGAAAAGCAAAACGGATTGCTTGGTTCTAAAAAAGGCAAAGAATCTAACTCCGGGGTCAAATTCTTTTCTTGTTTTCTTTATTGGAACGCCTTGATTCGTTTCAAATGTTTAAAGAATAAAGAAGGAAAAAAAATAGAAAGAAAGAAAGAAAAAAGGGGGGAGAAGAATGGAGCGGATGAACATCATCAATCCTTGTTTGGGGTCCATCCTCACCCGCTTATGTTCTCCTTTCTCCCAGGCTATGCGCTCCGATGAAGACTTGAGCACCGTTTCCGACGAGCTGTATAACCGCAAGATCCGTGTCCCGCCTTTCAGCCACACGCTGGATGGCCTGGCAGCTTTCACCACCTACCACGTACGCGTGGCCTGCCATTCCACCGAGGGCCATTCGCCCTGGACCCACTGGGTGGCTATGGACACCTTGGAAGGGGGTAAGAGGGAGGGGGGGAAATGGGGAGGGATGAGATGCCAAGACCCCAGCCCCCTAACTTCATAAATTGAGGTCTACCTATAGCCGGAAATGGCCTCTTCCTTCTTGTACAGAGGACTCAAGCTACGACATTTACAGTTAGTCCTCGACTTCCAGCAGTTCGTTTAGTGACCGTTTGATGTTAGAATGGCACTGAAAAACGTGACTCGTGACTGGTTTTTCACACTTACGTCCATTGCAGCATCCCCATGGTCAGGTGATCGAAGTTCAGATGCTTATTTATGACGGCCGCAGCGTCCCCGGGAGTCACGTGATCCCCTTTTGCGACCTTCTGACAAGCCAAGTCAAGGGGGGGGAAACGAGATTCACTTAAGAAAGCTATTACTAGTTTAACCCTGGCTTAGTAAGTGCAGTGATTCACTTAACAACTGTGATAAGAAAGGTCATAAAATGGGACAAAACTCTCTTAACAACTGTCTCATTTAGCAACAGAAAATTTCGGCTCAATTGTGATCATAAGTTGAGGACTACCTGTAATTTAATTTAATTTAATTTAATTTAATTTAATTTAATTTAATTAATTTACTTTTACTTTTACTTTTACTTTTACTTTTACTTTTACTTTTACTCCACTCCACTCCACTCCACTCCACTTTATTATTTATTTGCTTGATTTCTATAGCCACCCATCTCAGCAAACAACTCTGGGCAGCTCACATTCAAAACCTTAATATTACAATTCAAAACCTTAATATTACAATTAAAATTTAAAAAAACCCCACATTAAAACAATAAAAAAACCAGTCCAAAGCATTAAAACAGTAAAACACATTAGAATGTCTAATTCGTTGTTGTGCACACAAAAACCTCCCGCCGTGGTACATATAACGTTTCTCCCGCAGCGCCTGCAACCCCGCCGGAGAACGTTGAGGCGATTCAGAACGGCAGCGGCACCATCATCCAGTGGGGACAACCGCAGGGCAGCATCAACGGGATTCTTCGGGGGTACAAGCTGGTGTGCCAAAGTGGGGATTCACCCGAAGTGAGTACGCTGTATCTGCAGGTCGCCCAATTCCCAAGCATCCTGGCCAGGGGTGAAATGCTCCCGGTTCGGATCGGATCGCCCGATCCGGTAGCAATGGAGGCAGGTGGTTTGGAGAACCGGTAGCAAAAATCCCTGCCCCCTCCCCATGCCCAGCTGAGCCGCGCAATCATCAGAGGCTTTTTTTTTTAAATGCCTCTGAGGATCCAAGCTGAGTTGGAGGCATTTAAAAGAAAAAAAAGCCTCTGATGATCAGGCAACTCAGCTTGGATGCCTCTGATGATCCAAGCTGAATCCAAGCTGAGTTTGACAATCCAAGCTGACGATCCAAGACGAGGCCTGACGATCCAAGCTGAGTTGCCTGATCGTCAGAGGCTTTTTTTTTCTTTTAAAAGCCTCTGATGATCCCAGCTGAGTTGCCTGATCGTCAGAGGCATTTAAAAGAAAAAAAAGCTTCTGACGATCAGGCAACTCAGCTGGGATCGTCAGAGCCTTTTGAAAGCATCTTTTTATAACTTCTTCGCCGAAGAGGTTGTAGAAAAAATGGTTTTAAAAGTTTAAAAAAAAAATTGGTCATGCCCACCCAGTCACATTACCCCTCCCCCACCAAGCCACGCCCACAGAACCGGTAGTAACAAATTTTAGATTTCACCACTGATCCTGGCCAAGCGTGCTGTACCCCAGTGCCCCCCCCCAACCGTTTGGGCTCAAGGAATGGGTTCTGTGGAGAGAAGTTTTTCTGTGGACCAGAAGGAGGTGTGGTTATGCTTCCTGCCTGCATCCCACAGATGGGACTTTGCTTGTTTACGTGGCCCGGTTTCTGGCATGCCACACCCCATGGCTGGTCCACAGACGGAGATTGGGGACCCCTGCCGTATCCTATTCCATTCCCCAGCTGAAAGTTTACCGATCATCCTCGACTTACAGACATTTGTTTAGCGACCGTTCCAACAGCACTGAAAAATGGGACCTTCAGCTGGTCCTGGCCTTATGACCGTGGCAGCATCTCCACAGTCGCGTGATCGAAGTTCTCTTCCCTTCAAGGTGATCGTGGACGTGGGACTGACCAACGAGACAGTTTTGTCCCTGAACTCGAGTGTACAGAACTTGACCGTACGGATTGCAGCCTACACCAGTGCTGGAGACGGACCCTGGAGCAAAGCCATCATGATCCTCTCCTCAGAACCAGGTGAGAAATGGGAGACCAGGTGCCACCTGGAGGGCCGTCAACCGTGGCTGGTTCTGATGCAGTCAGACCACTTTGGCTCTTCATTTCGGCTCCATTTCTTGTGGCTTGGAGAAGTTACAGAGTTCTAGAACAAAACCCAGTTGTGAAATGGAGTCTGCTTTCAAATGTAGGTCTGGTGAGCCCCAAAAGATCAAAGTTTTGTTCTAATGGAGGCAATGGCAGTCAAGACTGCCTGTCTGTGTGTCTACCATCTCCATCCATCTGTCATCTACCTGTGGAGTTCTTGGTTCTCTTTAGCTTGCAGATGTTTTATTGCCCAAGTATCTGTCTAGCTGTCCAGTTATCTGACTATCTCCATCCATCCATCCACCCATTGATCTGATCCATCAATCACCCACCCACCTTTATCTATCTGTCTGTCTGTCTATCCACCCACCCATCCATCCCTCCATCCATCCCATCCCATCCCATCCCACCCACCCATCCATACACCCATCTATCCATCCATCCATCCCATCCCATCCCATCCATCCATCCATCCCATCCCATCCCATCCCATCCCATCCATCCATCCACCCACCCATCCATCCCATCCCACCCACCCACCCACCCACCCATCCATCCATCCATCCATCCATCCATCCATAGTTTCCATCCCATCCCATCCATCTATCCATCCATCCACCCACCCATCCACATACACAGTTCTTAATGTGTTTTTTTTCTCTTACAGGTGAAATACTACCAGCTCCTCAGTCAGGTGAGAGGCTTTTTTCTGAATCCAAGGAACACTAAAAATGGGATAGGTAACGTCCCACAATTTGGATTACTTCCATCAAGTGAGTCTACGGAGTTCTGCAATGCACATCTAATGGTCCTTAATTGTCTTCCAGAAAGTTACAGAAGCTAGATAAGCCACAGATCCATCAGGATCTGTGATGGGACAACTCTGAGGACAAATTAAAATCCACTTCTCAAAATGACTGTAGCATATGAAAAAAAGCATTTATATCTACTGCTAAGCCAGAATTCATTTTAAATCATGGTCAGCACCTAGTAAACTATCAGGAACCGCTTGAGCCATCATACAAGCCCAAATCAAACCTCGTTATGGCTTAAAGTAGAATGCTACTGTGCCTAGCCACTGTGGTTTTAAACCAGTTTATAATAATGCCACCATCTCAGCATATTGTCGCTTAGTCAATAAACCGTGATCAACAAAAACCAAGGGACGCATCCAACTAATCTATTAGTTGAAAGGAAGACACGTTTAATTACATGCCAGCTGCCAAGCATCCTAATTTTAATCCCGTGATCATAGGGATGCTGCAAAGGTCCTAAGTGTGAAAAACGATAAGTCAGTTGCAAAGTCGTGTCCGACCCATCGTGACTCCATGGACAACTTTCCTCCAGGCCTTCCTGTCCTCTACCATCCTCTGGAGTCCATTTAAGCTCACGCCGACTGCTTCAGTGACTCCATCCAGCCCACTCGTTCTCTGCCATCCCCTTCTTCTTTTGCCCTCCATCGTTCCCAGCATGAGGCTCTTCTCCAGTGAGTCCTTCCTTCTCATTAGGTGGCCAAAGGATTTGAGTTTCCTCTTCAGGATCTGGCCTTCTAAGGAGCAGTCAGGGTTGATCTCCTCTAGGACTGAC
>WNWU01000046.1:908478-920339 GCA_012654045.1 Ptyas mucosa | reverse complement strand
CTACTCTACTCTACTCTACTCTACTCTACTCTACTCTACTCTACTCTGCATTCTATTCTATTCTATTCTATTCTATTCTATTCTATTCTAATTCTAATTCTAATTCTAATTCTAATTCTAATTCTATTCCCAGAATCCCCCAGCCAGCATGCTGGGAAGCTCCAATCCAAGCAGGCCGGCTGGAGAGTTTTTTATTATTTATTTATTAATTTAATTTATTTTGGGAGTTGAACTCCATGCTTGCTAACTGGGGAATTCTGGGAGCTGAAACCCTCACACCTTAAACTTGCCAAGGTTGAGAAATGCTGCTCTGGCGATTCCAACTCACCTAGAGCATGTCAGGTTAACCTACTCCTTTCCGTCAGGCCTGTCTCCCCCTTCCTTCTTCTGCATACTTCCTCCGCTTAGTAAATTCCCAGACTGGGATTGACATCCAATCGTGGGCAGATTTACAATTTCCGGCATGGGGCGGAGGGAATGGGGTGGGGAAAGCAGCCCAGCCTGGAGAGACCTGCAAAGCTGCACCTTTGCTCATTCCATCTGGGGTGGGTGGGGGGGGGGGGGGGGTTGGAATTTAGCTGGAGCCTGGGAGGAGAAAAAAAAATGATGGAAAAGAAAGGAAGGAGTCTTGGGCTTTGGGGAGGGAGGGAGAGACTGGGCTGGGGAAAGCAGAAAGGACAGATTGTCCCCTGGGGGGCATGAAGCTGTGAGCGAGAGGGAACAGAGAACATTACTTTGGGAAAACAGATGTTGGCAAGAGTTGTTGGAGTCCTGACTGGGACGGAGCTGACAGACGGGTGGGCGGAAGCTCAGCTAATGCAACTCAGACTTGCTTTGGGGTTTTTGGAGGACTTTCTCATTCAGTCCTCTTCCCCTCCCACTCTTCCTCCTCATCCCTTTTTCCTGCCTTCTGGTTCCTGTTAAAAAGGGAACGCAATCAAAATAAAATTAAAAAGGTAAAGGTTCCTCTCGCACATCTGTGCTAGTCGTTCCCGACTCTAGGGGCCGGTGCTCATCTCCGTTTCAAAGCCGAAGAGCCAGCGCTGTCCAGAGACGTCTCCGTGGTCATACGACCGGCATGACTCAACGCCAAAGGCGCACGAAACGCTGTTCCCTTCCCACCAAAGGGGGTCCCTCTTTTTCTACTTGCATTTTTTAATGCGCTTTCGAACTGCTAGGTTGGCAGAAGCTGGGACACGTAACGGGAGCTCACCCCGTTATGCGGCCCTAAGGATTTGAACCGCTGAACTGCCGACCTTTCGATCGACAAGCTCAGCATCTTAGCCACTAAGCCACCACGTCCCTTTTAAAATAACATTAGGGTTTGGTAAGACCACTCTTGCATCCAGCTTTGGTTGCCACAATATTAAAAAGATGTCGAGACTCTAGGAAGAGTGCAGAGAAGAGCAACCAAGATAATCGGGGGACTGGAGGCTAAAACATGCAGAGACTAGGTATGTCTAGTAGTTTAATGAAAAGAAGGATTAGGGGTGACATGATAGCAGCCTTCCAATATTTGAGGGGCTGCCCCAAAGAAGAGGGAGTCAAGCTATTCTCCAAAGCACCAGAAGGCAGGTCAAGAAGCAATGGATGGGAACTAATCAAGGAGAGAAGCAACCTAGAATGAAGGAGAAACTTCCTAACAGTGAGAACAATTCACCAGTGGAACAGCTTGCCACCAGAAGTTGTAGGTGCTTCATCACTGGAGGTTTTTATGAAGAGATTGGATGCCATTTGTCTGAGATGGTATAGGGTTTCCTCCTTGAACAGTGTTCTGCCCCAGCTATGGACCCCAAAGGATACAGCACACACAAAGTCTATACAAAACTTAAATTTACTAAAATAACTCAGTTTTTTCCAAACAAAGGCTGTTAATAAACTTTCTTAACAGCCTACAAGAAACCAAAGATAAAGTAATCACAATCTTACTAAGGTTGGCCGAAAGTCCAGAAGCAATTTGCAGAGAATCCAAACGCGAAGGAGAATGAACTAAAGTTGTTCCCTACAACTTGCTTCAGTTGGCGTTCCTCCTTAAATAGGCTAAGGGAGTGGCCAATTAGCACCAACCCTTACTCTTGAGGAGACCTCCTCCTGAGGAGCCACTCCTGCCTTTTGGCAGCTCTGCATGCCCGTGCATTGAGAAGAGGCTCCTCCTCTTCGTCCTCTTCACTTATAGGAGCTTCTGGAGGTTCTGAAGGCCCTGGCTGAATCCCCGCCTCTGGCACCACATTTTCTCCAGCCTCCTCATTGTCTGACTCGAGTGCCAGCTGTGCAGGCTGCTGGCGCAACACCACACCAGCCTCCTCGCTGTCAGAGTCAGCTACAATCTGCACAGGCCGCTGATGGGCCACAACAAACAGGAAGTTTGGACAAGAAGTCCTTCAACTCTTTTATTCTGTTATTCTTGCCGGTTTGGTGAAAAGATTGCGGCAAAGGTCATGCTGAAAGTGGATAGCCCATGCAAAACAAAGGAGTGGGAGAGGGGCAGGGATGGGGCCTGGAGGGGGTCAGAGGTCAGTTTAGGATCAGGAAGGGAAGGAGAAGACCTCCTGTGCTCTTAGCTTTCTCCTGACCCTTTCAAACTCTTTTCAACGGGTTTGCAATGAACCTCAGCCGAATAGATCTGGTGTTGCATGAAAATCTCCCATCTGGATTTATTTTACTTCTTGGGATTCACGGTGCTGAACAACTTCATTGCGATGTTTGTGAATACCTGGTCTCACACAGCATGCTAAGCGCAAGTGAATAAATTGAATCACTTTGTTTGAAGTGGTGTAGGGTTTCCTACCTAGGCAGGGGGTTGGACTAGAAGACCTCCAAGGTCCCTTCCAACTCTGTTATTCTGTATCCTGTATGGTTTAGCGAGAGGGAAGCCAGCCCCTTTCTTTCTCTCCTGGATCACCCACACTTTCTTTTGATAAAGGAGAATATTTGTAGCTCAGGGTTGGAACGAAGGGTCCTGGGTGCTCTCTGAGCTTGGCTGTTTTCTTGCAGACGTTTCATGACCGAGCTAGGGAACATCATCAGTGCTAGAAGGGAAGGGGGTTTGTGGAGATGAAGACGGGGAGAAGAAAGATGAGGGGTGCTGAGGGATTCCTGGTTCTCTCTGAGCTTGGCTGTTTTCTTGCAGACCTTTCATGACCCAGCTAGGGAACATCATTAGTGCTCAGTGATGTTACCTAGTTTGGGTCATGAAATGTTTGCAGAAAACAGCCAAGCTCAGAGAGCATCAAGGACCCTACAGTCTTCCTCCTCCTCCTCCTCCTCCCTCTTCTTCCTCCTCCTCTTCCTCTTCCTTCTCCTCCTCCTCCTCTCTTTTCCTTCCCAAACCCCACTCCCTTCTAGTACAGATTATTTTATCTAGTTGAGTAATGCAACATCTGCAAGAAAACCACCAAGCTCAGAGATCACCCAACGCCCCAGTCCTCCTCCTCCTCCCTCCTCCTCCTCCCCACTTCTCCTTCACAAACCCCACTCCTAGCACTGATCATGTTACCTAGTAGGGTCATGAAATGTCTGCAACAAAACCACCAAGCTCAGAGAACACCAAGGACCTCACATTCCTCCTCCTCCTCTTCCGTCTCTGCCTCCCCCCTCCCCCCCTCTCTTCTCCTTCACAAACCCCATTCCCTTCTAGCACTGATCATGTTACCTAGTAGGGTCATGAAACGCTTGCAAGCAAACCACCAAGCTCAGACCCATATCAAATAATATTGTTTATCTTCCTGTTCTCTTATTTCAAATGTCAATCTACTCATTTCAGCACAGTCCAACATTTTCTTAATAATTTCTTCATCAGTAATATTATTTGATATGGGAGCTATTTTATCAATGGATAGATAATAAAGCATGGAGATGAAAATATTATATATGGAATGAAATTTGGATAAAATATGCAAACACCTGTTTTCTGTTAGAGGAAAGAACGTTTGTCACATATTGAGATGACTTTGAAAATTTTGAGAGCACAAAATGATTCTAACCGATAGAAACATTGTAATTGTTTGGAAGGAGGATGTTTTTATGTGGTTTTTGTTTAAAAAAATAAAAAACTTTTTGCAAAAAGAGAGAGAGAGAGAGAGAGAGAGAGCACCAAGGACCCCACGTCTTCTTTCGCTTTAGAATATTCACAAATGTCCCATCTCTCTTTTTCCTGAAGGTGTCTGTCTGCAGAACACAGAAAGTGAAGGTTATCCATCCCCTGTGGTGATCCTGCCATTCATGAAACATGGAGATCTACACAGCTTCCTGCTCTACTCCCGGCTCGGGGAGAGCCCCGTGGTAGGTAGCGATCCTGCAGGATCATTGATTCTTAGCCCTAAAACAACGGACTGTCTTAGTTGTCTTAGTGGACAACCAGCTAAATATGAGCCAGTATTGTGCGGCGGCAGCCAAAAAAGCCAATGCAATCCTAAATTGCATTAACAGAGAGATACAATCAAAATCAAGGGAGGTACTAATATCACTCTATAAAGCTCTAGTAAGGCTACACCTAGAGTACTGCATCCAGTTTTGGTCACCACACTATAAGAGATGTTGAGACTCTAAAAAGAGTGCAGAGAAGAGCAACCAGGATGATGAGGGGACTGGAGGCTAAAACATACAATGAACGGTTGCAGGAACTGGGCATGGCTAGTCTGGTAAAGAGAAGGACCAGGGGAGATAGGATAGCATCTTCCAATATTTGAGGGGCTGCCCCAGAGAGGAGGGGGTCAAGCTATTCTCCATGGCACCTAAAGGCCAGACAAGGAATAAGGGATGGAAACTGATCAAGGAGAGATTCAACCTAGAAATGAGGAGTAATTTTCTGACAGTGAGAGCAATCAACCCATGGAACAGAAGTTGCCTTCAGATGTTGTGGGAGCTTCATCACTGGAAGCTTTCAAGAAGAGACTGGGCTGCCTTCTGTCAGAAATGGTGTAGGGTCTCCTGCTTGGGTGGGGGGTTGGACTAGATGACCTACAAGGTCCCTTCCAACACTGTTAATCTGTAATCTGTACTCCATTCCGAGGGGGGCTAAGTCTCAGATGAGAGCCTAGTCCTTGTTGGTGCTTTTTTCAAGAGGCCACTGGACTTTCTGGTTTTTCTTTGAAGATGTTTTGCTTCTCATCCAAGAAGCTTCTTCAACTCTGACTGAATGGTGGGGAATGGAATTCTCCAGTCAGAACTGAAGAAGCATCTTGGATAAGAAGCGAAACGTCTTCAAAGAAAAAACAGGAAGTCCAGTTTTGCCTCTTGAAAAATGCACCTTTGGGGCAACCATTGACCTGGATGGCTGAGAATCTTCATCAACACTCCTCTGATTGTGTTCTTCTTCCTTCACAGTACCTGCCCACGCAGACGTTGGTCAAGTTCATGGTGGACATTGCAAGTGGCATGGAGTACCTCAGTAGCAAGAACTTCATTCATCGGGACCTCGCGGCCCGCAACTGCATGTGAGTGTGTACGGGTGGAAAACCCTAAAAAGGGGGGGATTTAGAAGCAATGAGGCCCCAATCGGGATCCAGTCTCGCGTTCTGCATTTCAGCACCATCCACATTTGGAGATCTCAGCCCTCAAACTTTCTCAGCCTTTGCTGAGAATTCTGGGAGTTGAAGTCCAGAAGCTTCTTGGCTTGGGGTGCACAATGATTTCATTCGTTGGAGGATAGTCAGAGGTTCCCAATCTCTGATTTGAAGAATTCAGTAGTAATGTTGCTATAGGTCAGCCCTTCGTGGTGACTAAATTAGGAAACCAAAGTTGTGCATAGAAATACTATTTTTATTATAACTTATTTTCTTTTTCTTTTCTTTATTTATATCTCGCCTTTATTATTTTTTGTAAATAACTCAGAAGTGGCAGGCAGATACGCCTTTCTATTCCTATTTCCCCCACATAAACAACGCTGTAGGTTTGGGTGGGCTGAGAGAGAAAGATTGGCCTAAAGTCACCCGTCTGGCTTTCATGGCTAAGGTGGGACTAGAACTCCCAGTCTCCTGGTGATTGGCCCAAAGTCACCCAATTTGCTTTCATGCCTAAGGCAGGACTAGAACTGACAGTCTCCTGGGGATTGGCTCAAGGTCACCCAATTGGCTTTCATGCCTAAAATGAGACTAGAACTCTCAGCATCTGGTATTGGCCCAAAGTCACCAAGCCCACTATTTTTCCAAAGGCAGAACTAGAACTCACAATCTCCTGGTGATTGGCTCAAGATCACCCAACTGGCTTTCATGGCTGAGGTGAGGCTAGAACTCACAGTCTCCTGAATTCTAGCCTGGTGCCTTCACCACTAGACCAATCTGGTTTAGGATCTTCTAAATCTGAGTGTGAACTTTCCTTCCTTTATCTTCACGAGAACCATCAATGGTCTTGTCAGAGTCGCTTCCTCGGATTATGTTTCTGCCCTGGGCTCAGGTTTCCTTTATCTGAGCCTCGTCTTGGTGGTTTGCTCTCTTTCCTGTCCCTCAAGATTTATTCCTTTTGCCTGTTACATGGTCTCCTTGTCTTCACCCTTTAAAGCAGGGGTCTCCAACCTTGGCAACGTTACGACTTGTGGACTTCAACTCCCAGAATTCCTCAGCCAGCAAAGCTGGCTGAGGAATTCTGGGCGTTGAAGTCCACAAGTCGTAACGTTGCCAAGGTTGGAGACCCCTGTTTTAAAGCCTTTCCTTCAAGAGCCCTTCGCATTCCCTCCACAGGCTGAACGAAAGCATGACAGCCTGCGTGGCCGATTTCGGCCTCTCCAAGAAGATCTACAATGGTGATTATTACCGCCAAGGTCGTATCTCCAAGATGCCGGTGAAATGGATTGCCATCGAGAGCCTGGCCGATCGCGTTTATACCACCAAGAGCGACGTGGTGAGTCTCCCTTTTCTACTTCCCGGCTAATAAATCGGGCTAACTTTTCCTTTTCTCGCTGGAAACCAGCTTCCAATCTTTCCACTGGGAACATCTGGACTCCATCTGGAGTACAGATTTCTTCTGCCTCCCTTTTTTTTTTTTAAAAAAAATTGATTTATATGCCGCCCTTCTCCGGAGACTCAGGGCGGCTTACAATGCGCTAAGCAATAGCCTTCATACTTTTGTATACATATACAAAGTTATCTTATTGCCCCCACAAACTGGGTCCTCAATTTACCCACCTTTGAAAGGATGGAAGGCTGAGTCAACCTTGAGCCTGGTGAGATTCGAACCTGCAATATTTGCAGGCAGCTGGTGTTAATAACAGGGTGCTTTAGACCACTGTACTCCCTTACCTTCTTTTTTTTTCTAATCTCTACCCCGCAGTGGTCCTTCGGAGTCACCATGTGGGAGATCGCCACACGAGGCCAGACGCCTTACCCCGGGGTAGAAAACAGTGAAATTTACGACTACCTACGTCAAGGCAACCGACTCAAGCAGCCGATCGACTGCCTAGATAGCCTGTAAGTATCTCTGCCTCAGTTTCCTGTGTTGTCAGGGAAATATAGGTGTTCCCATTTCCCTACCCTGAATAAGTTTGGCACGACCTCCGTGCCTCCCAAAGGATACCAACTCCCACCTAAGTTTGGCATCCTACTCCCAGAAACTTTGGAAAAGAGACCAGAGGAGAAGGAATACGGTTGGGGTGAGAGGAAGGGACATGAGCCAAAATGTGGGGGTCAAGGGAAAGAAAAACACTTGGGGATCCTCGGTGCTCTTTGAACTTGTTTTCCTGTAGACGTTTAGTTTCCAAACTAGGGAACATCATCCATACTAGAAGGGAGTAGGGTGGTGGTGGAGGAGAAGGAGGAGGAGGAGAAATACTGTGGGTGCTCTCTGAACTTGGTTATTTTCCTGCAGACGTTTAGTTACCAAACTAGGTAACATCATCAGTGTT
Source organism: Ptyas mucosa (assembly GCA_012654045.1). Lineage (NCBI taxonomy): Eukaryota > Metazoa > Chordata > Lepidosauria > Squamata > Colubridae > Ptyas > Ptyas mucosa. The sequence continues at coordinate 912,502 of WNWU01000046.1, read as the reverse complement.
AGAAGGGAGTAGGGTGATGGAGGAGGAGGAGGAAGAGGAAGGGAGGAGGAGGGGGAGGAGGAGGAGAAATACTGTGGGTCCATGTTGCTCTCTGAACTTCGTTGTTTTCCTGCAGACATTTCTTTACCAAACTAGGGAACATCATCCGTACTAGAAGGGAGTAGGGTGGTGGTGGAGGAGGAGGAGGAAGAAGAAGAGGAAGGGAGGGGAAGGGGGAGGAGGAGGAGGAGGAGGAGGAGAAATACTGTGGGTGCTCTCTGAACTTGATTATTTTCCTGCAGACATTTCATTACCAAACTAGGTAACACCATCAGTGCTAGAAGGAAGTAGGGTGGTAGAGGAGGAGGAGGAAGAGGAAGGGGTGAGGAGGAGGAGATGGAGGAGGAGAAATACTGCGGGTCCTTGTTGCTCTCTGAACTTGGTTGTTTTCCTGCAGACGTTTCATGACCCAACTATCTAACATCATCAATGTTAGAAGGGAGTGTTTGCTCTCTCTTTATAAACCTCACTTCCTTCTAGCACGCTGGCTGGGGAATTCTGGGTGTTGAAGTTCACAAGTTTTAAAGTTGCCCAGATTGCTGACCCCTGCTGCAGATCCTCAGAGGGAATCTATTCTCCAGAAATAACTTCTCCGTCTTCTTGTTACTCTCTCCCTCCCCTCCCCCCCCCCCCCCCCCCCCCCCAGGTATGAGCTGATGATGAGCTGTTGGGCACTGAACCCCCGCGACCGTCCCACTTTCGAAATCCTGTCCCAGGAGCTGGAGAAGACCCTCAAGTCACTCCCGCCGCCCAAAGATCCCGAAGAGATCCTCTACGTCAACATGGACGATGGAGTGGCCCCCGCTGAGGCAGAGCTGGGCGCCGTGGGAGGCTTGGGCCCCGAGGAAGGCCTGGCCAAGGAGAGCCAGCATCTGAAGGCCATCGTCACGTCCGCCGAGGTCCATCCCCCGCAGGCGACGGGCCGCTACGTGATGTGCCCCACTCCCCTCGAGAACAGCCGGCTCTTGACCGAGACCCTCGGCTGCGCCGCCACTGAGGAAGGGGCCTAAAAAAAGGGAAGATCTGCAGACCCCTTGAGCTGGGTGTTGATGTAGGTGTTGCAAGGCATCCCGCTGGTGACCCCCCACCTCTCCGCCCCCAAGAGGGGGCTTCCAAAGACAAACCCTTGAGACCCACAGCCATCCATCACCCCAGGAATCGCTCACTCCTGATTCTGCCGACCTCTGTCCCAAATTGAAGTCTTCCTGACCTGCTCCGGTCACCTGAACCAGGATGATTTCCAGCAGGCCAGCTCCTCCGTGGGTCTTGTCGCCCCTCTTTCTCCCTCTCTAAGCCCAGCATCCTTCTTGCTCACCTCAAGGCAAACCCACTGACTTGGAAGATGATGCAAAGACGGGGACTCGGGAGCCAGTGGGAACGGGGGTCAACGTGGCAGGATAGAGGTTGCCCCCACCCATCCCGTCCTCTCTCCCACCGCTAAAGGGAACAGACCCACCGGAATTCCCTTTGCCTGCCTTTCTTCTTCCATTCCCAATGGCCACAGTCACAATTTTCAGCCCTTTTTTGTGCTGTTACGCAGCAGCCTGAGGCAGAAATTGGTCTGAGCTGCGGTTTGCTCCATCGGAACAGGCTGCTGTACAAACCACGACGAGTCAAATTTCCCGGAAGTCATTTAAGCCGTAAACCACGGCCTTCCAACAATGAGCTGAGTGTATTGGGCCACTCTTCTCTTAATGATGTCGGGCAGCTAATTGGCTCTGATGTCACTGTAAGCCACGGTTCTCACCCTAGGCGACTTGAAGGTGGGTGGACTTCAACTCCCAGAATTCCCCAGCCAGCAGAAAGTATCATGGCCGGCTAGGGAATTCTGGGAGTCGAAGTCCACCCATCTTCCAAGCCGCCAAGCTTGAGAAATATTCCCCTCCTCAACCATAGATCATGGTTTTGCAAAAGCACAAATATGGTTTACAAAAGGCTGGGTTTGTACAGCATATATGAAGTCAAAATAAGATACTTTTTGCGGTGTAGCATGATAGGGGAACCCTGTTCATATTAGGGTGCAAACCTAGTCATCCTGTCTGTGAAGGTTTGGGGGGCAAATTTTACTCTCTAAATTTCCTCCATGAGTGATATTTCCCCAACCCAGTAAACGAAAGGCCTCTTCGAGGTTGCATTCACACAACCTGCTAAGCTTAGATTGTTTTAACCTAAAAGTAGGGATTTGTGGATGCCTGCATTAGTAGGTCCGGACCATTTCATGTGTTTACAGTTCAAGGGCACTGTGCGAATCCCACCCAAAAGTTAACTCAGTAACCAGATGAAGGATGTTGTGTGAACGCAAGCAAGCAACCCAGGTCTTGCCTTTTTAATTCCCGTTCCTTCCAACGGGAACACGGGTGGTCCTCGTACTTAACGACCACAGCTGAGCCCCGACACTTCCGTCGCTAAGTGGATTTGGCTCCATTTTGCCACCTTTCTCGCCACGATTCTTAAAGGGAGCCGTCGTTAAGCGAATCTGGCTTCCCCGTTGACTTTGCCGGTCAGACGGTCGCCAAAAAAGGGGAAATCCGGTGACGCGGAGACCGTCATAACTAGGAGTCCGTTGCCAAGCGTGCGGATTTTGATCACGTGACTACGGGGAGGCTGCCACGGTTATATAAGTGTGAAAAAACAGTCATAAATCACATTTTTCAGTGCCGGTGTTACTTCGAACGGCCATTCAGCAAATTGTTGTTAAGTTAAGAACTACCTGTATTTTGTAGTTTACTCACGCTGGTTCCTTACTCCCTTCCTACTTTTATTTCCAGCTGTTTCACTGCCACGATTTTCTGCTCATCACCCTTGACTTGACACCAAGGACAAATGAAAGATACGGTCAATCTAAACTAGGGGTCTCCAACCTTGGCGACTTTAAGCCTGGAGGTCTTCAACTCCCAGAATTCCCCAGCCAGCAAAGCTGGCTGGGGAATTTTGGGAGTTGAAGTCCTCCAGGCTTAAAGTCACCAAGGTTGGAGACCCCTGCTCTAAACCTCAGATTGCATGGAGCAGAGTCATATATATATATATATATATTTTAAATCAGGTGGACTTCTATATCCCCGGTGCTTCTCAAGAAATATTTCTGGGGCTCTCCACATCTGGCTCCTGAACCGAATCCCAAGAGGAACATTCAGACTGATCTCATGAAAAACTTCAGGGTTTCCTCCATCGCTTACGGGATTCTTGAGAAGACCAAGTCTTGAGGAGACTGGCCGGCAATTTTATTTTAGCTATACCTGAACAGTGCAAAAGCTGTTTGAGAGACCGAGGATCCTGGAAAGACAAAAAAACAAAAACAAACCCAGAACAGAAGAACAGAGTCGGAAGGGACCTTGGAGATCTTCTAGTCCAACCCCCTGCTCAGGCAGGAAACTCTATATACCGTTTCAGGCCAATGGTGGTCCAAATTAAAAACCTCTAGTGCCTATCCAGATGAGGACTTCAGGATGGTTAAAAATGGATTCCTAACCCCGCCGTCCTTCTCTGCTGTGACAGGGGAGAGGTTTTTTTCTTCTTTCTTCCGTATTTTTTTTGGCAAGGCATTTGCAAAAATGAGAGACAGACTCACCTGCATCGGCTAAGAAATGCCCCCCGCCCCAAGAAAAAAACCGCAATCTCAGTCTCTTCCTGGAAAAGTCTCCACCTTCAACAGCTGCAAGGAAGATGGAAATAACCACCAGTGTCAGTTCTCTTATCGCCGTTTTGCTCTCCTGGGAAAAACCCAACCTGCACAATCCTTGCCGATGGTGATGATAATGTTACCCCGACAGCTTGTATGTAGCTGACTGTCATACAAAGCAGGATTTCTCAATCTTGGCAACTCGAAGACCTGTGAATGGCAGCTCCCAGAATTCCTCAGCCAGCATTGACTGAGTGGGGAATTCTGGGAGTTGAAGTCTACACATCTTAAAGCTTGCTAGCATGCTGGCTGGGGAATTCTGGGAGTTGAAGTCTACACATCTTAAAGCTTGCTAGCATGCTGGCT
>WNWU01000046.1:875619-908468 GCA_012654045.1 Ptyas mucosa | reverse complement strand
CTGGGAGTTGAAGTCTACACATCTTAAAGCTTGCTAGCATGCTGGCTAAGGAATTCTGAGAGCTGAACTCCGCACATCTTGTAGGTGCCAAGGCTGAGAAATCCTGCCCCACAATGGGGGGCTGTTCTTTATCCCCGTTGTGAGGAAACACAACATTTATGAGTGTATGTGTGGGCAGCCACCGTATCTTTGGACTGCTGGTTACAGACCACACCTGGAGAGCAGCATTTGGTCCATATGCTAATCTAGTTAGTTTGGACTTTAGTTTGGCTGTATGGGGTTTTGGGGGGGGGTGATCCTTGATTTGCAACCCCCAAGCCTTTTGAAACGGAAACTAACTGAATGTCTTGTATGAATTTAGGAAAAAGCGGTTAACGTAGTCACTGAGTTAAGGTTTCCTGTAAGCATAGTTGGGTAGGCCCAGTCCTGATGCTAGTTACACCAATTCCGGTCTCAGAGCCTGCCTGGAAAATAATAAAAAGAGGTGCAGTCTGGCAGAGGGGTTGCAAAAAAAAGGGGAGGGGATTTTAATGTTACTCAGCAGATCCATTTTTCAAAGTGAATCTTGCAGCCATGGCTCCATGTCAAGCTTCATTTTGGGACTAGCAGATAGAATTGTGCAATGCCAACGTCTTTGAGAAAACGTCTTCCCTGCCGTTGGTTGAATCCCATTTTCAGGGACTTCATTCCAGCTGCAAAATCATATTTTCCATTCTGCTTGCCAGTATGTATTGATGCAATCTGGTCTTCCTTTCAGGGATCTGTAAGGAAGAGCCAGATTGGAGAAAAGAGGTGTTTCATTCTGCTGGTCTTAAAAAGCAGTGCTGTCCAACCGTGGCCATTTAAAAACCTGTGGACTTCAAATCCCAGAATGCCCCAGCTAGCATGTCTAAACCCCGCCCCCTTTTTTTTTACACGCAACACACCTCCTTTTGACATTCCTTGTACCTGTCATTCCTGTTATTTGACTTTATCTGCTATTACATTAAGATTACAGTCTATCAAGCTGACGTGCACAGAGTCCGTTGAATTATTTTCCTTTAGATCGGGGATCTCCAGTCTTGGCAACTTTAAGACTTGTGGACTTCAACTCCCAGAACTCCTCAGCCAGCTTTGATTCTGGGAGTTGAAGTCCACAAAAGTTGCCAAGATTGGAGACCCCTGCTTTAGATTCTTATTAATGATTTTTTAAAATATATATATATATATAAATAAATATATAAATGTATATACTTTTTAAAGAAGAAAAAAATGCTGTATATGAAATGTTTTTTCCACTCATTACTTTTGTAAAAACGCATTTTCCACTCAGGTCTGTTTTTAGAGAATGCTCTGTGGTATATTTTGCTTATAAATAAAAACTTTCTTTTAAAAAAAAACAACAACAACAGAGATGATAATCTGGTCCTGAAGTTTTAATTTCTCAGGGGGAAAGGAAGTTTGGAAAAAAGAGGGCTTGAAACCAGTGGTGGGTTTCAAATTTTTTTACTGCCGGTTCTGTGGGCGTGGCTTGGTGGGCGTGGCTTGGTGGGCGTGGCAGGGGGAGGATACTGCAAAATCTCCATTCCCACCCCACTCCAGGGGAAGGATACTGCAAAATCCCCATTTCCTCCCAATCAACTGGGACTTATTTTATTTTATTTATTTTATTTATTTAGATTTATATACCGCCCTTCTCCCCAAGGGGACTCAGGGCGGTGAACAGCCAAAAGTTAAAAAACATACATACAAAATTTAAAAGCCAAATAAAACCGAATTAAACAATGGCCCCAATTATTTAAAATCCCAATTCTAAAATATTAAAACCCCAAATATTACAATATTTACAATTTAAAATTTTTAAATTATTTTTATAAAAGAAGGGGACAAAGGGAAGAATTAGGCCAGGCTCGCCTGGTGAAACAGGAAAGTTTTTAGACTTGGGAGGCAGAGAATAGATGAGGATGGGGCCAGTCAGAATTTTTACTACCGGTTCTCCGAACTACTCAGAATTTCCGCAACCGGTTCTCCAGAACTGGTCAGAACCTGCTGAAACCCACCTCTGGTTGAAACATGAAATGGGTAGTCCTCATCTTATGTCCACAATCGGAACCAGAAATTTCCCAAGCAAGAGAGTTTGTTAAATGAATCATGTCTAATTTTACAACCTTTTTTTTTTGCCATAGTTGTTAAGCGAGTCACTGCAGTTAAGTGAATCATTAAGCAAATCGGAAGCCAGCTGGGAATGCTGCACATGGCGATCACCGGTTGCCAAACGACTGCATTTTGATCCCATGACTGTGAGGATACTGGGGCAGTGAAGACATCGCAGAGTTGGAAGGGACCTTGGAGGTCTTCTAGTCCAGCCACCTTGCTCAGGCAGGAGACCCTTTTATCTTTCCCTTTGCTTTGTGACCAATTGGGGGGAACAAAATTCTGGCTCTCTTATCCATCTTAGCAGTTACTTAGAATAACAAGGTTGGAAGGGACCTTGGAGGTCTTCTAGTCCAACTCCCTGCTTAGGCAGGAAACCCTCCATCACTTCAGACAACTGGTTATCCAACATCTTCTTAAAAACCTCCAGTGTTGGAGCATTCACAACTTCTGGTGGCCAGTTGTTCCACTGATTAATTTTTCTCACTGTCAGGAAATTTCTCCTTAGTTTTAGGTTGTTTCTCTCCTTGATTCGTTTCCATCCGTTGCTTCTTGTCTTGCCTTCAGGGGCTTTGGAGAACAGCTTGATTCCCTCTTCTTTGTGGCGGCCCCTGAGATATTGGAACACAGCTATCATATCACCCCAGTCCTTCTTTTTATAGCACGTGTGCCGCAGCTGGCACACAGAGCCCGCTCTGTGGGCATGCAAGCCGTTGCCCAGCTCAGTTCCACTGCGCATGCGTGCATACCTCCTGCCAGCCAGCTGATTTTTGGGATGTGTGAGGGGGGGGGCAGGATACAAGCGGGAGACACATGTGCAAGCACGGGGGGGATCACGCATGCGTGTGCGGGGGCAGGGGGGTTGCATGTGCGGGGGCGTGCTGCACCCCCCCGGACCCCGTGGCCCATTTTTGGTCCCAGGAGGCTGCAGGGAGCCCTACTAGGCCCAAAACTGGGTGCGTGCGCCGGAGGGGAGCGGGGTGGTGGTCGTGCGTGCATTAGCAGGGGGGCGGCCTGCATAAGGGGGTGTCATGCGCACGTTGCATTATTCATTGACATATCCAGTTCCCTCAATCATTCAGCACCTGCAGTTTGACCTCCAGACCCCTGATCATCTTTGTTGCTCTTCTCTGCACTCTTTCTAGGGCAGAGGTCTTCAAACGTGGCAGCGTTAAGACTTGTGGACTTCAACTCCCAGAATTCTCCAGCTGGAGAATTCTGGGAGTTGAAGTCCACAAGTCTTAACGCTGCCACGTTTGAAGACCTCTGTTCTAGGGTCTCAGTGTTTCGTTGGTAGCTGAACTGGAAAGCTTTGCTTATTCTTAAAAACCCATGCAATGTGTATTGGAAGGGGGGGGGAATCCCTTATTCTCCCTCCCCCCCACTCTTGCCAGGCAAAACCACCATCAATAGGCACATTCAAGACTGCTTCCTAGAACCATTGTCGAATCAAGCCAAGCAACTCACAGAGAAACAAGGAAGTCCATTTAGCAGGGAAGTGGGGGGGAACTCCCGTCTTCCCCAAACATATTCCGCTTAATCGGGGTTGAACTCTTTTCCGATCAGCATCTGCCCCAGAGTCCTTCAAGGGGGCTTTTCTGTTTCTCGGACCGTCCGTGGGGAAGTAAGATGAGTAGAAAACTTAAAACTAATAAGAGAGAAAGTGAATACATACAGAATACGGAAATGGGGAAACAAGATTTACTACTTACGATAGAGAAATCTCTGTTTCACTCAGGGGTGTCTGCGGGGCATGGTAAACAAACAAACAAACTACCCAGCATGGTACACAAATTCCAATCCTCCTTCAATTGAAGGAAAAGAAATGGGCCCTAACCCAGTTTGTTTGTTGTTTGTTTGGTTGGTAAGGTGCCATCAAATTGGAGTCAACATTTAGGGAGCCCATAGATTAGGGATTTTCCAAACTTGGCAACATTAGAACTTGTAGACTTCTGTAGGAAGTTAGCACCCATCCTTCTCCCAGGAAAATATTTTAGGAAATATTAAAAGGGCAGAATATTTCCCCTAAAAGGGAGGCAGAAACTCAGTCCCCACTCCCATCTTTGTCAATGGGCTATTAAGGCCTGGGCCAGTCTATTCTACATCACAAAGATCTACCTCCTTCAAGCAGAGCCATAGTAGGAATGGCCCAAAGCCCCTTCATTACATCATCACCCAGCAAGGCCCAACCAAGCCTGGGACACAGACAACCTACAAAGTTACCCACATGGGAGTCTGACAACCAATCAGAACACAAGTTCAAATTCAAAGCCCAACAGAGGGCATAAAACCCAGGCGCTCTCAGCATCTCTGCCCTTTTTTTTTTTTGCCCAGGACCTCAAACCTGTCCACCATTAAACACCATCTTTCCAATCAGCCACCATGTTTCCAGTGTCTTTCTCCATTCCTCTACCCGCAATAAAATACCTTATGCCACCAGACTTCAAATTCTGGGCTAAGACAACTTAGAAGTACGCCGACTTTGGCCTGACCTAAGTGTAGTACACAAAACTATCTGCCACAATGTCCCATCTGTCAATGACTACTTCAGCTTCAACCACAACAATACATGAGCAAATAATAGATACAAACTCAAGGTAAACCGCTGCAAACTCGATTGCAGAAAATATGACTTCAGTAACAGAGCGGTCAATGCCTGGAATGCACTACTTGACTCTGTGGTTTCTTCCCCAAACCCCCAAAACTTTAACCTTAGACTGTCTACTGTTGACCTCACCCCATTCCTAAGAGGTCTGTAAGGGGCGTGCATAAGTGCACCAGTGTGCCTATCGTCCCTGTCCTAATATTCTTTTTTACTCTTACTATTTCATGTATTCAAATTATGTTCATATATGCTTGACAAATAAATAAAATAAATAAAAATAAATAAAAACCCAGATTGGACATTTCTTCCAACATTCCAACTCCCAGAATTCCTCAGCAAGCAGGAATTCTGGGAGTTGAAATCCACAAGTCTTAAAGTTGCCAAAGTTGGGAGACCCCTGACACAGATAGATTTTCTGCAAGATTTGTTCTCAACCTGGTCTTTCAGGATTGAAAGTCAGGATTCGTTCACTGCCGTTATAATAAAGTCTATCCATCTTGCAGCTGGTGGTTTCTTTCCAATTTCCCCAGAATTATAGGATTCTTCAAGGAGCTGGCTCTTTGAATCCTGAGCTCAAAATGAGGAGCTGTGGAGAGCTCCAATTATCCTGAAAAAGGTTTTTTTAGCCTGAAGAGGACCAAAAAAAAATCAGATTGGAAATATCTCGTGGCTGGTCTTGCTGTTACGATGCTACCCTCTGGTGGTTATAAATCTCTGCACCGTGTAGAAATGCTCATATTCAGTGTTTCTTCAACCTTGGCAATTTTAAGAGGTGTGGACTTCAACTCCCAGAATTCCCCAGCCAGATGCTGCGGGAGTTGAAGTTCACAGCTCTTTAAGGTTGAGATACAAATGTTCTAAGATTCAGTCTTCCCAAATTTACACCACCAGATGTGTTGGAACTATACTTCCCAGAATTCCTAGACAGCATGTCCTACCCAAGGTGATGTATCAACTAGCACAGTGTTTCTCAACCTTGGAAGCTTGAAGATGGTTGGATTTCAACTCCCAGAATCCCCCAGCCAGCGCTGCTGGCTGGGGGATTCTGGGAGTTGAAGTCCACCCATCTTCAAGCTACCAAGGTTGAGAAACACTGAATTAGCATTATCATCATCATCATGTCTTCTGCTAAGCATGTCAACTAGCAAGCTGTGATTTATTATTAAATCATGGTTTACTTCAATATCCGAATTTGAGCCTCGTCTAGCTAAAGTTACTCTATATTCAAATTTTATTTTATTCAGTAGGGATAATAAACTCTCCTAGGTATTTAGTAATTTTGGCTAGCTTATGCTCGATTTGGAGGCAATATTGGTTTTACAGTTGCATAATTCATCTTAACCTCCATTAAACAGAAATGCAGGTTATAAAATATTACATAAGCGTGTGTGTGTAGTATATACTTTAGGATAGAATGTTTAAACGTTATATATCTTTATATATATCTTTATAGAGGATATAGATATAGATATAAAGAGGTATTTGGTGGGGGGGAGAAGTGTTCCCTTTGGCCTTGAGTCACTTTTTCCTAATTTGTTGTTTTTCCGGATGTGTTGAACTTCAACTCCCATCATCCCCAGGGAGGGAGGCTCAGCCAATAGAAAAGAGTGGGGGGGAGGAAATGCCTCCACATAACAGTACAAAACAAGTCGGCCTTTCAGCCAATGAGAAGTTAGGAAGGGAGAGGCCTCGGGGATTCGCCCTCAGGAAAATAAGTCCAGCCTCCTGGTTCGTCAGTCAGTTGTTTTTCCTCTCTCCTTTCCCTGACCAGTTTCAGGGAAAGTGAAGGCGGGGAAGGAAACGAGCCCTTCTCAGCCAATGGGGACGCCCTTTATAGACTGACCTTTATTTTGGCCCAATGCGCGAGCTCCTTTCACAGGCAGGGAATGAGCGGGAGACGGAGGGAGAGAGAGGAGGGGGGCAAAAGGCAGGGGGCCGCTTTCTCCAATCAGAGAGCGCCTCTCATTCTTCCACCGCCGGGTCGGCCAACCGGAGAGCCCGTTGCATGGCGGGGATTAAGGGAGAGCGGCCATTTTGAGCAGAGCCCGGAACGGAGCCCCGATGGCCGGGCAACGGCGACCCTGCGGCCGGGATTGAGCGCGCCATGGATGTGCGGAGGCTGCGCGTCAGCGAGCTGAAGGAGGAGCTCGGCCGCCGCGGCCTCGATACCCGCGGGCTCAAGGCCGAGCTGGCCGGGAGGCTCCATGCGGCGCTAGAAGCCGAGCAGGCCCGAGGAGCGTCGGGCTCGGGTTCGGGCTCGGGCTCGGACGGAGAGCCGCTCTCTGACGGACACTGTAAGCGAGCCGGGAGGGAAGAAGGAAGCCGGCCCTCGCTAGGGAGGATGGGTCTCGGGCCGGGGAGCATGCGAGGCAGGAGACCGCGGCCGGGCCTGTGAGGGGAGGGGGGACACACGCAGCTGGCCGGGGAGGATGGGTCTCCGGGTCGGGGAGCGTGGTCTGTGGGGAGACGCTCCCTCGCTGGGGAGGATGGGTCGCCGGGAAGCATGGGTCGTACGAAGGAACCCCTCGCTGGGGAACATGGGGCCTGTGGGGAGGCGTCTCTTGCTGGGGAGGATGGGGGTCGGGGGGCCTTAGAGCTGGGGAGGATGGGTCTTCGCGGGGGAGGTGTGGGGAAACGTGGCCTCCCGCTCGTCGGGGAGGAGAACGGGCCTCTGTGGCCGGGGAGCATGGCCGGGGACCCCGTCGCTGGGGAACATGGGCTCGGTGAGGAGACGGCCCTAGGTGAGGAGGATGGGTCTCCTGAGGCGGGGAAGATGGGATGTGACGGCCGGGGAGCATGGTCAGTGAGGAGACCGCGATGCTGGGGAGGATGGGTCTGAAAGGGGCGTTAAAACCGGGCTCGCGGCCAGCAGTCCCTCGCCGCGGAGCATGGGTCCTGGGGGGTGCCTTTATAGCCGTGGAACATGGGTCTGGAGGAGGTTGGGGCTGGGATCATGGGCCGGCAAGCGGAGCAGCCCCGGCCCTTTCGGGGAGGATCCGTTTCCGGCCGAGCCTGCCGGAGGGGCGGCGTCCTCCGGGTGGGATCCGGCGGCTGTGGCCTTTCCCGAGGAGATCCGGGCGGCGGGCTCCGCGGAGGAGGCGGCTGTCCGGGATCGCTTTCTCCTTCCTTCGGCCCTCCCGCGGATGCTTCTCCCTTAAGAGCCCCGAAAGTGCTTTCAATTTCAATTTAATTCAATTGATATACCTCTCTCCGAAGACTCAGGGCCCTTTCTCTCCACTATCTCCCCAAAAAGGCAGCTGGGCTTCGTTTTCCCTCATCCAGGAACCCTTCAATTGAACTGAAGAACCGAGGAAGCTTCTTGGAGGAGGAGAAGGGAAACGTCTTCAAGGAAAAACACAGCCCAGTTGCCTTTTGGGGAAAGAAAAAAAAAGAAAGAAAGAGAAAAAGGGAGGGAGGGGGAGAGAGAAAGAAAGGAAAGAAAGAAAGAAGCAAGCACCTTTGGAAGAACATAACCTGGAAGACTGAGAATCTCCATAGAGACATCTCCACTTAGGAGGCTTCCCAACGCAGGAGGCCTGTGGGCGATCCAGGCTGCTCTTTACAGGGACTTTTCTTGGCTCTGAAAGTGCCCTGTTTATTTTTATGGCATCTGGGCATTTGTTTTCTCCAATGCCGCCCTTTGTTGCCAGGCGACGCCTGCTATCCTCTTGCCTTAAGGGAAGCTTCAGCACAGCTGCTTCTTGGAAAGGGACTCATAGGATCTCCAGGCACCACCTAGCATGCCCAGAAGGTGTAAAAACTGCAACTGATAACTACCTAGAATTCCAGCCATTTTAGCAATGGATTGCCTATTTATTCTGAATTGTCCTCTGAATCTCTTCTACTTCACGAAATTGACCACACATCTCCATCTTAGGTATATCATATTGCTGTGCGTTCTTTCCATGCATTTCTACTGCTGCTGTCCGTGTATCTTAATGCCATACGCTAAATAAAATAAATATCTGAACTGGCTGATTGGATTTGGCTAGTCTAGTGAAAAGAAAGGACTAGGGATGGCATGGTAGCAGTGTTCCAATATTTGAGGGGTTGCCACAAAAAGAGGGGGGTCAGCTTATTCTCCAAAGCACCTGAAGGCAGGACAAGAAGCAATGGGTGGGAATTAATCAAGGAGAATTAAAGAGAAATTTCCTGAAAGTTAGAACAATTAATCAGTGGAATGACTTGCCTCCAGAAGTTGTGAGTCCTCCAAAACTGGAGGTGTTTAAGAAGAGATTAGACAGCTACTTGTCTGGAATAGTGTAGGGTCTCCTGTTTGAGCAGAGGGTTGGACTAGAAGACCTCCAAGGTTCCTTCCAAGTCTATTATTCCTTTGGTTAACGTATAGATATCACAATAAGACATAATATTTTAGCTAATATCAAACAAGATAGATAAGCAAACCTAATCTAAGAGGGGAGATTTCCTCCTGTGACTTGCTTTGGGCTTAAAATATGGAGGGGGGAGGGGGTTTCTACATCAAGCACAATTGTTGGTGTGATGCAGAGGACATGCTGCGCCCTCTGGTTTCCTGTGTTGTTTAGCCTTGGCATTCAGCCTCGCCATAATCAAGGAGCAAACCTTCTCCTTAGCAGCACTATTTTGATCCTCCCCTGGGGGTGGGAGTCATATTCAGAGAAAAACAGCACGGAATTACCTCCTCCCTGGCATTTCAGTTTGCCACACAATACTGTACAAGCTGGTTTTCAGGATGGGGCGCTCTCACCCGAAACCCCTCCGTTTCTCTTCCCCATCTGCATCTTGAATTGCGGTACTCTGGAAAAAGATTCAGCCACTTAATTGCGCTGAGGTTTCCGCAGCCATTCAGGTAAGGGTGGGTCGGCTGGCTGGGATTGCCACTCACTCCATTTAGCCTAACCGCTTGCTGACGGTGAAAGAAAAATAGGAACATTGGTTTCTTTTTTTCTTTCCCCCAAAGTAGCATGAGACAGTGGCGCTAATCTACTTCCTTTTGATTCCTGTTTTCAAGATGGCATCCGTGACAACACTCGTCAAGACAACCGGCAAGGATATCAGTCTTTTGAGCATTTCAATATTAAACAGGAGAACGAATTGGGTTACGAGCGGGGACCTGTAAGCCAAGATCGATCAGGTAAACACAAGTGTTGCAGGGGGGCGGAGGTGGGGGGGAGTCTTCATTATTTTGTTGACTGGAGAGAATTTCCAGTGGTCGGGTAGGAAGTTTTGAAGTAGCACTAATAGAATTCCTCAGTTGCTTTTTGCTATAAAATAAACTTTGGAGGTAGGGGACGCAGAGAGATACTTTTTACTGGACAAATGTACCAAAATGTAGTACAGGTAGTCTTCAACTTACAACAGTTCATTTAGTGACCGTTTGACATTAACAACAGCGCTGAAAAAAATGACTTACAACAGTTTTTTACACTTAGCAACCATTGCAGCATCTCCACGGTCCTGTGATCAAAATTCAGACGCTTGGCAACTGACTCGTTTATGACGGTCGTAAGTTGAGGACTACCTATGTGTAAAAGATCTGAATATTGTTGAACGATAAGACTTCTATTCATTTTTTTTCCCCACAAAGGGAGTCATATTCTTAGCTCATTGTATCATTTTCACTTTGCTGCATTTTCCATAAAGGGAAATTTAATGGGATTTTTCTTCTGTTTATTGTGAACCTTTAGCTTCTCCCTTTTTTAAAAAAACCACAGTCAAGCGAGGAGGACATCTTGTTTTCTTTCGGCTCCGCTTGGGATCACTGCCCTAATTGAATATTACCTTGTTCCCCTTAGAATTCTCTGCCTGAACATCCTTCTCCTTGTTATCTTGATCCTATCTCCGTTGTCATTCTAATAATAGAATCTGCGGATCTTAAGAGCAGAAGCAAGGGAAATTGTTTGTGTGTGTGTGTGTGGGGGGGTTTAAATAGATACTCTTGGTTCTGGCACATCAATTTGATGGTAATTTCCTTGCCAGTTTTATTGCTGATCAACTCTTCCCTGGTTCTTAACCGTTGGCTGGCTCAGAGCCAAGTCGTTTCGTAACGAAATTGAAAAGGGAGCTTTCTCTGGCGGTTAGGGTGAGAGTTGCTGGCTTTTTCAGAATAAACAGCAGCGGTGGTTTCGTTTTCACGCTGATTTCCTCGCCCGCTGAAATGTGCATGTTGTCTTTAAAATTCAGAAATGAAGACAGAGGTAAAGGAAGAGGAGGCCGCTCCCAGCCACAACATATCGGCATCTGGTTACAACGCACCTCCCTCTAACTACAGTTCTTCCGTTTCTGGCTACAATGCCTCGGCTTCCTCTTACAATGCGCCTTCTTCCGGGTATAACACCTCAGACTCATATCAGTCCTGGCAGCAGCAGCAGCAGCAGCCACAGCAAGGCCATAAGAGGACATTTGAGGAGTCCAGGGGGCGCGGATATTATGAATATCGCGAGGATAAAAGGTACGTTCAGAGAAGGATTCGG
Source organism: Ptyas mucosa (assembly GCA_012654045.1). Taxonomy (NCBI): domain Eukaryota; kingdom Metazoa; phylum Chordata; class Lepidosauria; order Squamata; family Colubridae; genus Ptyas; species Ptyas mucosa. The sequence goes on along the minus strand of WNWU01000046.1, from coordinate 897,278 downwards.
GGCGCTTACCTCGTTCACCTAGCTTGCTTTTTATCTTTTCCAAAACTGCTCCAGAAAGGAACCGAGCCCAGAGTTGTCCTTGAGGGCAGGATCTGTTTTGGAAGCATCTGGGATTTTGGCAAAGGCATTTTATTCTCTTCATCTATTTGGCAATGGTGCTTGATTTTACTAAGTTGTAAAGATTGTAAGCGTGATCGGATGAAAGATTGGGCGCAATGAGTAGCTGCTTCTTTCCTGATCCTTAGCCTTAAGCTTTAAAGTAACATATATATTTGGTTGAAATGAACACTGGTTTTATAACATCTTTGTAAATGCAGATTCTCATCTGATAAACTTTTTTGCTAAGGGATACATACGTGTGTGTGTGTGTGTGTGTCTGAAGGAGCCGTGGTGGCGCAGTGGTTAGAATGCAGCATTGCAGGCTAACTGCCCATAGCCTGGAATTCAATCCTAATGGGCTCCAGATTGACTCAGCCTTCCATCCTTACGAGGTCGTTAAAACGAGGAGCCAGATTGTTGGGAGCAAGATGCTGACTCTATAAACTGCTAAGAGAGGGCTGTAAAAGCACTGTGAAGCGGTATATAAATCTTAGGTCTGCTATGCATGTATGTATATATCTGTCCGCCTATCCATCCATCCATCCAGCTATCTTATCTCGCCCATCTCACCAAATGAAACCTTCATGGTGTTCCCGAACTACAACACCCAGCATCCCTCCCTTTTGGCCGTGGTTCCTAGGAATGTTAGGAGTTGTAGTCCAGACAATTATTGGAAAAATAAAGATTTCCTATCTCTGAATCACGGGCAGAAGTAATGGGAAACCCATTTTTGACTAGGATAGGAGCTGCCAAAGTGTTCCCAGTTTAATCAACACGGTAACAAGGGCAGGATTGGTTTCCTGAAAGCAGGCCCCGTGTTTCCTCTCTCAGCCTGCCTTACAGGCCGCATCTGTCAGTTTGCCTCAAGGGGGTTTATGGAAGCTCCATTTGCTGCCTCTCTTCCAGGGGTCGATCTCCTCAGCCGCCTGCAGAAGACGACGAGGACGATTTTGATGACTCCCTGGTGGCCATCGATACATGTGAGTTACGGAGATTGCGGCATTGTTTTTAACTTCTCTATATATCTTAGTGGACAACTAGCTAAATATGAGCCAAGAGTGTGCAGCAGCAGCCAAAAAAGCCAGTGCAATCCTAAATTGCATTAACAGAGGGATTCAATCAAGATCAAGGGAGGTACTAATACCACTCTATAAAGCCTTAGTAAAACAACACCTAGAATACTGCATCCAGTTTTGGTCACCACACTATAAAAAAGATGTTGAGAGTGTAGAAAGAGTGCAGAGAAGAGCAACCAGGATGATTAGGGGACTGGAGACCAAAACATACAATGAACAGTTGCAGGAACTGGGCATGGTTAGGCTAGTAAAGAGAAGGACCAGGGGAGACATGATAGCAGTCTTCCAATACTTGAGGGGCTGCCACAGAGAGGAGGGGTTCAAGCTATTTTCCAAGACACCTGAAGGCCAGACAAGGAATAATGGATGGAAACTGATCAAGGAGCAATTCAACCTAGAAATAAGCAGAAATTTTCTGATAGTGAAAACAATCCACCGATGGAACAGAAGTTGCCTTCAGAAGTTGTGGGAGCTTCATCACTTGAGACTTTCAAGAAGAGATTGGACTGCCATCAGAAATGGTGTAGGGTTTCCTGCTTGAGCAGGGGGGTTGGTCTAGATGACCTATCAGGTCCTTTCCAACTCTGTTAATCTGTTTAATCTGTTGAAACGTTATATTTTTTTACATTTTACTGTAAGCCGCCCGGCGTTCCTCTTTGAGGGAGAAGGGCTGTTCAGAAACATGGAAAATAAATAAAAATTATTTTGCCCCCAAGACAGATTCCCTCTCGCCTGATCTTGCTCATTTGCAGAGTCGACACATAGCAGAGTTTTCCCCCTTCGGCTCTGTTCCTGTGTCCTTCAATCATCTCACATCTCTTGAGGTGCAGTAAAATGACAGCAGCGGAGTCAGAGGGATGCTTGGGTCACGATATTTGAAATTCAGGGAAAGGGGTTGAGGAAAAGTCCTTTCGTTTATTGGTTCCCTGCAGGAGGAGAAATGACAGTTCTGACTCTACTAACAGGAAGACTTAAATTCAGCTTTTTGCAGTTACTTTAGTTTGGGTCATGAGTGGGCAAACCTTCAAATAGGTGGAAGTTGAAATGCTTTTATTCTTTCTGGTGCAAATTCATTGGAGAAGGCAACAATGCTAGGCAGGGTTAGTGGAAGAAGAAGAAGGGGCAAGCAAAGAATATGCTGGCTCGAAAGCCTCAAATCTGATGCAAAGTTGAACATCCAGCAACTGAAAGAAGCTGTGATTGACAGGGTGGCATGGAGAGCACTTGCCTATAAAGCCACCAAGAGTCAGATACAACTGAATGGATTGATTTAATAGTCCCGAGTCCTGAGACATCTTAATCTCACACTAAGCCAGGCTATTTTGGCAAGGAAATTATTGAATAGAGGCGTGGTTGGGGGCTTCTTTCCGCTTGCAAAGCAGAAGTGTCCCCCCCCCCAGTAAGAGTACTCCATTCCTATTCCAATTCAGTCCTTCAGTTTACATGCACCAGTTTTGATACGAGAAACGAGGAGTTAGCTAACTCTTCTTGCGTATTATCCTTGCTTAACATCAGGAGAGTCATTTTCCCTCAAAGAAAGCCTCCCTTTAATATGTTGCTGTGATCTGTACTGGGTTTTAGGCCACAGGTGCCTCTGGTATCTCTCTCCTTTGGTTTTCATTGAGGACGATGTTTGCTTTCCTCTTCAGATAATTGTGATCTCCATTTCAAAGTTGCCCGTGATCGATATAGCGGATACCCTCTGACCATCGAAGGATTTGCTTTCCTCTGGTCAGGCGCACGAGCGACGTACGGGGTGCGACGTGGAAGGGTGTGCTATGAGATGAAGGTGAGGGAACGTGCATTCTCACTGCGGAGGTGGCAGAGGTTATATGAAAAGGAGCATTGCTAACATGGCTACGTTATAAAAAGGGAGACTTGGGAGCTGAGGAGTCCACTGGTATCTGGGGACAGAGGATAGGAGGTTATGGGATAGCTGTGGGAGTTGCATAAGTTATTGCTTAATTCTTAGTATTTCCTGGGAGGGACAAAACCAGTTATATCCTGAGGCTTTATATTTGCTCAGGGGCAGTTAAAATTCCCACTTCTTGGAATTCAGCCTGTGTTCAAATGTTTTGCTCATTTACATGAAATTTGCTTGTAGTTCCACACTCACGTTAGCTACCTGCCTTTATTTACCAGGCCGTAAGAATGCAAGTGAGAACCAACGATTGTGACTCAGTTTCTCATAACAACAAACAGGGATATCCCTTTTCCTCGTTATTGCTTCATTTTATTATTAATGAAGCAATAAAGCATTTTATTATTAAGTTTATTGTAATGTTAGCAGTTGCATTATGGCAGAGCAAAGCTTATCCGTTACATTTATTCGCTGATGATATAATTATAACCCTTGCTAATGAAAAACATAGCCCATCAAATTAAAAAAAGAATTCACTTGAGGTTTTGGCTTAACAGCCAGCTTTTTTAAAAAACCTAGAATAGCTTGAATTCATACCCTGTCGTATGGAGAGAAAAAAATATGTCCAGTATTTTAGAAATTTCTCTTGAACATAAAACTTTTAAATATCTAGGAATTAATGAAGAAGGTAATAATTGTTCTTGAATAATTTATGTAATCAGCCCTTGTTCTTGTGATAAATGTTGGCCATCTTGTAATAAACGACGCTTTCTTTTTGTCTTCAGATCAACGAAGAGATCTCCGTCAAACACCTTCCTCCCACCGAACCAGATCCTCACGTAGTGCGTATTGGCTGGTCACTGGATTCATGTAGCACTCAGTTAGGTGAGTAGTTTTAATTGCTGGATCTAGGGATTTACCCAGAGTCACCCAGCCAGCTTTCATGCTATGCTGGGCTCTCTTTACTTTTAAGTATCTTTAGTTTAAACAGGAGCTTTTGAATTAGGCAACTTCCCTGCTTAAGTAAAGTCACCCTGGGGATATTAAGAGTGCTCTGCCCCACTAATGCCACCTGGTCTCCCATGGCACAGCTGCTCAGATCAATTATCAATCCCGTTAGGTGAAGAGGCTTTCTCCTATGGCTATGGAGGCACTGCGAAGAAATCCACTAACAGCAAGTTTGAAAATTACGGTGAGACCTTTTCCGAGAACGACGTCATCACTTGTCTCGTGGTGAGTGCAGCCTGTGGTGTTTCAGAAGCTTACCCCCTCTAAGGCGCCACAATGGCTCAGCAGTTAAGACGCTGGACCTTGTCCGCCGGAAAGCCCAGGTTCGAGAACCGAATGCTGCTGTGTGACGGGGTGAGCTCCCGCTACTTGTTCTGGTTCCTGCCCACACAGCAGTTCGAAAGAACGCAAATGCGAGTAGATAAATAGGTACCATTTTGGTGGGAAGGTAACAAAGCTCTTCAATAGCTCAGTGGCCCAGAGATGAGCAACACCTCCGAAAGTTGGCTACGGCTAGTGGAGTAAACCCGGGGGAGGGGGGTGGGGGGTCTCCTTTACCTTCCCTTCTCCGAGCAGGAAAAGGGAAGACCGGAAGCTTCTGCCGGCCTCCCATTTCCTGCATCTAGATCGATTGACAGTTCCTTCCCTCTTCTCAGGACTTCGAGTGCGGCGACGACGTTGAAATGTCCTTCATGAAGAACGGGAAGTGGCTCGGGATGGCCTATCGGCTACGGAAGGAGAATTTGGGAGGGCAGGCCCTGTTCCCTCATGTCCTGGCGAAGAACTGCGCCATCGAGTTCAACTTCGGCCAAAGGGAAGATACCTTCTTTCCAGTTCCACCGGGATTCACCTTCATACAGCACCTCCCCCTGTCCGAGCGAGTTCGGGGCACAATTGGACCAAAGAACAAAAGGGAATGTGAAGTAGGTGCCCCCCCCAACCCCCCAAAATGCAGCCATGGCAGGCTCTGGAGTTCAGTTGCAAGGGTCCTTTGCCAGTTGGTGGTTGACTGGACCAGGACTCAGATAAGAGCAGGTTTTTCCCCTCCTCTGAAATAGTATTGTTTTACCTGGGTTTAAGGCCATGCTTTGAACTGCTTACAGAAAATTCACTCCCAAATTTGTTGGCAGTGAAAAGGGCCAATCAGAGCCTCACAGATCCAAACACAGCGACTAAGATGGTTGTCACTGACTGGATGTTAGACTGATAAAACTACGCAGGTAGTCCTTGACTTAGGACCACAATTGAGTCCAACATTTCTGCGGCTAAACAGCTGTTCGGTGAATTTTGCCCCGTTTTACGACCCTTTCTTGCCACTTCTTGGTTGTAAAGTGAATCCCTGAAGTCGTTAAGTCAATCACCACGGTCATTAAACGGATCTGGCTTCCCTGTTAATTTTGCCTGCCAGAAAGGGGATGACGTCACCCCTGGGGACACTGCAGCTGTCGTAAACAGGAGTCCGTTGCCAAGCGTCTGAATTTTGATCCCGTGACCGTGGGGATGCTGGTCGTAACGGTCGTAAGCATGAAAAACAAGTCATAAGTTTTTTTTCAGTCCCACCGTAACTTTGAACGGTCACTAAATGAACTGTTGCAAGTCGAGGACTCCCTGTATCTATTAAAAGAAAATGTAAGGGTTAAAAATGTTGTTTTTTCCATGCCTCTGAGGCTAGGAGACGCCTGTAGTCTCTGTTTCTGGAATGGATTGTCCTTAGACAATCAACGGAGGAAAGCTACTATTTTTCTCGCTTGATTTGTAAAGGAGAGATTTGCTTTGAGAAACTGGCTTGGGGGTTGCGTTACTGGCCTGCAGCTGATGTTAAAACCACACCCCTGTGTTTTCAGATCTTGATGATGGTGGGGTTGCCTGCCGCTGGGAAGACGACGTGGGCCATTAAGCATGCCGCAGCCAATCCAGCAAAGAAGTATAATATTTTGGGAACAAACGCCATTATGGACAAAATGAGGGTAAGCTTTGGAGGCCGAGAATGCCCGTTTCTCATTCATGGTGGGCCCCTGTCGCTTCCTTGCCTGTCAAGCTTAGAACAGCTCACTGTCTTTTTCAAAACTATTTTTCTGGCCGGTCCCTTGGAGAAAAGCTTCTCTTTTATAGCCGGTGGATTTCCTATAAAGGTAAAGGGAGTCCCTGCGGATCTTATTCCGCTAGTCGTTGCTGACTATAGGGGGGTGGTACTCATTTCCATTTCAAGGCCTTTGAACCAACGCTCTCCAAAGACATTTCTGCGGTCATGTGGCCAGCATGAGGTCGTGGAGTGTTGTTACCTTCCCACCAAAGTGGTACCTATTTATCTACGCGCATTTGCACGCTTTCGAACTGCTAGGTTGGCAGGAGCTGGGATGAGGGCGGGAGCTCATTGCATGGTACTTGGGTCCATGCGATCCCAAATTATCTTTCTAGAACGGGGGTGTCAAACTCAAGGCCCGGGGGCCGGATCTGGCCTGTGGGGTGCTTTGATGTGGCCCGCGGGGAGGCAGCAAAGGACTGACCCGCAGTACTTCTGCCAGCTAAAATGGAGCTCGGGAAGGCCGCGGGCAGCCCTCCTGACTTCTGTTTTCACTTGCAGAGGGTTGCAGGAAGCCGTCGCAGCCAAAATGGAGCTCGGGAGCCCGTTTTTGCTGGTAGAGTGCTTGGGCCGCCACAGGCACCCCCAACGAGTGATGTTGAGCTGGCCACGCCCCCCCGGCCCCCCAAAGTAAAACACAACCCTGATGCGTCCCTCGATGAAATCGAGTTTGACACACCTGTTCTAGAATAATGTAAAATTCCCAGTTCTCCCCATTGTTCCATTTACATCCCTCTGTGTGTGTGAGAGAGGGAGGGGGGGGGGGGGGGGCTCTTTGTATTACAGATTAGCTTTTTTTTTTCTTCTTTTAATCACCAGGCCTGTTTATACAACAGTGCTCAAAGTCTGGGTCACGACCAGCTTTTCAAGTTGCCACCCTCCAAGTGGGTGGTTTTGCAGTTCCCAGGATTTCTGTTCAGCCCTTAATTAATTGGGATTCCAGGGGGCTGCAGTCCCAAAATATCTGCAAAGTGGCAGGTGGGAGAAGATTGCAGTGTCCTACTTGAGAATTGACTGTGAAATTGCTGCCTTGCAGGGATTCTGATACAAGTAGCTTCCAGTTTCAAGCTTTACAGGAGGATACAAAATAACCGAGTGGGAAGGGACCTTGGAGGTCTTCTAGTCCAGCCACCTGCTCAAACAGGACTCCCTTTACCAGGGGTGTCCAACCTTGGCAACTTTAAGACCTGTGGACTTCCACTCGCAGAATTCCCCAGCCAGCCATGTTTTAAAGTTGCCAAGGTTGGACATCCTTGCCATATACGTCTAGAAATGTCATGTTATTCTCTGGTAGTCAAATATTCGAAAGCATCTTTTCCGATTAACACGTTTTATTAAAAGGCACCATCGGCCTTCATGAGCTTCAGCTGATGCCTCTTAATAACAATTTGGTAATTGGAAAAGGTGCTATCAAACACATTATCAGCATTTCCTTAATGTTGCTAAATAACAACTCCATCTGCAAAAAAAAAAAAAAGTTGAAAAATCAGGTGTGGGGACTTGACGCCTCAATTTACAACCGCAATGATTTACAACTGTAATCCCAGGCTCAATTACAGTCTTAAGTGTATATTATTCTGATGTGACCCCTCCTGTGTGAATCGCCCTGGGATAACCCCCCGTCCCCCCCCCCTTCAGACCCAATGCCAAGAGCAAGAGCTACTTCAGGCCAGCTCTAGGGGGCGCTCTTGCTGTGGCCTCCCCCTGCCCCCCCAGCTGCCCTCACTGCCCTGCCTTTTCTCAGGTAATGGGACTCCGACGGCAGCGCAATTACGCTGGCCGCTGGGACGTTCTCATCCAGCAAGCGACACAGTGCCTGAACCGTCTAATCCAGATTGCAGCCCGAAAGAAGCGGAATTATATCCTGGATCAGGTATGAGGCCCCTCCTCTTTCTTCATGGGGGTCAATTGGGAGGGGTCTTTGGCCAGATGTTCCAGCCAGAGTAGGTGGAAATGGGCTCTGTCCCCCCCCCCACCCTATTTTTATTTATTATTTTTCATTTTTACTATTTTTTTTTAATTTGATTTATATGCCGCCCTTCTCCAGAGACTCAGGGCGGCTTACAATGTGCTAAGCAATAGCCTTCATACTTTTGTATATTTACAAAGTCAGCTTATTGCCCCCACAAACTGGGTCCTCAATTTACCTACCTTAGAAAGGATGGAAGGCTGAGTCAACCTTGAGCCTTGGTGAGATTCGAACCTGCAATAATTGCAGGCAGCTGATGTTAATAACAGGGCTTTAGACCACTGTACTATCCAAGGCTCGAGATTATTATGTATTTATTAAATGTATTATTTATTATTTTTACTATTATTATGTATATTTATTAAATTTATATATCCGCTCAACCCACCCATAGGTGACTGCCATTGTGTAAGCTTTAATTCCAGAATCAAAGCAAACCAGCAATCCTGGCTTTCCAAACTATAGATAAGGCCTAACTGAGCCAGCTTTTTTCAGCTTCTTGAGTCTAATAAATCTGAAGGCGAATGCCTTTCAAACATCATGCATTCCGATCAGGGGTTTCCCAACCTTGGCAACTTTTAAGATCCGTGGGCACATGCTGCCCTGGGGAATTCTGGGAGTTGCAGTCCACAAGTCTTAGAAGTTGTCAAGTTTGGCTACCTCCGATTCAGACCGTTGCAGCCTCCCTGCCTCTTTCCCCCCCTTCAAAAGTCCAGAGATACTCTTTTAAGACGACGACATCTTTTTAAACCTCCTGCTAGTTAACTCTAGTGCTTGGATGGCTCTAATACGCAAACAGTGCATTTCAATGAATGCGTTCTGGATGCCCTGTGGCTTCATTTTCCCCTCCTAAGGAAAAATGCATTTTTTTCCTGAGCAAAGCTGTTAGGATTCTATATGGTATATATAATGTTGAACCAGTTGTCCAGGCAATATAGGTATACTGTAACTTTAAACTGTAAATGTTACGTTCTTGCTGAGTCATGCTGTAATGGGATAATGACTAGTTGGGAATATATTTAAACAAAGTATTGTAACCTGGTCATGTGCTGCTGCTACTGCTATTGAAGCTGCTGCTGCTATGAACTGCTGCTACTGCTATTGAAGCTGCTGCTGCTATGAACTGCTGCTGCTGCTATGAACTGCTATTGTGACTGAACTGCTATGAGCTGCTAATGTGAAGGAGTTGCTATCTGTTGATGGATCTGCTACCATCGTGGTTTGTTAACCAGAGTGAGTTGTTTGGACTGATTTACTGGACTGATTTATTGGTGAAGACTTGGGATTTGTTTATGACTACGCTACTGCTTTTTCCTATGATAAAGTACACTTTTGCTAAACCAGTTTTCTTATTCATTGCTCTCAACGTTTCCTTGTGCAGTTACTCTGCTGGTTGGTAAAACAACATCAATATCCTTAACATGGGTTATGGGCCCAGAGCCAACCATAACTAACAAGGATTGTTAAAAGCTAAACTGAGAGTTAATGTGAATAGTACAAACTGTGTTTGTGATAAACAATCCAAATGAAGATGGCTCTAGAACAGGCAGCAAATTTTTCCATGATAACCCGGCTGGATGGAACAAACTATGTATCCTGGTCTACAAAATGTAGTTTACTTCTGCGTAGAGAAGGACTTTGGGACATAGTTAATAATCCACCGGATGTAACAGCATGGAATCCTGATGATGAAGAAGATGTAAAGAAGATAACCAAGTTTAACAGAGACAATGAACGAGCTCTTTGCATTATTGGACTAACACTGGGTGACCAGCAGCTTGTCCATATTCGTGGCGAAGAGTCTGCTGCTAGGTGTTGGACCAAGTTGAAGAGACTATATGTTCGAGACACTGTGGGTGCTCATATTTATCTCACACGAAGATTGTTTAAACAACATCTTCTTAAGGGTGGAGATATGATGGCTCATTTGGAATCCATGACCAGAATTTTCCAGGAGCTACATGAAAAGGAACTGATTTTCTCGGAACTACAACAAGTTTATATAATTCTTTCTTCATTAGACTATAGTTATGATGACTATGTTTCTTCGTTAGAGGTTTTGTCCAGAGATGACCTGACATTGGCTGGCATAACGGGTAGGTTATTGGAAGAATCCAAAAGAAGACAAGAAAGGGATCAGTTGAGAGTGCAACAACCAAAAGAAGAAAAAATGTACTCAACTGCCTATGTTGTAAAACGTTGTTTTGCTTGTGGGGCTAAAGGGCATATAGCTAAGTATTGTAAAAATAAGAAAATGCCTGTTAGGGATAATATTAGACCCAAGAAGGGTTGTAATTTAGCTATATCAAATTCAACTACTGATGTTAACCAGGATTGCTGGGTTGTTGACAGTGGTGCTTCTCAATCTATTTCTAGAAACAGAAAATTTTTTGTTAAAATGGAGAAGAGTAACCAGCATGTAAAACTTGCAAACGGTTGGAAAGTTAAGGCAGGTGGAGAGGGTGTTGCTCGTTGGTCATTTAGCAATGATCCATTGCCTATGTTATATATTCCTGGGTTAAAATTTAATTTATTATCTGTTAAATCATTACTGAAATTTGGGTTTACAGTAACATTCAAAAATGATAAGTGTTTTATTGAGAAAGATGGCAAAGTTGTTACTGCAAGTTTAGAAAATGATTTATTTGTTTTACGAGATAACCCAGTATTGATGGCTAAGTCTAAGTCTGTTTATAATAATGTTAAACCACATGATGAATGTATTCATCTGTTACACCGGAGGCTTGGGCATTTAAACTTCAGAACGTTAAAACAAACAGTACAATTATCTGAAGGAATAAAACTACAAGCATGTAGTAAATATCTAAATTGCAATGCCTGTAGTCAACAGAAGAGTAGGATAACACCAGCAAACCGTGTTAATGGTTTTAAAACTTCAAACCCATTAGAAGTAGTTTTTATAGACTTAATTGGACCCAAGAAATCTAGCATTGGCGGTGCCTGCTATATTCTAAGCATGGTTGACCATTATTCAAGGTACGGATTTTGTTATCTTATGAAAACAAAAAGTGAAACATTCCAGCATCTTACCAACTGGATACGTTTTGTAGAAAGGAAACAGAAATTCAAGGTTAAATGCTTAGTTACTGATAATGGTACGGAATTTACCAACCAAAAGTTGGAAAAGTTTTTGCAGGATGCAGGGATCCAGCATAAGCGGTCTGCTCCGTACAGACCACAGCATAATTCGTATATCGAACGAAGAGGTCAAACATTACAGGCCATGATTAGAACTATGTTAGCAGATTCTGGTTTGCCTAATAATTTATGGGGTGAAGCTGCAATGTGTGCTAACCATGTGTTAAACAACGTGGTTCATTCCTCTACGGGTGAAATTCCATTCACCTTATGGCATGGGAGGAAACCTAATCTTAGTTATTTACACACATTTGGAGCCCCAGCTTGGGTACATATTCCATCTAGTTTAAGGAGAAAGGATCAACAAAGAGCCAGAAAAATGTTTTTCGTTGGCTATGAATCAAACCATAGATCTTTTAGATTTTGGGTACAGGGAACTACGAGTGTGTACTGTAATGCTAATGCTAAATTTCTAGAACATGAAGGTTGGGATAGACTAGAGCATGCAGACTATAGACATGATAATAATACTGTTAGTATCGAGCATCAAATTCCTGATGATATTCCTGAGGATGTAGATGATGCAAAATCCTCTATCAAGGAGGAAGAACAGGAAATAGGTTTAGAGGATGTAGTTTTAGGGGAGGAGTCAGAGGAATCATCTGCTGTAAGTCCTGTTTTACCTAGAAGATCTACTAGGGAAAGGCATCCACCTGATCGTTATAAAGCGACTGTGGTTTGCCAGATTAACATTGAGCCTTCAAGTTATGAAGATATCAAACTTTATCCTGATAAGGAGCAAAATGCTTGGAAGGAGGCAATGAGTAAGGAAATTAATTCTTTAACCAAGTTAGGTGTTTATGAAACTGTGAAATTGCCACCTGGTGAAAAAGTAATAGGTTGTAGATGGGTTTACAAAGTTAAGAAAAGCATAGATGGTACAGTAACCCATAAGGCTCGCCTTGTAGCTCAAGGTTTTTCTCAGACTGAACAAGATTTCGATGAAGTTTTTGCTCCTAGTTTACGTGCTAGTACTTTAAGAACAATGCTAGTATGGGCGGCTAAGCATAAATATAGTATTAACCATATAGATGTAGAAACAGCATATTTACATGCTCCATTAAGACACACCATCTATATGAAGAAGCCTTTAGGAGTTGAAACACAAAACCACACTGATTGTTGGAGGTTACATAAAAGCCTTTATGGTTTGCGACAATCAGGGTTCGAGTGGAACCAATGTATTGTGAAAGAGCTAAATAGGATCGGTTTTTATGAAGGTGTAGCGGATAAGTGTCTCTTTAAGAGAGAAACTAATGGTCTAGTATCGTTTTTTTGTTACTGTTCACAGATGATATAGCTATAATAACGAAAACTGACAAAGAGGCCATAGATATTGTTCAACAGCTACAAACCAAATTTAAGATCAGAAGTTTGGGAAATATTAGGCATTATTTAGGTCTAGATATTAATCAAACAGCAAGAGGCTATAAAATATCTCAATCTAGCAAAATAAGCCAAATGTTAAAGCGTTACGGCATGGAGCTCTGTAAGCCAGCGAAAACGCCTATGGCACAGGACTTTCAACAAGGAGAGGTCCAAAGTCCTAAATTCAGTAGGGAGATCTACCAGTCTCTTATAGGTAGTTTATCTTATTTAAGCAATTGGTCAAGACCTGATATTTCGTTTGCAGTAAACCAATTAGCGAGATATAACGCAGAGCCGACTGATAGACATTGGCAAGCGCAATAGTCGCTGCCCTATTAGCCTGACCTTCGAGGGGGGTTTCATTTGAATTGCAAAAAGGGACATTACTCTCATCTCTTGCTGTTATTCATCTTTTAAAAAAACGAGAGGATCTCTTCAAGGTTGCTTCGTTGTCAGGGATGACTTTCATCCATTTCTATCCATGGGGAGGGAGGAATGGGGGGGGAGGGGACAGGAAGCCAGAGTTTCTCTCTTTGAAGTCCTTCTTCCATTTGTGGGGCGTCGGGAGCCTTAAAGTGCTAAATAACCAGGTCTTTTATTATTTTTTTTTTAAAAAACCCACCTACTTCTTATCATTGCTAGACAAATGTTTATGGATCAGCCCAGAGACGAAAAATGCGACCTTTTGAAGGTTTTCAACGCAAAGCCATTGTAATTTGTCCCACGGACGATGATTTAAAAGATCGGACAATAAAGCGCACGGATGAAGAGGGGAAGGACGTGCCCGATCACGCAGTGTTAGAAATGAAAGGTAAGATGTCGGAAAGAGGAAAACCAAACCTCGCATTCACCGCACATATCATCTTCATTTAACAACCCCAAAATCCCTTGCGCGGTGGAGTCTGGGCAACTGAATGGAGTTAGCAGTGTTCTAATGGCCAGATGCCCTTCCTGTTGCCAATGCAGAGTTTTGTTCAGCAGATATATTCTCAATGTGCCCAGAGAGAGAAATATCTGCCTCTACTTAAGATCGAACTCACAGCCTCCTGATTGTGAGACCAGAGCTCCACCTCTAAGCCACCGAACCCTCTCATTCGTGGCACATATGAGAAAGAGCAAATCCACCCTTACTGTGTGGTTGTGAGTTCAAGGACTTTAAAAAGGATCCTTCAAATGTTTCTAGATCTCTTTGCTTTCCTCCTCTTCTCTGCAATATCTTAAGCTCTGCCCATTCCCATACCTATGATGCTTTACATCTGCACTTGTCTTGGCTTGTTTTATTTTATTTATTTCTTTGAATCCTCCCTTCGTTGTTTTTATAAATCAGGCAACGAACATATCCAACACACCTTCCTCCTCTTATTTTCCCCATTAACAACAACCCTGTGAGGTGAGTTGGGCTGAGAGAGAGGGACTGGCCCAAAGTTACCCAGCCACTAAGGTGGGACTAGAATTCAGAGTCTGCTGGTGATTGGCCCAAAGCCACCCAGCTGCCTTTCATGCCTAAGGCGGGATTAGAATTTATCATCTCTTGGTGATTGGCCAAAAGTGACCTAGCCAGCTTCCATGCCTAAGGCGGGACTGGAATTCAGCATCTCCTGGTGATTGGCCTAAAGCCACTTAGCTGGCTTTCATGCTAAGACTGGATTTGAACTCATGGTCTCTTGCTTTCTAGCCTGATGCCTTAACCTCTTTTAAAAGTTTGAAAATCTCACCCTTAACAACCGACGGCTGGGAAGCTATAGCAGAGGTTTTCTCTAGGGAAAAAAACAACAGCAGCAAAAAGCTTTCGGCTTCAACGAATCATGTGGTCATTAAGTGAATCCAGCCTCCCCTGTTGACTTCGTTTGTCGGAAGCCAGCTTGGAAGGTCACAACCAGCAATTCATAAAATCCTAAATATCTGCCGGGTTGTTAAGCACCTGGATGTTGATTACGTAACAGTGGGGATGCTGCTGAGATGGACATAAGTGCGGGAGTTGTGAGTCGCAGTTTTGAACGTCGTCGTAACTTTGGACAGTTGCTAAATGAATGGACGTAAATCGAGGACTGTTTATAAAGCCGCCTGCTTGAAACCAGGATAAGGCTCCCTACTTGACATAGGTCACAAAGAGAGGAAACCCCCCCTCCTCCCTGCTTGTGGTTTTAAGGTGTGTTCCTCTGTCCTCTTCCCCACCTTTTTTTTTTAATTTGATTTATATGCCGCCCTTCTCCGGAGACTCAGGGCGGCTTACAATGCGCTAAGCAATAGCCTTCATACTTTTGTATATTTATACAAAGTCAGCTTATTGCCCCCACAAACCGGGTCCTCATTTTACCCACCTTAGAAAGGATGGAAGGCTGAGTCAACCTCGAGCCTGGTGAGATTTGAACTCGCAGTAATTGCAGGCAGCTGGTGTTAATAGTGCTTTAGTCTGCTGCGCCACCAGGCTCTTTAACTCCCCCCCCCCCTCTCTGTTCTGTTTTTTGTTGCTCCCAACTCCCTGGAACTCGCGCCCCACCTAGTCCCACCCGAGGGTGGGTTCTACTTACCTTTACTACCGGTTCGCAACGGTAGCCTGTCCCCATCCCACTCCGGTTCGCGCTGACTGACGAGCGTCTCGGTTTACTTTCCCGGCAGCCAACTTTGCCCTGCCGGAATCCGGCGATTTTCTCGACTCGGTGGTTTACGTCGAGGTGCAGCGGGAGGAGGCGGAGAAGCTGGTGAGGCAGTACAACGACGAAGGCAAGAAAGCCGGCCCGCCCCCCGAAAAGCGGTTCGACAGCTGGGGCGGCGGCGGAGGAGGTGGCGGGGGCGGCGGTTTCCGTGGCCGAGGAGGCGGCGGAGGGTTTCAGCGCTTTGACAATCGAGGCCCGCCAATGGGCAGTCGGGGCAGCTACCAGAACCGAGGAGGAGGAGGAGGAAGTGGCGGAGGAGGAGGAGGAGGAGGCGGCGGCTACAGAGGCAGTGGTGGAGGTGGCGGAGGAATTGGAGTCGGCGGCGGAAGTGGAAGTGGAAGTGGAGGTAAGGCTGGCCTCATGGCCTCGGTGAGATGAGAAGGTTGGTTGCCTCAATTCTATGTCCTTGACTTACGACTGGTCACTTAGCAACCATTGGACGTTCCATTAGACCTACCTGGGACTCACATATGTTGGTGTTTCAAAGTTCTGATGGCCTCCCCATCCACATAATATTTCAATGTAGCTTGACTAGAACTCACTGCCCCCTGTGATTGGCCCAGAGACACCCAGGTTTTCATGCCTAAGGTGGGACTAGAACTCACCGTGTGCTAATGATTGGCCCAAAGTCACCCAACTGGTTTCATGCTAAGGCAGGACTAGAACTCACCATCTCCTGATGATTGGCCCAAACAACCCAATTGGCTTCCTTGCCTAAGGCGGGACTAGAACTCACCGTCTCCTGATGATTGGTTCAAACAACCCAATTGGCTTCCTTGCCTAAGGCGGGACTAGAACTCACCGTCTCCTGATGATTGGTTCAAACAATCCAATTGGCTTTCATGCCTAAGGCGGGACTAGAAGTCACCGTCTCCTGATAATTGGCCCAAAGTCACCCAATTGGTTTCATGCTAAGGCAGGACTAGAACTCACCATCTCCTGATGGTTGGCTCAAACAACCCAATTGGCTTTCATGCCTAAGGCGGGACTAGAACTCACCATCTCCTGATAATTGGCCCAAACTCACCCAGCGGCTTTCATGGCAAAAGTGAGGCTACAACTGACCTTGTCCTGCTTTCCCGCCCAGCACCTTAACCACTGGACTAGCGGAAGCTCATCACTCTGGTTTTCCCATTCAGGCTTCAACCGAGGCAGCTACAACCAAAACCGCTGGGGAAGTGGAAACCGAGACAACAATAACAACAGCCGAGGCAGCTACAACCAGAACAACCAACAGCAGAGCAGCTACAGCCCGGCACGTGACCAGAATCCTTACAAGAGCAGTAGCATGGCTCCTGCTCCTGCTCCTCCTCCTCCAGCTCTGGGCCCTGCCACCAACCCCCCTCCGGTGTCGTACAATCAAGGACCACAGGTAGGGTGGTGCACTCAGGGTTTGACTCAAGATCCTGTTTTGTGAAATGATGAAACCCCTTCTGAGGGAGGGAGGAGAGGAAGGGAGGAGATAATTGAGGGATGAATCAGGGCAGCTGAGAAAGCATCCAGTGGCATGGTTTGGGGGGGTGGGGGGGATAAGGAAAGTTGAGGAATAGCCAGACAGGTGAGCATCATATTCGACATCCTTGATACCTACAGTAGGATACCTTTAAAGGCCTAGTGCTCCATTAGCCCTTGGCATCTCGATACGTTACAAATTTATTTATATCCCGCCGTTATTGTTTTTACAAACTACCGTATTTTTCGGGCTGTAAGATGCACTTTTTTGTCTCCCAAATGAGTGTGAAAATGTCTGTACGTCTTATAGACTGAATATTGCAGAAAAACACCCGTCGGCTGGTGTTTTTTTTTTTGCCTCTGCATGCCCTTTCTTCGGCCTGTTTTTGGGGCCTTATTCAGCCTGTTTTTGAGGCTGTTTTTGAGGCTTTTTTCGGCCCATTTTTTGCAGAAAAAAGCCTCGAAAATGGGCCCAAAAAAGGCTGGAAAAGGGCCTAAAAAGGGCTGAAAATGGGGCGCGCAGAGGCCAAAAAAAATTTTTTTTGTTTCTTTTCCTCTTCTAAATTTAGGTGTGTCTTATAGTCCCAAAAATACGGTACTCAAGGCTGCGAATGTATCCAACACATCATCTTCCTCCTATTTTTCCCACGACAACAACCCTGTGAGGTGGGTTGGGCTGAGACAGAATAGCTGATCCTAAGTCACTTACCTGGCTTCCATGCCTAAGGTAGGACTAGAACTCCCAGTCTCTCACTTTGGTGATTGCCCAAAGTCACCCAGCCAGCTTTCGTTCCTAAAGCAGGGAGTAGAATTCACCATCCCTCGCTTTCTAGCCTGGAGCCCTTAAGCGCTAGACCAAAACGCAGCTTTTGGATTGTTCCGTTAGGCAAAAAACGGGTGTCAGTGAGCAGAGAAAGATGTTGTTCTTGCAGATTGTGCCTTCAGCTTGCAGAATTAGGCGTTTGAGGGACCCACTCAATGGGATTTAGACAGCCTGTGCCTCAGCTTAGAGAACCAACTGTGACTTTGTCCTCCACAGCAAACCTACAGTCAGCCCTACAGCCCCCCTGCCAGCTACAGCCAAGGGGGCTACACTGCTCCCAGCTACAACTACGGAAGTTACGGCAGTTACAGCCAAAGTTACACCCAACCTCCGCCGCCACCGCCAGCCCCAACCCCACCAGCCTACAGTCAGCCCAACTACAACCAGTACCAACAGGTAAGTGTGGAAAAGCAAGATCTACCCTGGTGCATTCAAAGGATCCCGTGGGGCCACCCATGTATTACAGGGCCCTGAGGCCATGCGATCGCCACTTGGCTGGCTTCCGACAAGCAATGCCAACGGTGGAAGCCGACTTCACATTAACGACCGTGTGGTTCGGTTAACAACCGCAGTGATTTGATTAGTAGCCATGCCCCGAAAGGGTCATAAGGATCGGCTGTTGACTCGCTTAGCCACGGAAATTCTGATCCCAATTGTGAAAGTATGTGGTTCTGTCCTCCTCCAAATTTGTAAGTTCAATGCAGGGATATCCAACCTTGGCAACTTTTAAGACTTGTGGACTTCAACTCCCAAACTTCCCCAGTCAGCCCTGGCTGGCTGGCTGGCTGGCTGGGGAATTCTGGGAGCTGAAGTCCACAAGTCTTAAAAGTTGCCAAGGTTGGACACCCCTGGTTTAATACGTTGCACCAACTCAGCTATTCATTCTCCTGTTGGCCCTTCGCCTTTGACAAGGGAAGCTACTCTATGTGGGTACATGCATAATTTTGTATTTATTTATTATTTATTTATATTGTCACGGTTATGTAGTGTATATTAAGAGGTGGCGACCCTTTGGGAGCTGTCTGCAACGAAATTTCATTTTCACGCATGCCGATTAGTG
Organism: Ptyas mucosa; assembly: GCA_012654045.1. Taxonomy (NCBI): domain Eukaryota; kingdom Metazoa; phylum Chordata; class Lepidosauria; order Squamata; family Colubridae; genus Ptyas; species Ptyas mucosa. The sequence goes on along the minus strand of WNWU01000046.1, from coordinate 878,663 downwards.
TACATCGAAAGTGACAATAAACTTAGTCTAAGTCTTAAGCTTTTGTGAAGAGGGTCCTTGGAGGGGAGGAAACAATAATCCGAGATGAAGCCAGCAGATGGAAATGAAGCAGGGAGTTGGGGGCGGATAATATTACCCGTCCACTGATCAGTTTTCTCCTTTTTCCCACAGTACACCCAACAATGGAATCAATACTATCAAAACCAGAGTCAGTGGCCTCAGTACTACGGCAACTACGACTACGGGAGCTACACGGGCACTTCGCAGGGAGGCTCAAGCACACAGTGATCGCTCGGGAGGGTGTTGTTCCCCCACCCCTTTCTCCCCCCCCCCGGGAAAAGGAACAGCACGTTCTTAACAGTGACGGGCATTTCTGAATCTTGAGAGAGATCCAGAAGAGGAAAGTTGGGTTATTTCCGCCCAGTTTCCCTCTCTAGAGTTCTTGAGGATGGTTGGGTTTTTACTTGTACAGCTAGGCATGTTATGTCCTTTCTACCAACCTTCATGAGGAAAGTTACATGGTTCCTTGTCTCTCCTTGTTTGAAAATCAGTTTAGCTCCCCCTCCCCCTTTCTTTTTTTTCCCCTTGTTCTTTTAAGATTTGTTTTATTCCGTAAGAAGCTAGGGTCTTCAGCGTTCATAAAATTGTACTTTTTTTTTTAGGCCAGGACCCATCCAGGTATCTAAACTTCTTACCGTAGCTGGGGGGCAGCATTGGAAGGGGCTCCCGTAGGATTTACCGCCATTCTCTCCAGAGGTGTCCGCAGGGGATGGTCCAGTTAAGAGAAGATTGTGGTCACAGTGCACTTTTTTTTTTAAAAAAAGGATTTGACTCATTTTTGTGGCCAGCCTGTTTGTGGACCGCATCCTGCAGACTCCCCCCCACCTCTCCTAATTCCCCCCTTTCCACCCCACCTCCATCCAATCTGCTAGTGACCATAAATTCCACACCTTTTGGAAACTTCTTGCAGTTTGGTGTCACCTGTCTTTGAGGTGTTTTTATCTGTCTCTTTTTTTCCTTTTTGCAAATAACCATTAAAACCGGAGGGGAGGAGAAATGGCTATCTATCTTACAGTAATTATGATTTTTTTTAAAACAATAAAAGAAATATTTTTTTTTCTGTAACTTTTTACTGTGGGTCAGTAGCTGTTAATATTTTCATCAAGATAACAATTCTGTTAGTTCAGTACAGGAGAGGATTTAAAAAAAAGGGGGGGAGAGAATCATCTTAAATGTGTAACTTTTTATACGACGTTTCAGTTTCTGTAACTCTGAACATGCTTTGTGTTGAGTTGAATTGTAACAGCTTTTTGTATTTGGAGAAAAAGAATGAATATTGAACTTTAAACCGCCTGTGTGTTTCTATCTCTACCCGCGCACTGTAGCATTTAAAAATTGTTGGTGCTGTTCTTCAGTCGTGTCTGACTCTTGGCAACCCCGTGAACCAGGGCCTCCCCCCCCCATCCTCCACTGTCTCCCGACATTTTCCCAAATTAATGCTCATTGAATTGCGTTGATGACACTGTAAACATCTCATCCTCTGTCGTCCCCTTCTCCTCTTGCCTTCCATCTTTTCCAACATCAGGGTCTGTTCCAGTGAGTCCTCCCGTCTCATCTGGTGGCCAAAGTATTTGAGCTTCAGCTTCAGTATCTGTCCTTCCAAACAAAGAATGAAAAAAAGAAGGAGCTTGGTGGGTGGGTGGGGAATTCTGGGAGGTGGAAGTCCACAGGTCTTAAAATGTCTATGGAGATTGTCCCAAAGGTGCTTTTTCAGGAGGCAACTGGATTTCCTTGTTTTTTTTCTTTTGAAGATGTTTCGCTTCTCATCCAAGAAGCTTGGATCAGTCTCAGAACTGAAGAAGCTTCTTGGATGAGAAGCAAAAAGTTTTCAAGGAAAAAAAACAAAACTCCAGTTGCCTTTTGGAAGAGCACCTTTGGACGCAGATCTTAAAGATGCAAAGGTTGAACACTCCAGCTACAGGTGACTTTGCAAGTTCAAACTTCACTTTTGGCCTCTGCACACATCAGCAGCTGGATGTACAGTAGTAGCCAAAATTGTGGAAACCTTTTGGGAAAAGTTTTATTTTCTAAAACTAGCTAATAACACCACTTTTTCGGGGAGTAGTACCATAAAATTATTTATCAATGGAAAGATAATTTAATCAAAAATGTAATGCAATAACTTTTATGAAGGATTTGCTATTAGAATAGCAGTTACAGTATAAAGGAGAAAAGTGAAACACGTAGAAAAAATGAGATGTACAAAAATTATCACCATGTCAGTTAATCCTTAGTTGGGTAACCTTTAGCATGAATTCTGGCCTTACAACGTCTTCCCATGGAGTGTGCCAAGTCTTTGAGTTCTGCAGCTGTTATCATGTGAAACCAAGATGGAATGATGGCTTCTATGAACTGGGTTTTATTGCTGGGTCATTTCTGACTAACAAGTTTCTTTAGTGGGCTCCATAGATTTTCAATTGGGTTAAGAAGGTCTGGGCTATTCCCAGGCCATTCCAGCAGTGGAATAGGATTATCTTGAAACTCCAAAAAAAAAAAGTGTTATTAGTCATCAAACCTCAAAAATACACTTTTCCCAAAAGGTTTCCACAATTTTGGCCACTACTGTACTTTGTACTGGGCTTTGAATCAGCCACATCATAAACAAGGGCATTGAGAATAAAGGTTTGATTTGATCTGATTTAAACCAACACTATCCATCCTTCTCTGCTGTATATACCTGCTTAGTACGGCTTTCGGCCACCCCCTAAGCGGTGTTCTTTTTTTTTTTTTAATACAAAGTCAGCTTATTGCCCCCACAACCCGGGTCCTCATTTTACCTACCTCGAAAGGATGGAAAGCTGAGTCAACCTTGAGCCTGGTGAGATAAGAACTCGCAGTAATTGCAGGCAGCTAAGTGCTACTTTAACAGCACTTTAGTCCACTGCACCACCAAGGCTCTTAGAGGTATTTGTTAAGAGCAGTGTTTCTCAACCTTGGAAGCTTGAAGATGGGTGGACTTCAACTCCCAGAATCCCCCAGCCAGC
>WNWU01000046.1:855328-875219 GCA_012654045.1 Ptyas mucosa | reverse complement strand
GAAGTCCACCCATCTTCAAGCTTCCAAGGTTGAGAAACACTGTTAGAGGATGACTGAGAATCTCCAGAGACTTGTGTCGCATTAAGAATTCTCCCGGAACCAAAGTTTCCGCAGCCACCATTCCCGCCCGGAGCGCCATCCCAGAGGCCCCGCCCAGGAACCGGAAGTCACTGGGAGAGAGAGAGAGAGAGAGAGAGAGAACCGGTCCGTCTTGATTTACCTTCCCCCGCGAAGACGGTCGGCGGCGCGAGATCGTAGAAGGAAGCGGGATGAGCTTCGGGAGCCGTTTCCAACGGTGAGCTTCCGGCCTGGGCTTCCCTTGGGCGGGTGGGGTGTGTGGGATGGTTGCCCTGGAAAGGCGCCTCTTCCTTTGGCAACAAAGCCCCTATTCCAGAGCGCTTGGCAGTCAGAATAACAAGAGTCGGGAGGGACCTTTGAGGTCTTCTAGTCGAGCCCCCCCCTCTACTCAGGCAGGAGACCCTATAATCATTCCACAGACAATCTCTTCTTAAAAACCTCCAGAGTTGGAGCATTCACAACTTCTGGTGGCCAGTCGTTCCACCGGTTAATTTTTCTCACCTGTCAGGAAATTTCTCCTTATTTCTAAATTGCTTCTCTCCTTCTTTTAAAAAAAAAAAACATTTTTTTTTAAATTTTAAAACAAAACATAAAAGCATTCCATCATTCCAAACAATTACAGACAGTGTATATCGATCGGCTAACATCCTTTTGTGCTCAATTTTTTTTAAAAAAATATATCAATATAGAGCCCTGGTGGCACAGCAGACTAAAAGCATTGGGATTAACACCAGCTGTCTGCAATTACTGCAAGTTCAAATCTCACCAGGCTCAAGGTTGACTCAGCCTTCCATCCTTTCTAAGGTAGGTAAAATGAGGACCCGGATTGTGGGGGCAATAAGCTGACTTTGTATAAATATACAAAAGTATGAAGACTATTGCTTAACGCATTGTAAGCCGCCCTGAGTCTCCGGGGAAGGGCGGCATATAAATCAAATCAATCTATCTATCTATCTATCTATCTATATGACCCAAGCTTATTTTCCTTAGAAGAGAATTTCACATATTTTATCTTCACTTCCACTTCATATTTCATATTTCATCTCCATGTTTTATTATCTATCCATTGATAAAACAAACCCCATAGCAAATAATATTGTTTATCTTCCTGTTCTCTTATTTCAAGTGTCAATAATTCATTGAAATAATTTTGAATTTGTCTTCTCTATAATTAAACTTTGCTTCACAGAACACCGCTTGGTAGGGTGTGTCCTACCAGCTTATTTGTATTTATTTCTGAGCCACAGGCTTGTGGTTGTCCCAGTACAGTTAGATGTTATTTCCTCTCTTGGGGGCATTTGATATCTGTTTGATTCAATGGTATAAAAATTGTTTTCTCTTTCCAGGTGTTGATTCCCTAAGAAAAAAAAGGAAAAAGCAAGTAGTTTGCCACAGAGGGCAGAAAGCAATTTTCCAGATAAAATCAAGGCGAGAAATCCCAGTATGGAAATTCCAGCAAGCAAAAGTTGTCCTTCGCAGAGCAACAGAGATTCTGATAGGTCTTCCCAAGCGTCTCCTGGTGATGACCAGAGGTTTGCCGCCTCAGATATGTGCAGCTTTGGGACAGTTGGCAGTTCCCCTAGGGGTCACACATATTGGGGAGAACAAATGTCAGGAGTCCCAAATTCACACAACTATTCCCTGAGCAGGAAAGGAACATTTCAATCACCTTCTCGAAGGGAGGAGGAACCTTGGCATCCAGGCCGAAATTTTTCAGTGGACAAACACAGGCCCAAAGTGGGGCCACCTCTCTCCTGCTGCTGGGGTGAATTAAAGATAGAAAACCCAGCCACAGATAATGGGAGCAAGGCGACCCAAGATTTTAACCAAGGCGCTGAAAAACTGGGGGACCTGGATGCTGAAAATGGCACCCCCAACAGAGAGGAGACCTCCAATGACAAACAGTCACATTACAATAATGGGAATTTTAAGTCCTCTGGTTCAAACATGGTCATTGATAGTCCCATGGAGGAGGAGGACTCCGCTGTGCTTGCCATGTTCCACGCTGTGGCCAACAGCCGCTTGGCAGTCCAGAGCCAACAGAAGGATGAGCCGGATTTTACACCAGCTCAGAAATTGGACATTTTACGGAATTTATACCACACCAAACCTCTGATCTTCCTGGAGCGCTTCCGAACAGTCCTGCGCGAAGAACACTTGCCCTGTTTCCGACATCTCTCTGGCAATTATGAGGCAGATTTTTACTGTGCCGAGGTCCGCAAAGCAAACCTGGGTAAAACCCTCCATACTAGAGTGAGGAACAAGCGCTACGCAGCTCTGCAACAACTCATCAGAGGTACCGAGGCCCTGAGTTTGCCGGGGGTGGGGTGGTGGTGGGGGTATTACAAGTTTCTTTAAAAGTGAACCTGTGGATTAGCGGATTTATGGAGTAAAGGGTAGGAACAAGTGCCATTTTAGTAGCATAACTTCCAGGTATTAATATGGAAAAAAAATTGCTGATATATCTTAGTGGTTGACTGCAGTGATAGGACTGAGTTCATTCAGCATAGTTCTCCAGCTTAGACAAGAGACCAAATGCCTACAATGTGCTACATTAGTTACTTGTTTAGCTTGTTTGTGGTTCATGTTATTTTGCTAGTTAATAGTTCCGTTGCGCAAAGACGGAAATTTGAGTTTGCTCTGTAACTAAGCCAAATGGAGAGGGGGTGAGAGAGAGAGGGGGGGGGATGCACGAATGTTGGATGGGTACAGTGATAAGTAGGTGAGTGGGTGGACGGATGATGGGTGGGTGGAGAGAGAGAGAGAGAGAGGGAGAGAGAGAGAGAAAGAAAGAAAGAAAGAAAGAAAGAAAGAAAGAAAAGAAGGAAAAGATTTTCTTCTGGCAATAATTCTCCCTAGATTGTTCTTCAAGAGATCTCAGAGACTTCAGGTGGTATAAAATGCAGCAACCAGGCTGCTGCCTGGTTTTTGCCAAGTAATAACAAATTATGAAAGAGCAAGAAGACTTGTTAACTATTCTCCAGGGTGTGGAGTGCAGTAATTTTGCTGCTCTTAACTCGGACTGAACTATAAGGCAGCTGTTCTACTAATGTCTGGACTGCGTATGATGGATGTGTGTTAGAGAGAGAGAGGAAGGGAGGGAGAGGGAGAGAGAGGGAAGGAGAGAAAGAGAAGAGAGAAGGAGAGAAAGAAGGGGAGAATGAGGGAGAGCGAGCAAGAAGAGAGAGAGAAAAGAGAGAGAGGGAAAGAGAGAGGAGAGAGAAAAGAGGGAAGGAGAGAGGGGGAGCGAGAAGGGAGAGAGAAGAGAGACCAACGTGCCAGGCTCACAGACAACCCTCTCCCCGTTCCTTGCAGGTGGGGAATATTTCAGCGATGAGCAAATGAGGGGCCGGGACCCCCTCCTTTATGAGCAGTACATCGGACAGTATCTGAGCGACGAGGAGCTGCAGGAGCTGGGCCACTGTAAACTGGAGGCTTCCTGCTCCCTCTCCGGCATCCTCCTAGATTCCTACCAGGAAAAGGTCATCCAGCAGCGGTTGCTGATCCAACAGGAGCAAGAAGAGGCCTGCCAAGAGGAGGAGGAGGAAGACAGTGACCAGGACAGCAAAGGTGGGTGAAACAAGGAATTGGGATCTAGCGGTTGGATCTCAAGGGGTCCAGGCCCTGAGAGCAGCCGAGTCGCTTCGAAGGGAATAGCGGAGAACCTGTGGCTTTGCGGGGAAGTGGGGAATAAGGGATAGGATTTAATTTACAATTACATTAAATTCTAAATTAAATACAATTGAATCCATTTTTTATTGTCTCATAAACTGCCAGGGAGGATTTCTGTCTCCTTAAAGATTGGGGAAGCTGCCTCTACTTTACTGAGTAGTAGGAGAGCCAGTTTGGTCTCGTGGTTAAGGCACCTGGCTAAAAATCGGGGGACAGTGAGTTCTAATCCTGCCTGCCTTTTAATCATGAAAACCAGGAAGGTGACTTTAGGCCAATCACCAGGAGATGGTGAGTTCTAGTCCCACCATAACCATGAAAGCTGGTTGGGTGACTTTGAGCCAATCACCAGGGGATGGTGAATTCTAGTCCCGCCTTAGGTGTGGAAGCCAGCTGGGTGACTTTGTCAGTCACTCTCTCAGCCCAATCCACCTCGCAGGATTGTTGTGGGGGAAATAGGAGGAGGAAATTGTGTTGCAGTGGCCTGGAAGTGGAGCTCTCGCCTCATAATCAGGAGGCTGTGAGTTCAATCCTAGGTAGAGGCAGATATTTCTCTCTCTCGGCACAATGAGAATATATCTGCTGAACAAAACTCTGCACTGGCGACAGGAAGGGCATCCGGCCATTAAAACACTCTACGAGCTCCATTCAGTTGCCCAGACTCCACCCTGCAAGGGATTACGGGGTCATTAAAAGACGATGAAGTTGTGTTAGAAATGTTCATCACATAATACCCCGACTAATTAAGTTGAAATACAAATAAAAGTAAGGAAGCCGTATAAAAACAGAGAAGGGCAGCTTGTCTCCAGCCGTGGAAGAAACTCTGAGCATCCCTCCTCCTGTCCTTCCCTCTTTAGACCAGGATTTTAACCCTGATGCAGACGAATGGGTCCCCGATGTGGAGGAGAAGGCTTTTCTGCGGGAAGAGTTCACGAGCCGTATGTATCAGCGCTTCCTGGAGGGCAAGGATCTGGATTTTGACTACAGGTAAGGACAGGACTTCAGGACAGGAAAGATCCCTGCAGGAATTGCATGCACCTCTAACACTAAGTTGGATTTATTGGATTGTGAAAGCCAGGCCCAGGTAACCGAGCTCATACATTCCCCACTTCTCAATTACTAGCAGTCAGAACGTCACGGCATGAAAAAAAGAGCGGCCTGGTGGGAAGAGGAAAAATGCACAAGAATATAGCTGTTGTGACCCAGCTCCCCAAACACGACAAACCCTTTGAGGTGAACTCAAAAGATTCTTTTATTAGGAGTGCCAGCAAAAAGTTTCTCTCTCAACGCAGGCTAACACGTCTGTCCAGCAGGGAGATGAATAGTTGTCTGCCACATCTATTCATCTCCGCCCCCTGCCTTTTATCCCCAGAGCTAGGGTGGGGCTTCGCTAGCAGTGGTGGCTCTTCCATCCCGAGGACTGGCTCATAGATTTCCACTGCTCTCCTCTCCTTTGTTTTCTGCGCGTCAGGCACTGGACCCAGCTGTTCCTCCTCTTCCTCATCAGCCACCTCCAGACCTGGGGGCTGTTGACTCTCCACCTGAGGGCTGATGGACGACCCAGGCTCCGCCTCTGTCTCTCTGTTCTGTCCCAGCTCCGGACCCCAAAGAACACAGCACACACAAACTCTATACAAAGCTTATTTTACTCAAATAACTTTATCTTTCAAAGGCTGCTAATGAACTGTCTTAACAGCCCACCAGAATTCTAAGAGAAGGTAATCACAGTTTTACTAGAGTTGGCAGAAAGCCCAGAAGCAATTTTGCAGAGAATCCAGACGCGAAGGAGAGTGAACTAAAGTTCTTCCCTGCAATTTGCTTCAGTCGGCATTCCTCCTTAAATAGGCTAAGGGAGTGGCCAATTAGCCCCAAGCCTTACTCTCGAGGAGACCTCCTGAGGAGCCACTCCTGCCTTTTGGCAGCTCTGCGCGCCCGTGCATTGAGAAGAGGCTCCTCTACTTCGTCCTCTTCACTTAAAGGAGCTTCTGGAGGTTCTGAAGGCCCTGGCTGAATCCCTGCCTCTGGCATCACATCTTTCCAGCCTCCTCACTGTCCAACTCGAGTGCCAGCTGCACAGGCTGCTGGCGCAGCACCACACCAGCCTCCTCGTTGTCGGAATCAGCTACAATCTGCACAGGCCGCTGACGAGCCACAACACTCTCTGACAGCTCCATTCCCACATCCCCCTTGGAGCTCTCAAGTTGCCTTGATGCCTGACTCCCACGCCTCCTCCTCCTCCTATGAGGTGCCGGCGGCCGACAGGCCACAACAGTAGCATCTTTACTATAGGAACTGCTCAGAAGTGACCCCATGTGCCTTTCTTGGTCCTTTGGGCCTGATACAGCTCCCAAGGGCTAACTCCTTGTCTTAAATAGCCTCTTGTTCAGCTCTTAAATGAAAAAAGCAGGGATGGGGCAACTCAAGGAGCTTCTAAAGCAGTACCTTCTATTCTGGGCATGCCATCTTGGAAGTACAGGTAGCTCTTGACTTACAACCGTTCATTTAGTGACCAAAGTTAGAACAGTGAGGAAAAATCAACTCAACGGCCAGTTTTCCTACTTACGACCGCTGCAGCATCCCCGTGGCCACTTGATCAAAATTCGGTTGGGGGGCTTGGCAACTGGCACGTATATAGGTGATCCTCGACTTACAACAGTTCGTTTAGCGGCGGTTCAAAGTTGACAACGGCGCTGAAAAAAAGTGACCGATGACCGTTTCTCGCAGTTGCGACCTTTGCAGTGTCCATCCACGATCATGTGATCAAAATTCAGGCGCTTGGCAGCTGACTCATACTGATGACCGCTGCGGCGTCCCCGGGGATCACGCGGTCCCCTTTTTGCGGCCTTCTTGACAAGCAAAGTCAAGGGGGAAGCCGGATTCACTTAACAACCGGGTTACTCACTTATTCAGTCCCGCGATTCACTTAACAGCGGCGGCAAGAAATGTCGTACGATGGGACGAAACTCACTTAACAAATTCTCACTTAACAAATATAAATTTTGGGCTCAATCGAGGACTTCCGTGTATGAGACAGTTACACTGTCCCGGGGTCATGTGATCGGCAAGTGTGACTTTCCACAGCTGGCTTCTGACAAGCAAAGTTGATGGAGAATGATCGATTTGCTTCATGTCCGCATGATTCACTTAACAACTAGTGATGTGGGGTTCCGAGTAACATCCCCAATGAAAGAAGACGCCAAGGCTTGAAGTTCCTCAAAGTTCCATTTTATTAGAGATGTCATATTGGCACGTCTGGGAAAACCGGAATCTGAAAGCTTCCAGGTTTTCCCCACCCAAAAGAAAATCCAGGTCCCTTCCCCCTGCATGTCCATCACATGGTCCAATCAATGCACTGTCCCAACTGGAGATGCCTCCCAGTTCCAGCCCTCCATGTGCAGGGCACGATGTCCTTGACTCTCTGAGAAAGGAATGTTGTTATGACTACCTATCACCCCTGCTCCATACAATCCCCCCTCCTACTTTCCCACAGTAGTAAACGTGGCAGGCCGGAAGGCCCCATGCAAAAGATGGCTGACAAGTGATTTGCTTAGCAATTGTGTCGAGAAAAGTCACAAAATGGGGGGGGGGGGCAGAGCTCACTTAACCGCCTCGCACAGCAACGATGGTTTTGGGCCGAATTGTCGTAAGGCGAGGACGCCCCGCGGCGAAACGCTGACCTCCTTTTTCACTCTCTCCTTTATTCCCCTGACTTCCCACTCCTCCCTCAGCGAAGTCGACGAGAACCCAGAGTTCGATAACCTCGACATTGTCTCGAGAGACGAGGAAGAGCGTTATTTCGACGGGGAGGAACCGGAAGCCGCCGACGGTATGGAAACAGAGGAGACGGGAACGAAGACCTGAGTTCCGGGGATGGAGGGGAAGGCCCCGGGACCCCCCCCCCCCCCCCACTGCTGATGACAGAGCCGGGAAACGTACATTGGTACACGATTCACCTTCCCTGATTCGGGTGGGGGGGAAAAAATCAGCTTTTCACCTTCACAGCGACGGTATGTTTCGTAACCGGTGGGGGAATTACTCCCTTGCTTCCTGAATTTTTCTGAGTCTCCAGTAGGAAAAGATGGCGGAGAATGGGGAGATCAGAGAATGCTGTTGTGTGTTTAAAATCTCATCCTTTGATTTGGACACGTCCGTTGTGGAGATGCCAGCATGTTCCTTTCTTGTGTCTGGCTTTTCCTCTTGATTCTTAAATTGGTATTTCTCAACCGTCACTGCTTTAAAAGGGGTGGGCTTCAACTCCCAGAATTCCCCAGCCAGCATGGCTGGCTGGGGAATTCTGGGAGTTGAAATCCACCCCTCTTAAAGCGGCAAAGGTTGGCAAACGCTATTTTAACTAATCAGTCTCCCTTAGAGACAGAGCTAAGGCGCTCGCTCCAAATCAAACATCCCGCCGCCCGCCGCCAGTGTTCTGCTGTTCAATGGCAAATTGGGTGCCATTTCCCAGAATTTGGAGGTAAACAATAAAACTGTTAAATAAGGATTGGCGTCATTTAGCAATTTTTTTTCAGAAGATGCAGGGGAGTTCGCCACTTCCCATTCCTCCCAAGGATTGAAGTCAGAAATATTGTACACCATGCAGTCTCTTTGTCTCTAAAGGGACACGGGTGAGAAAAAAGAAGGGGGAAACCAAAATGGAAGTCACTTTTAGAATTTGCACTAATTAATTCTGCAGTTAGAAGAGTCGGTTTGGCTAAGGCCCCAGTCTAGAAACGGGGAGGCAGTGACGAAAACCGGCTGGGTGATTTTGGAACAATCACCAGGTGACGGTGAGTTCTAGTTCTGCCTTAGCCATGAAAGCTGGCTGGGTGACTTTGGGCCAATCACCAGGTGACAGTGAGTTCTAGTTCTGCCTTAGGCCTGAAAGCTGCCTGGGTGACTTTGGACCAGACCCCCTCTCTCACAGCCCAACCCACCTTACAAGGTTGTTGTGGGGAAAAACAAAAGGAGGAAGCTGTGTTGGATATCTTTGTCGCCTTGAGTTACTTACAGAGAAATAAAAGAAGGGATGAAAGTTTAATTAATAAACCGAGGGGAGCCGATGTCCTTCTAAGGGAGCAAGGAACTTGCCTTTACAGCTGAAAAGATGCGTGACCAGGATACAAACTGAACCATGCTCCTTTTCCGATGAACTAAAGTGACTTGTAAGAACAGCTCTTCGGTTTTAATCCGGTTTGGAAGCAAAACATATGTAAGCGAGCAAGGGGAGTTTTCAGCTGCTGCCTAGCTAGTTGTCCGCTTACGACAACCCACACTTTGGAGTCTGCCCAAGAGGACTGTCAAAATCCCAGTCCACCCATCTCTTATCAGCTGAGAACGCAGCCCTAAATCTAGGCTAGTCTTATCCTGGTTTCTTAAAGCCCATCATTATCAGCTGCTTTGGATGGTTACGGCCAGGAGGGGGCAGCAAATCTCCAATAAACATTCTGGCCCAGATTCCGTTTGGAAAAATGCAGTTGTGGGGGGGGAGAGAAACCAACTTCAAATTTAGCGTGAGAGGTCAGATGGTCTCCGGGATGCTAGGCCGACCACAAGGCGTCTCTCTTCCTTTCCCTTTTCTCCGTCGTTTGATTGCTGTGTTAACCCGTTTCTCTGCTGGCTGACTCCGGAGTTCCTTAGGTGTCGATTTTATGATCCAACCCCAAATGTATTCCTAACCCAACTAACCCAGGAGAGAAGCAACCTAGAACTAAGGAGAAAAAACAATGGCTACCAACCTGCCTTCCATGGAGGACCTGTCTACTGCACGAGTCAAAAAGAGGGCTGTGAAAATATCTACAGACCCCTCGCATCCTGGACATCAACTGTCTCAACCCCTACCCTCAAAATGACGCTATAGAGCCCTGCACACCAGAACAACTAGACACAAGGACAGTTTTCCCCCGAACGCCATCACTGCTAAACAAATAACTCCCTCAACATTGTCAAACTATTCACTAAGTCTGGACTACTATTAATCTTCTCATCGTTCCCATCGCCCATCTCCTCCCACTTAATGACTGTAGGACTGTAACTTTATTGCTTGGATCCTTACGATTTCTATTGATATTGAATGTTTTTTTCCTCACGTCAGAGTGACGCGACAGCTTCCCCTTTTCTGACTACAGAGGACTCCGAGGCCCTCGCCGCCACGATTGATGTTACGGTTCATGCTAACCGGGCTGGCGCTCGCAGGAACCGCTTTCCCCTGCCTCCAAGGTGCAATGGCCCAGCCGTGGGCTGTGACACCCGTGGCCTCGTGAAATGCTCGCCAAGAAAGGAGACTCAGGGATGGAAGGCTTCTATCCCTATGATTTTGTTGTGCTCCGCTCCGCTATCTTGTCCTGTGCTGCCCTATCCTTTGCTAATCTTATCCTAATCCTATCCTAACCAATATATCCTATCCTACCTTACCTTATCCTGTCCTATCCTATCCTATTCTCTCTATTCTATACTTTATACTATATTCTATATTTTATACTATATTCTATATTTTCTATATTATATTCTGTCCTGTCCTATCCTATCTAATATATCCTACCCTACCCTACCTTACTTTGTACTGTCCTGTCCTGTCCTATAGCCTATCCTATCCTCTCCTCTCCTCTCCTCTCCTCTATATTCTATATTCTATATTCTATTGTATACTACATTCTATATTTTCTATATTATATTCTGTCTTGTCCTATCCAATATATCCTACCCTACCCTGTCCTTTCCTGCCCTGTCCTGTCCTGTCCTGTCCTGTCCTGTCCTGTCCTATCCTATCTTCTATAGTCTATAGTCTATAGTCTATACTATAGTCTCTATATTTTCTATATTATATTCTGTCCTGTCCTATCCTATCTAATATATCCTACCCTACCTTACTCTACCCTACCCTACCCCACCTTACCTTGTCCTGTCCTGTCCTGTCCTGTCCTATCCTATCCTATCCTATACTCTATATACTCTATATACTCTATCCTCTATATTCTATACTATAGTCTATATTTTCTATATTATATTCTGTCCTGTCCTATCCTATCTAATATATTCTACCCTACCCTACCCTGTCCAGTCCTGTCCTATCCTCTATATTCTATATTCTAATTCTATATTCTATATTTTCTATATTATATTCTGTCCTATCCTATCCAATATATCCTACCCTACCCTACCTTGTCCCGTCCTGTCCTATCTTCTCCTCTCCTCTCCTCTCCTCTCCTCTCCTATCCTCTCCTCTCCTCTCCTATCCTATAGAATTCTATATTCTATATTTTCTATATTATATTCTGTCCTATCCTATCCAATATATCCTACCCTACTCTACCTTGTCCTGTCCTGTCCCATCGCTTACTTTATCCCCCTGTCTGTTTTTGCTTCTTTGGACTCAGCAAACCTTAGGAAACAGCCTGACTATCAAACAGGACCGTCTCTTTGCACCTCTTAACACCCAGAGTCCGGGTGCCCCGTAGCTCCTTCGGCCTGGTCCCCTGGATCATGACGAGGAGGAGATCCCCTCCAGCCTGCCGCAGAACCCTGAAGCTTTCTGCACCCCGTGGGGGGAGAGGATGCACCACCTGTGAATTACCTTCCCTTCTTACCGATGGAACAAGTCAGGGCTAAATCGGGGACCCCCATGGCTCCATCGGCCGGCGGCGGCCTGTCGCGACGATGCTTTTTTAGGGGGCCCAGAAGGACGTCCATAATGACGTCCAGATGTCGGCCATCCTGCTTGTTCTCCAGCCTGCCAAGAGGCAGCGTTTCCCTATGGCTCCAAAACAGCAGCTTCTGGAAAGTTAACCCGTGAACTCAATTCTTGGCAAAGGAGGTTAAGCAACCGGTGTTAACCTGCATGTCGGAATCTGCTTCCGTGGAAGCGTTTACAAGTCTGAAGGGAACTTGGTGTGTTTTGTGTGTTTGTGTGTGTGTGTCTTTCTAAAGAGCTTTTGCTCAGCTTATTCCAAGCTAAGATGAATTGCTTTCCTAAGGGAGAGAATCCGGCTGCCGAATTGAATCCTTTTTTTGCAGGAAACATAAGGCCGAAGCCCTGGGAATTCTGGGAAAGTTTGGTACCAGAAGTCCTCCTAGAACAGTGTTTCTCAACCTTGGAAGCTTGAAGATGGGTGGACTTCAACTCCCAGAATCCCCCAGCCAGCGTTGCTGGCTGGGGGATTCTAGGAGTTGAAGTCCACCCATCTTCAAGCTTCCAAGGTTGAGAAACACTGTGCTAAAAGAAGAAGGCGGCTCAGATTTTATTGAAGACGCTACAGGTCGTCCTGGACTTACGACCACAATTGAGCGCCGCGTTTCTCTGGCTAAGCGAGACAGTGGATTTTGACCCATGTTACGACATCTCTTGCCATGGCTGTTAAGCGAAGCAGTGCCGTCGTTCAGTTAGCCGCGTGGACGTTAAGTGAATGTGGCTTCCCCCTTGACTTTGCTGGTCAGAAGGTCACGAAAGGGGAACGGCGGGGCCCCGTCATAAATACGACTCGGTTTCCCAAGCGCCTGAATTGTGATCACCTGACCACGGGGGTTGCTGCAATGGCCCATAAGTCCCTTGTTTTCCGTGCTGTCGTAACTTCCAACGGTCACTAAATGAAGTCTTATAAGTCAAGGACTACCTGTATTCCTGCTAAAATTGGCCGAGGCCTCCAAAATTCCAGATTCCCTCTTCTGCCTTTCCAGTGCCGGACTCACAGAGGACTAGAAGCATGGCCAGGCATTGCGTTGCCTAGCAATTACCTCTGAAAAACACCCAAAAGAGGAGAAGGCTTGTAAATCTGCCCACCCCCAAAACTGTTGTGTAACGCATACACACCCGCCCTCCCCAAAAAACCCCCAAGCAGTTTTAATTTCTGCAAAAAAAATCATCTGCCAACAGCTGGGAGCCGGCTGGTCCCTTCATAAGGCCGTTCCAGGGGGAGGCTCCTTCCTGCCAACGTGGCGGCCTGCCAGCTTCCAATGTGGCTGTGCCAAATGCCACAGAGTCCGGGCAGCGGGTTGAGGCTCTCGGCAAGCTGCAATGGAGCCCCCGTGGGTGCTTCAAGCCAGCAACTCTCCTGCCGTCCCGGGACGAGGAAAAAAAACAAGCACCAGGCATCTCCTGCCAACTCAGAGCTGGATCTCACGCCACTTTCCCTTGAGGTGGCGAGGCGGTGGGGAGATCCGCGGGGAACCCCCCGATGATTAATCCCTCCCTTGGCAACCCTCAAGCCTCGGCCTGCTGGTACAGAGGCCGATTTCTCCCTGGCACTTCTGCTGCTGTTTTCTCGCTCTGGGGCTGGTGTGGATTACTTTGCAAACAGGATGCTGTCTCGGCCCAGCGGAGGGTATTCCCGCCACCCCTCCCTCCCTCCCTCCCTCCCTCCCTCCCCTCCCCTTCCCTTCCCTCCCTGTCCCGTGGGCCTGGAGCGTTTTCCCTGAGTCACAGATTTGGGCTGAACCGGAAGGAGCAGGGAGTACGAAGCAGAATAAACAGAGTTGGAAGGGTCCTCGGAGGTCTTGTAGTCCACCCCCCCTGCCCAATTGGCAGGATATCCCCCCCTTACGATTCTGCACCGGTATCTGTCCTGTCTCTCCTTGGCCACTCATCTCACTCAACAGAGGGACTCTGGTTGGTGTACAATTAAAAAAAAAATCAGAAGAATAGTAAATTTCAGCTCTTTTATTTACTGTGAAAATGCAGAATAAATAAAGACTGGAAGCTCAATTCATTTAATCCCCCTCCCCATGAGGTAACAAAAGAACAGAGTGGGGAAGGGGAGGGGGAGGGAACCTCGGAGGTCTTCTAGTCCAACCCGCTGCTCAAGCAGTCTATACCATATTCTGACACATTTTTGTCCAATCTCTTCTTAAGAACCTCCAACGTTGGAACGCCCACGACTTCCGGTGGCAAGTCGTTCCACTGATGAATTTGTTTTCACTGTCGGGAAATTCCATCTTGGTTCTAGGTTGCTTCTCTGCTTGGTTAGCTTCCACCCGTTGCTTCTTGTCCTCCCTTCTGGTGCTTTGGAGAATAAGTTGACCCCCTCTTCTTTGTGGTAGCCCCTCAAATATTGGAAGACTGCTCTCATGTCACCCCCTTTTCATTAAACTAGACCAGGGGTGTCAAAACTCAAGGTTGCATCCGGCATGTGGGGTGCTTAGATCTGCCCCCTGGGGCCACCCTGGAAACAGCGAAGGACCAGCCGGTGGTGCCTGTGCCAGCGAAAACGGAGCTTGGGGTGGCCCTCCGGAGCCCCGTTTTCAGGGTTGCAGGAGGCCGTCCCAGCCGAAAACGGAGCTCGGGAGCCCATTTTCGCTGGCAGAGCGCTCAGGCCGCCACAGGCGCCCCGCCCAACACAAGTGATGTCATGCTGGCCACACCCACCCTGGCCATGCCCACCACGGCCCCCCAAGGTCAAACACAGGCCTCATGCAGCCCTCAATGCAGGGGTGAAATCCAGCAGGTTCTGACAGGTTCTGGAGAACCGGTAGAGGAAATTTTGAGCAGTTTGGAGAACTGGCAAATATCACCTCTGGCTGGCCCGAGAGTGGAGAGGGAATGGGGATTTTGCAGTATCCTTCCCCCAGGAGTGGGGAGGAAATGGGGGTTTTGCAATATCCTCCCCCCTGGAGTGGGGATGGAATGGGGATTTCGCAGTATCCTCCCCCCTGGAGTGGGGTGGGAATGGGGATTTTGCAATATCCTTCCCCCTGGAGTGGGGTGGGAATGGGGATTTTGCAGTATCCTCCCCCCTGGAGTGGGGAGGGAATGGGGATTTTGCAGTATCCTTCCGCTGAAGTGGGGTGGGAATGGGGATTTTGCAATATCCTTCCCCCTGGAGTGGGGATGGAATGGGGGTTTTGCAATATCCTTCCCCCTGGAGTGGGGATGGAATGGGGGTTTTGCAATATCCTTCCCCTGGAGTGGGGGTTTTGCAGTATCCTTCCCCTGGAGTGGGGAGGGAATGGGAGTTTTGCAGTATCCTTCCCCTGGAGTGGGGAGGGAATGGGGGTTTTACAATATCCTCCCTCCTGGAGTGGGGATGGAATGGGGATTTTGCAGTATCCTTCCTCTGGAGTGGGGAGGGAATGGGGATTTTGCAGTATCCTTCCGCTGGAGTGGGGATGGAATGGGGATTTTGCAGTATCCTTCCCCTGCCACGCCCACCAAGCCACGCCCACAGAACCGATAGTAAAAAAAATTGGATTTCACCACTGCCTCAATGAAATTGAGTGTTGACGCCCCCGGATTAGACATCCCCCAGTTCCTGCAACCGTTCATTGTCTATTTTAACCTCCAGTCCTCTAATCATCTTGCTTGCTCTTCTCTGCGCTTTTTTTTTTTTTGGAGGGGGGGCTGGCTGTCACTGTTTCTCAGCTCTAAAGTAATAATGGTGAGATATAAAACGAACAAATGAACGAGGGCCCCAGCAGATGAAAAGGTAAAGAGGGGACGGACGAGGGATAGATGATCGTCGTCACGTCCTCTTTGTGTGCTTCCCAAAAGAGAGCTGCTTTGTGCAGGGAAGGGGGCGGGTGTTGCAATACCACCAATTATGCAAAATCAGGCATGTCTGTGCAGCAGGTATTTTGGGCAGAGAAAGCCCTCAAGGTCTCTTCTGCACTTTTGTTTTTTACCGGAAGCTCCTGAAATCAACCTGTGGCTTCGCAAGGCTCGAAGCCTGTTTTGTACAGGCGGTCCTCGCCTTACGACCGCAATCGAGCCCCCGGTTTTTTGTTGCTAAGGGAGACGTTTGTTTAGTGGCTTTTGCCCCGTGTTACGACCTTTCTTGCCGCAGTCGTTAAGCGAATCACCGCAGCTGTTAAGTTAGTAACAGGGTTGTTAAGTGACTCTGGCTTCCCCATTGATTTGGGTTGTCCGAAGGTTGCAAAAGGGGGGGATCACGTGCCCCCCCCCGGATGCTGCGACCATCATAAATATGAATCGGTTGCCAAGCATCCAGATTTTGATCATGTGACCACGGGGAGGCTGGAACGGTCATAAGTGTGAAAAACGGTCACAAGTCATATTTTTCAGTGCTGTTGTAAACTTCGAACGGCCACTAAATGAACTGTTGTAAGTCGAGGACTACCTGTATGGGAAGCGAATGCCGAATTCTTCCAGAGACTGAATTCTGCACTGGCAGAGTGAACAAAGGAAGAACAATGTGAGAAAGAAAAGGAAAGGAAGGAAGGAAGGAAGGAAGGAAGGAAGGAAGGAAGGAAGACACACAGACACAGGCACACAGACACTAAGACAGGAGAGAGGGAAGGAAGGAAGATAAAGAAGAAAGAAAAAAAAGGAAGGAAAGAAAGAAAGAAAAAGACACAAAGACAGGAGAGAGGGAAGGAAGGAAGATGAAAGAAAGGAAGGAAAGAAAGAAGGAAAAGAAAGAAAGAAAAAGAAAGAAAGACACAAAGACACAAAGGCAGACACAAAGACAGGAGAGAGGGAAGGAAGGAAGATGAAGAAAGAAAAAAGGAAGGAAAGAAAGAAAGAAAAAGAAAGACACAAAGGCAGACAAAGACAGGAGAGAGGGAAGGAAGGAAGATAAAGAAAAAAAGGAAGGAAAGAGAAGAAAGAAAAAGAAAGAGACACAAAGACAGACACAAAGACAGGAGAGAGGGAAGAAAGGAAAAAAGAAAAGGACAGGAGAGAGGGAAGGATTGAAGGAGGGAAGAAGAAAAAAAAGGAAGGAAAGGAAGGAAGGAAAGAAAGAAAGAAAAAAATTCTATTGTGACCGTTTTAAATATGAGGAAGGAAGCCACCTTTTTCAGTGCAACTTTGAACGCTTGCTAAAGAAATGGCTGTAAATCAAGGACTACTGTAATTGCCTAAAGAGAGTTAGTTTCTGCAGGTTGAGTGTACGAGTTCACACTGCGAGATGTGAAGTCCAAAAACAAGTCACTTCAGTGCCATTGTCGCTTCGAAGCGGACGAGATCTCAAGTTGAAGTTTTAGAACGATGACGGATTGAGAGTCACCGAGTGCATTCGGCGACCCCAGGGGAGGATTTGAATCTGGCTCTCCCCCCCCCCCCTCCTCCCAAACCTCTTAACCATACAATCCACCCTTGCTCCTTGCAAACCCTAGAACCGATGGCTTGCGTCATCCAGCTGCCTGGATCCGTGTTTCTGCCTTTCCAGGAGCGAAGGAGAGAAATTTCTAACAAGCTGAGGTCACCGACTTTGAAGATTGCAGGGTACCCTTGGGCTGAAAGACGCTTGTGGTTTGATACAACCGTTGGTTTGCCTTGCTTGTCGCCCTGTTTCCCAGGAGCATGTGGGAGTCAGGTTTGGCTGCGCTACAACTTTCGGAGTCCGAGGAACGTTTTCCCCCCAAGGGTGGACTACTCGATGTTTAAATCAAATTAAAGATCAGCCAACTCTGAAATTCAAGAGAATCATTCTCTGATGAATTCCTTCCAGGAAACTCTTCTCTGCTCTTGATTTCTTATTAACTAAAACCTTGGTTGCTTTCCCACAGCCTGGTCAGAAGATACCTTTTCTGGGGTTCCTTGGTTGCTTTCTTGCAGACGTTTCATGACCCAGCTAGGTATCATCATCAGGGTTAGAAGGAAGTAGGGTTTGCTCTGCCATTCATTTTAAAGCAGCTTGGCCGGGGAATTGTGGGGCTGAAGTCCACCCCTCTAACAGATGATTAAAAGCCTGGAGGCTAAACCATTATGAAAAATGGCTGCAGGATTTGGGTTTGGCCAGTCTAGAGAAAAGAAGGACTGGGGGGGGGGAACGTGATAACAGTATTCCAGTATTGGAGGGGCTGCCACAAAGAAAAGGGGGTCAACTTATTCGCCAAAGCACCAGAAACAGTGGATGGAAACTAACCAAGGAGGGAAGCCACCTGGAATTAAGGAGAAACTTCCTAACAGTGAGGAAAATTAACCAGTGGAACAGCTTGCCACCAGAAGTTGTGGGTGCTCCATCACTGGAGGTTTTTAAGAAGAAACTGTCTGAAATGGTATGCAGTAGTGGCCAAAATTGTGGAAACCTTTTGGGAAAAGTGTATTTTGTAAAACTAGCTACGGTATAATAACGCCAATTTTTTTTTTGGAGCACCATAAAATTATATATGAAGGGAAAGATAACTTAATCGAGAATGTAATGCAATCACTTTTATGAAGGATTTGCTATTAGAACAGCAGTTACAGTATAAAGAAGAGAAGTGAAACATGTAGAAAAAACGAGATATACAAAAATCACCATAGAAAAAATGAGATATGCAGAAATTATCCCCATGTCACTTATGCCTTCGTTGGGTAACCTTTAGCATGAATGACGGCCTTACAACGTCTTCCCATGGAGGGAACCAAGTCTTTGAGTTCTGCAGCTGTTATCATGTGAAACCACGATTGAATGATGGTTTCTGTTAACTGGGTTTTATTGCTGGGTCACTTCTGACTAACCAGTTTCTTTAGTCGGCTCCATCGATTTTCCATTGGGTGAAGAAGATCTGGGCTATTCCCAGGCCATTCCATCAGTGGAATAGGATTATCTTTAAACAGAAAGAAAGAAGGAAGGAAGGAAGGAAGGAAGGAAGGAAAGAAGGAAAGAGAAAGAAAGAAAGAAGGAAGGAAGGAAAGAGAAAGAAAGAAGGAAGGAAGGAAGGAAAGGAAGGAAAGAGAAAGAAAGAAGGAAAGGAAGGAAGGAAAGAAAGAAGGAAGGAAGGAAAGGAAGGAAAGGAAGGAAGGAAAGAGAAAGAAAGAAGGAAAGGAAGGAAGGAAAGAAAGAAGGAAGGAAGAAAGGAAAGAAAAGTGGGAAGGAAGGAAAGAAAGAAGGAAAGGAAGGAAGGAAAGAAAGAAGGAAGGGAAGGAAGGAAAGAAAGAAGGAAAGAAAGAAAGAAAGAAAGAAAGGTTTTATTAGCCATCAAACCTCAAAAATACGCTTTTCCCAAAAGGTTTCCACAATTTGGGCCACTACTGTAGGATCTCTTACTTAGCAGGGGGCTGGACTAGAAGGCCTCGAAGGTCCCTGGCAGCTCTGTTTTGATCCTGATTTTAAAAGCATGCCATCTGGGGGAATTTGGGGGGATTTTGGACTGGGATTATATAAGCATCCTGGAGCGAGTCCGAGGCCTCCGTGGCAGGATGCAGACGAAGGAAGCAGCCAATCCGAGGCGAGCTGTGAACGAAGTAGGAACGGGTACTTGTTGGAAACGTAAACGTAGGTGTGTGACCCCCAGAGCTTGTTTTGCCTTCCCATCCCTTTGCTTGCTTTTGTTTAGGCCCGGCTGCGGGGCCCGGCCCCGTGTCGGAGAGGACCCTGGGTCTATTTCCATCATCCGTGGGCAGTTTTAATGATACCTCTTTACGGCCCGAAATTACACCGTGGGCTCTTGAGTCACCTGCCTCGTTCCCAGCCCCAGGCCTCCCCCCCCCTCTCCATTCCGCCCGGGGAGTGAGTCACACACCTTGGAGAGGTGCTGTTGGACCACAAGAGGCAGGGAGGCAGCTGAGTAAACACTGCAGATAAGACGGGGTGTGTGTATGTGTATGGGGAAGGGGGGGGGGGGCTCCTCCCACGCAGGCAAAAACAGAGGCATTCTTTGCCCCAACGTGGCAGAGTTCCCTGGCAAGGTTGATTCAGCCACGGGAAGGCCCAAGTGTTTTTTTATTTTTATTTTTTTGTTTCGTTTCTTAAATCCTGCGTCCTGCCCCCCACCCCCCCCTTCCTCCTCTCAACCCCTTGGAGATCGTGCGAAGTCAGGCACGCACAGCCTTGTCAGTGGAAAGCACTTGGTTCCTCTCGGATACCGAGGAAGAAACGAGCGCCTCCGGTTGTTCGGGATTCTCCGTAATCGCCTCCTCGCGACGGGACACACGGCGTTTGTGCGCCCGCCAAGCCATCTGCAGGGTTTCCAGCTGCATCCTTTGGTGGGCACGTTGGTTTTTGCTGTCTCGGTTTTTGGAACGATTGGTCGGTTGATAGCTCATCTGTTTGACAAATGCCTCAAAGTGACAAACGTATCTAGCATGCCATCCTCCCCCTATTTCCCCGTAACAACAGTCTTGTAAGATGGGTTGGGGGGAGAGAGAAAGACAGAGAGAGAGAGAGAGAGAGAGAGAGAGAGAGACTCATTCAAAGTCACTCAGCTGAGTTTCATGGCCAAAGTGAGACTAGAACTCACTGTCACCTGGTGACTGGCCCAAAGTCACCCAGCC
>WNWU01000046.1:806836-843900 GCA_012654045.1 Ptyas mucosa | reverse complement strand
TTAAAGACCTCCAGAAATGGGCCCAGTTCCGGCCTCCAGAGGGCCTCTGGAACCTGGGGAGGCCATTTTCGCCCTCCTGGAGGCTCAAGAAAAGCCTCCGGAGCCCGGGGAGGGCAAAAGGCCCCGCCCCCCGTGTTGCAGGAGGCTGACTAGGCCACATCCACCATGGCCACGCCCACCCAGCAACCAAAAAAAATTTGCTAAAATTTTTGAAGTCCATCCCTGGTCATAAGTCAAGGACTACCTATATTACCATAATAATACAATTCCCTAATTTACGGTTTTCTCTCTCGCTCTCTTCCAAGTCCAGCACAAAATTCCAATTTCGCCCCCCCCCCCCCCCCCCCCCCCCTGCGGCTGTGAATCATTACCCCCGCATGAAACCAATCCTCACATCAGTGCATATCAAAGAGACAGACAAATCCCGACTTCGAAATGCGCCATTCGATGCACCGGGGAAGGCCCTGAGGTTAAGGGGACGGGCTTGGGTATCAGCCCATCCAGATAGTTTTACAGGCTCCTGGGGGCCTGTGGGGGGGGGGGAACGGACGAGCATTCCACATCTGGATCCAATGTAGCACCTCTGGCCACAGTGATGAGGTGGGTGGGAAGACGACTCGGTCCAGACAATGACCCCCTGTCCTCTGGTGAGGTCCCACAACACCTCTGGCAGAAGATCTGGAGATCTTGTTCTTGGCTGGGTGGAGAAGAGAAGTTTGCATAGTTTTCAGCTGACCTGCTTGGGGGTCTTAGTCACTTTCCATCCAAGATCCACATCAAAGCCACTCAGAAGCTGCTCATCTTAGCCCCAACATGAGAGGCCCGAAGGGAAACAGCTTGGGGGAATTATATTTTGGCAGGTGGGTCTGAGTTGGCTGCGCAATTGACGGGATGGCTGGGAAGTTGCTAGAGCAAAAAAAAATGCACTCCTGTTTCTAACTCTTGGAAGGAATGGATGTGGCATGGTGGCTGAGGGATTCTGGGAGTTGAAGTCCACGTATCTCAAAGCATGCCAGCTGGGGGATTCTGGGAGTTGAAGTCCATATGTCTTAAAGCATGCCAGCTGGAGGGGTCTGGAATTTTTTTTTTAAATTTGATTTATATGCCGCCCTTCTCCGGAGACTCAGGGCGGCTTACAATGCGCTAAGCAATAGCCTTCATACTTTTGTATATTTATACAAAGTCAGCTTATTGCCCCCACAAACTGGGTCCTCAATTTGCCTACCTTAGAAAGGATGGAAGGCTGAGTCAACCTTGAGCCTTGGTGAGATTGGAACCTGCAATAATTGCAGGCAGCTGGTGTTAATAACAGGGCTTTAGACCACTGTACTATCCAAGGCTCTATTGAACTCCATCCATCTTAAAACAAGTTGGCTGGAAGATGCTGGGAATTGAAGTCCATCCGACTTAAAGCATGCCAGCTGGGAGATTCTGGGAGTTGAAGTCCATATGTCTTAAAGAATGCTGGCTAGGAATTCTGGGATTCTACACATCTTTAATTTGTCAAGGTTGAGAAATGCTAGAGACTACGGATGCCATGGGATGGAGAGAGAGAGAGACAGACAGACAGACATAGACACCCCCTCCCATACGTCTATTTCTACAAAAAAAGGCCTGATAAACAAGAGATTTTTTTATATATATATATAAAACAGCGACCTCAAAGCAAAATGAGGAAACTGAATGACTGAAAGCTGGCATGTTTGTCCCATGTTGTTGGACAAAAATAAACCAACATTGCAATTGAAGCCACAGCAGGAAGGGACATTCCTGATGAAGCTTTAGTGTTCATTCATGCCTCAGGCACAGGCAGTGCTGGGATTCAGCCGGTTCGCACCACTTCGGGAGAACCGGTTGTTAACTTTCTGAGCAGTTTGGCAAACTGGTTGTTGGAAGAAATCATTAGGGCAGAGAACCGGTTGTTAAATTATTTTAATCACACCACTGGGCACAGGGTGTTTTGACCGAGGCCCAAGTAGTGATTACCAAACACAATTCAGTCCTCAACAAACTTATTTTATTAAAACAGCTGAGAATTAATTCATTCTCAGCTTAGTCCAAAACAAAATTCTTCATAACCAGTCCCTCGGCCTTATCACCAACCTTTGATGTCTTTGGCAACCTGCCAAAGACTTTTTCTTGGCAAACCCCCCACAAAGGTTGTAAAATGGGGACCAAATTCATTTAACTGTTTCACTTAGCAACAGAAATGCTCGATTGGGATCATAAGTCAAGGATCACCTATATAAATCTTTTATTATCTTTGCTGATCCTTATTTTAACCTATTTCAGATCTGACCCTTCTTCAAGCTTCCTCCTTAATTTTTTCAATACCATCACTATACTTTTGATTTCCCCGCTATCTTTGCAACCCTCTGTGATGTTTGTAACGTAAACATGAGGTTGCAAAGAGATGGTGCCAGCAAGAGATGAGGAAGAAGAAAAAGGAAAGGAAAGGAGAAAGGAAAGGAAGAAGAAGGAAAGGAAAGGAAAGGAAAAAAGAAAAGAAGAAGGAAAGGAAAGAGGAAAGGAAAGGAAAGGAAGAAGAAGGAAAGGAAAGGAAGGAAAAAGGAAAGGAAGAAGAAGGAAAGGAAAGAAAGAAAGAAAGGAAAGGAAGGAGAAGGAGAAGGAAAGGAAGGAGAAGGAAAGGAAAGAAAGAAAGGAAGAAGGAGAGGAAAGGAAAGTAAGAAGAAGGAAAGGAAAGTAAGAAGAAGGAAAGGAAAGGAAGAAGAAGGAAAGGAAAGGAAGAAGGAAAGGAAAGAGGAAAAGGAAGGAAGGGAAGAGGAAAGGAAAGAGGAAAGGAAAGGAAGAGAAAAAAGAAAGTCCAACTTTGGGGTGAGTAATTCCCAGTGCTTTCTCCACCCTCGTCCTGCGAGAATTACATCAGTGTTTGTTTGCAAGCTTTGCTCTAAGCCGAGGGAAGGATTTATAGCCGTGCCAGGAAGACCAGCCACAGTGGAGCAGGGGGTGGGGATGTACAAACAGCCACAAGATTGAGCAATTCTGCTCTCAGCACCGAGCAGAAGCGTGCAAGAGAGCTGGTCAGCCCCTCACCCTTGCGTTTGGCGCGCTTGCCTCGAGCAAGAGAAGGACGGCGACGCGCAGCTCAGCCGAGAAGTGGAATAGATGCTGGCTTGTTCCTGCTGTCTGAATGCAAAAAGGTGCATCGGGGTGGCTTAAGCACCCAGGAGGATTTGCCCAGAGAACTACAGGTCTCACCCGCACCTTGGAAATACACCGGTCTCATCTCTTTCGCTCCCCAACCCCAGGGGAGGGAAGCAATCGTTTCTGTAGGAAGTGACGGACGAGAGATTGTGCGGTCGCCCAAATTCTGAAACGGCCCTTTGGTTGGTCATCAGTGCCCAGAATTGGTGCCCTCACACCTTCTGGGACTCTTGCGTGGAAAGTGCCAATCCACACCCGGATTAGTGCATTAGTTTATCTCCGCCAACATGAACATCACTGCAAATGGGCGGCCTAACGGCCAAACAATTTCAAAACACAGGCCGGGGGTGGTCCATCCATCAAACAGCTGCATTCCATCCCAGCAGAGAAGAGTCATGGCCACCCAAAAAAAAAAAAAAAAAGGAGGCCAAACTGGGTTCAAGCCCACCGGCGTTCATTTTAGGAGGCTCCGAACAACTGAGTCACAAGCTGGGTTGATGGGAAAAATGCCCACGTTTTGCTAATGGGCACCCACAGAATTCAGAAAACCGGGCAAAATTCAGGATGCTGCCAGCATCCAGATGCTAAGAAAGAGTTTGATGCGCATCAGGAGGAAGGGAAGGTGTTGCAATGAAGAGCTTTTTAGGGTGTAAAAAACAGATCAGAGTCCCTTGGGAGTGGGGTGGCATAGAAATGCGACAAAATAAATAAATAAATAAATAATAAATAAATAATAAACGTGGGTGAAAAGACCAGAATTCTCCAGCCAGCATGCTTTAAGATGGGTGAACTTCAACTCCCAGAATTCTCCAGTCAGTATGCCTTAAAATGTATGGACTTCGACTCCCAGAATTCCTCAGCCACTCTAAGCCTAACCCAAGAGAGCTGGCTGGGGAATTCTGGGAGTTGTAGTCCACCCATCTTAAAGTGGCTAAAAAAAATTCTGCAAACTGACCGATGCACCACCCTAACGCTACATAAGGACCTGGGGATTTGCATTCAGCATGATCTGAATCTGCAAATCAATCACAAATTCTTCAGGCAGTAAATTGATTGACAAAGACAAGGCCTGTGACCCTGTTGTGTTGTGGTCCTCATGAAATGGTCCATTTTCCGGAGGTACATCCTTTCTTCTCAGCCGGGGCTGTTTACATCCCCCAATTGCCGGCCGGCAGGAATGTTTGCCGATAGAGTTTATACAGCAAATGCTTGAAGCTATTTTTAAAGTTAGTTTTGGCTCCCATCCCAGTTTCGTTCAGCTTCTCCTTCAGGGTCTCGATGGGCCAGGAAATACAGGTAGCCCTCGACTTACCAACAGTTCATTTAATGACCGTTCGGAAGTTAAAAAGCCCCTGGAAAAAATGTGACTTATGGCTATTTTTCACACTTAAGACCTGTTCTAACCTAAGCTTCCCTAGAAAGTCTTAGTCCTGCAAAACCTCTTTTATTTCTACGGTTGCAAATTACTTTCATTTACAGTCCGCAAGGCTTGATAAACAGTCTTTCAGAGGAAGGTTATCAACACCCACCTATCTCACGTGGAACGCTGCCAAGGAGCTAATTTCCAGACGCAGGGCAAGGCCAAACTTGGCACAGAGTCACAAACAGAATTTTCCAATCTTGAATCGGCCAGATGAAAGAATTGCTTCCCGCAAAAGCTCACTTCCCATTCGCTCTTCTTTTATGTCTTATGGGAGGGGACAATCATCTCCAAGCCTTACTCCCAAGTTGACCCTGTTTCTTTAATTGTTCCTGTCTCCTGGCAGCTCTGCACATGCGCGCACTGGGAACAGGCTCCCTCTGTTCTTCTGCCTCACTGCTGTCAGACTCCGGAGGCAGCACATAACTATCAGATGGCCTTGGCCCTCTCTCTGCCTCCGATGCAGAGCCCTCGTCCGAGCTTTCCCCAGCCCCCCAGGACTGGCCCAAGCTCCTCCCCGACCTCCTCACTATCCAACTCTGCTGCAACTCTGCTGGCTGCCGGCGGGCCACAACAAGACCATTGCCGCATCCATCCACGATCACGTGATCGAAATTCAGATGCTTGCCAACGGACTCATCTTTATGACGGTCGCAGCATCCCCGGGGTCACGCAATCTCTTTTTGCGACCTTCTGAAGAGCAAAGTCAGAAAAAAATTGGGCACTCTGCACAGGCTTGAAAGCACTCTGTCCAAAGCTTTCAAAGTGGCTGAAAATTACACCATGGGTCATCCCCCCGTCCCCAAGGGTTTTACGCCAGCCTGCAGCTCCCTGTTTCTGCCGGGTTCCAGTCCTGCCAATTCCCTGAGAACTCGAAACTTTTTGTCATTGTCGGCAAGCTGTTACTCACGCCACTTCCTAGCCATGAGAGAGCAAAGTCTGTGCAAGCCAAGAATGAAACCGTGTCATTTCCTCCCCTCGTGATCGACGGCTTCTCCCTTTTTAAAACTTCTTTCTGGAAGTATATATTTACCTGCCACCCACCCTCGTTGCGACAGGCCATGTGTTTTTCCCATCAGGGGCTCTGCGCAAAAGCTGTGACGGTGTAGCTGAACCAAAAACTTCTTTCTCTCCCTTTCAAATAGAATAACAGAGTTGGAAGGGACCTTGGAGGTCTTCTAGTCCAACCACCTGCATAGGCAGGAAACCCTAGACCACTTCAGACAAATGGTCCAATCTCTTCTTAAAAGCTTCCAGTGTTGGAGCATTCACAACTTCTGGAGGCAAGTGGTTCCACTGATTCATTGTTCTCACTGTCAGGAAATTTCTCCTTAGTTTTAAGTTGCTTCTCTCCTGGATTAGTTTCCATTCGTTGCTTCTTTTTCTGCCTTCAGGTGCTTTGGAGAATAGCTTGACTCCCTCCTCTTTGTGGAGCCCCTGAGATATTGGAACCCTACTATCATATCACCCCTAGTCCTTCTTTTCATCAAACTAGACATACCCAGTTCCTGTAATGTTTCTTCATATGTTTTAGCCTCCACTCCCTTAATCCTCTTCGTTGCTCTTCTCTGCACTCTTTCTAGAGTCTTAACACCTTTTTTTACATCGTGGCGACCAAAACTGGATGCAGGATTCCAAGTGTGGCCTTACCAAGGCCTTATAAAGTGGTATTAATACTTCCCGTGATCTTGATTCTATCCCTCTGTTAATGCAGCCTAGAACTGTTTTGGCTTTTTTGGCAGCTGCTTTCTTTCTTAAAATGAAACAAAAGAAAGACAATGGCACTGTGGACGGAGACTGAAGGATCTGAGGAGGAAGGATGTTGGGGTATCCCTTTCGTCACAATATTGGATGCTGGCGCATTGATTGATTGATTGATTGATTGATTGATTTTTATTCATTTAATTTATTGTGCCATCCATCTCTCCTACAAGGTGACTCTGGGCGGCATGCGGGTTATAAAACAAGTTTAAAAAAATGGTTATTAAAAGATTAAAACAACACAACCTTAAAATATTACTGGTAGCCCTTGACGTACGGCCACAGTGGAGCTCATTATTTCTGTTGCTGACAGTTGTTAAGTGAGTTTTGCCCCATTTTACGACCTTTTGTCGTATGTTCTAGTCCCACCTTAGCCATGAAAGCTGACTGGGTGACTTTGGGCCAATCACTAGGAGACAGTGAGTTCTAGTCCCACCTTAGGTGCGAAATCCAGCTGGGCGACATTGGGCCAAATACCAGGAGATAGTTTAAGACTGATGGGCTTCAACTCCCAGAATTCCCCAGCCGGCATGCTTTAAGATGGCAGCACATTTGCAGTTTGATTCAAATCAAAATCAATTCCCTTTTTGGCCATTTCCTCATTGCTATTTAACCATGAGCTGCTCTGGGTTCACACAGTTAGCAGGATCCACCCGGCGATTAGTTTTTCTGCAAGTGGCTCAGCGCCTTGAATCCAGCCGAGTTACGTCGTTTTATGACTCATACTAGCATGCAAACCGATAAAATGGATTCATGGGTTAATCAGGTTAAGACTGTTGTGTGAATGGAGTCATGCCTGCTTCAGAGTGGCGGTGTTGTGGGGAGGGAAGGAAGCGGTGAGTTCGATGGCTTGAGCCGAGACAGGATCTAAATTTAATCAATCATAAATGCGTCCTCTCTAAATATATATATATATATTTCTTGCATTATTTGGTTCGGCTTTGTGCCCCGGATAAGACGAAAAGGGGCTTGAGATAACAGCCTTTTTAAAACAGCCTCGGGGAGATTAATAACAATAATAATAAAGCCAAGCCGTTTTTCCGCTCCCTATAAATGCATTTCCTGATCAGATTGTGAGATTCGTAAGCAACACTCCAAGAGGCGGAACAAATTCCCCGAGAACATCTGGCATCTCCGGTGAAAACAGCAGCCCATCAAGAGGTTCTCCATTGTGAAAGCGGCACTCAGCATGCGAAACAATAATACGCAGCCCGTACGAAAACAAACAGCCTCCACAATTATGTTTGAACCCCCCAAAATAGCCTGACTCTCTTCCTCTGCAGGCTGCAGGGGAGAGGAGAGAGAGAGAAAAATGAAAGAAATTCCAATTTTTATTCTCAACGAACAGATGGCCAACGTCTCATGGCAAAGCTGTTCGTTCGTCTGTAAAAATATATATCTATATTCACTTTCACGAGGCCGCATTCGTAGAGGAATAGGATCAAGGTTGCGTGTTAAAGTGTTAATAACGGGGGTGAAATGCTCCTGGTTTAGACTGGTTCGATTGAACTGGTAGCGATGGCAACCTGGCCAGGGGTGAAATGCTCCCAGTTCGAACCAGATCACCCGATCTGGTAGCGATGGAGGTGGTTGGTTCGGAGAACAGGTAGCAAAAATCCCTGCCCTCCCCCCATGCTCAGCGGCTCAGCTGGGATCGTCAGAGGCTTGTAAAAGCATTTTTTCTGCAACCTCTTCGGCTGAAGACGTTATAGAAAAAATGCTTTTAAAAATTTTAAAAAAAGTCTCTGATGATCCAGCGGGACTGGCCTGTTCGTCAGAGGTTTTTTTTTTTCTTTTAAAAGCAAAACAACCAAAAAAAAATGCTTTTAAAAGCCTGGTTTTAACCAGGAAGTAACCTGTTTTTTACCCTCTACGGATGCGCAGAAGGGTCCGTGCGCAGCACATGCATTTCCGAACCGGTTGGGAAGGTAAGTAGATTTCACCACTGGTTAATACCGCTTTATAAGGCCTTGGTAAGGCCACACTTGAGAATGCTGCATCCACTTTTGGTCGCCATGATGCAAAAAAAAAAAAAAAGACATTGGGACTTTAGAAAGTGCAGAGAAGAGTCACAAAGATGATTAGGGGACTGGAGCAGTGGTGGGATTGAAATAATTTAACAACTGGTTCTCTGCCCTAATGACTGGGTGGGTGGGTGTGGCCATGTGGGCGTGGCCAGGGACGTGTGACAAGCATCACTCGGCCTCCTGCACCCCCCTAGGACAAAAAGGCCACATGGGGAGCGCACCCTTTCTGCTCCGTGTTGGGCCTAGTAGGCCTCCCTGCAGCCTCCTGGGAGCCAAAACGGGGCCCGTGGGGACCCCTGGAAAGGGCGGGGTGGTAAGGAGCGGGGCCAGCTAGCAAATTAACAACCGGTTCGCCTGAATTGGCCCAAACTGGCTGAATCCCACTACTGGACTGGAGGCAAAAACATATAAAGAACGGTTGCAGGAATTGGGTATGTCTAGTTCAATGAAAAGATGGACTATGGGA
Organism: Ptyas mucosa; assembly: GCA_012654045.1. Lineage (NCBI taxonomy): Eukaryota > Metazoa > Chordata > Lepidosauria > Squamata > Colubridae > Ptyas > Ptyas mucosa. The sequence goes on along the minus strand of WNWU01000046.1, from coordinate 835,061 downwards.
ACATGATAGCAACGTTTCAATATTTGAGGGGCTGCCACAAAAAAGAAGAGGTCAACTTATTCGCCAAAGCCCCTGAAGGCAGGACAAAAAGCAACAGATGGAAACGAATCAAGGAGGGAAGCAACCTGGAATTAATGTGAATTGGAACAATTCATCAGTGGAACCACTTGCCACCAGAAGTTGTGGGTGCACCATCATTGGAGGCTTTGAAGAAGAGACTGGACAACCAAATGTTTGTTTGTTTGTTTATTTAATTATTTATTTAATTAATTAATTTATGTACAGGCAATCCTCAGCTTACAACAGTTCATTTAGTTCGAAGTTACAAGGGCACTGATAAAAGTGCCAACTGTTGCAACATCCCCACAGTCATGTGATCGCAATTCAAATGACTCGTATTTATGACAGTTCCAGCGTCCCTGGGCTTGTGTGACACCCCTCCCCCTTTTTGCGACCTTCTGACAAGCAAAGTCAACGAGGAAGCCAGATTCGCTTAACAGCCATGTTACTAACTTAACAACTTCTGTGATTCGCTTAACAGCCGTGACAAAAACAGTTGTAAAACGGGGCAAAACTCATTTAAGAAATGTCTCGCATAGCAAGAGAAACTTTGGGGTTCCATTGCGGTCGTAAGTCAAGGACTACCTTTATTTATAATGTAGATTTATACAGCCATCCTGGAAAACAGATCTACAGATTTTTTTTAAAAACAGTACAACATTGGGAAACTAAATCAGCAGGTATGTTCTGATAACATCCATAAGGTGGTTGAAATTAAACCGTGTTCCCACAACACATGGGATCATAAACAAACCAAACAGGTTGGATTCCTACAATGTCCACTAAGGCATTCCAAAAAAAATAAATAAATCATCGTCAGGGTCAAAACTCGCCAACTATTATTATTTACCCTTCTTATTCTCTCTTCTTTATTGGATAATATTATGACGATTATCATTATTCTGCAAAGCATGTATACTGAGAGCTGCTGAGAGACAAATACCTTTTGTGTCTAATCACATAAAGTTTGAATACTTTGGCATGGACATCTGCAGACGGGGATGAAGATCTTCCTTTTTTTGGCATCCCCCCCCTCCCGATTTACAATATTGGGCTAATCAGAGGTGGTATTCAGCCGGTTCGTACCGATTCGTGTGAATCAGTAGCGGAGATGGTGGGTGACCCGGCCCCCACTCCCCGCCCTGGCTCTATGCCGTTCTATTTAGGCACAGTTTTGAGGCCAGACACATGTGGAAGACGTGTGCATGAGCAAAGCGTGTGCGCAGAAGGCTGGGCAAAAGCGAGCATGAGCACGCGCGGTGAACCGGTAGCAGCAAAGTGTGAAACCCTCCGCTGGGGCTAATGCACGATCCAGGTTTGCCCCTGACTTAGTTTCAGGATGAATTCCTTACCTTTCCTTACCAGGTGGTGTGAAGCAAGCCATCACATGAAGCCACGATACGGTTTTATTGATTTGGAAATTGCATGTTACATAAATACAGCCATTTATTAAGGGAAGTTTAAGATGGAGCCGATTGTGCGAAACCCCGTCCGGTTTGTGGTCACCGAATTTGCCGTGAAGATTAGAGAGAGAAAAGGAAAAATTGGCAGATCCTTCCCTTATCTCGGGAGCCTGGGAGAGAAAGTCCTGTCGCCTTGAAGAGAGAATGGTTCAGCGCAACCCCGGTTCTGACAAACTTTTTTCTGCAAATAAGAATCTGCAGACATTCAGGCAAGGAAAAAAAACAACCCCTAGTAGTTAGGCTCGAAAATGGCGAAAGTGATGCGTTACAGAGAGTCCTCCACTTACGAACATTCTTTTAGCGACCTTTCGAAGTTACAACGCCACTGCGGAAAGTGACTTTCGCCTCTGTCCTCATGCTTACGATGATCGCAGCAGCCCCCATGGTCACAAGGTCAAAATTCGGGCCCTTGGGCAACCAATCGTTGCAGTATCCCGGGATTACGGGATCCCCATTTTGCGATCTTCACAGCTGGCTTCCGACAAGCAAAAGCCTGTGTGGGAAACCGGATTCGTTTAACGACCGCAGGATTCGCTCAACGGCAGTGATTCGCTTAGCCAAAAAAAAAAAGGTGAAATTCGATGTGACTCGCTTAACAACTTGCAGTGGAAATTGTGGTCCCATTTATGGTCGTAAGTTGAGGACTCCCTATATAGCTTTCCCAGTTGGAATAGCCCATCCACCCCACCTTTTTCAGGGTTATCCCAGCACTAAGAGTCTCAAAGAGCCCCTGATCCCTTTTTTTTTCCCCATCCAATTTCTCCTCCAGCATCTTCTAACACCTGGAAAGCCAGCGTGGGGTGGAGGAAGTGGGGTCAGCAGAGCCTCAAGGTAGAGGGAAGTTTCATTCACCCCATGCAATTTGGGGTTTTTCCAAGAACGAGGTCCAAATATTGTCCAAATGACCACATCTACGAGCCAGAAGACACAGCTTATCCAGTTCTGGGAACATCTTCCCTTCCTCACCAGATCCCAAGGCAGAGAATCGGGCATCGTCCGGCGACCCGAGAACTCCCCCAAAGTTTGGGCATCTGGATCTTCTGGACTAAACAATTCTGGACTCTGTTCCAAAGTCAGCCTGGCAGCCCTTCAACGGTTTTATCCCCTTTTACAATTCCTGACCCCGATCAAATTTTAATTCCTTATTTCCTTTTGCCGTCTCGCAGCAAGTTGATTCCTCCCGCTTCTGTTTGTCAGAGGAGGTTTTTTTCATTCCTGGCCTGTTTTTGGTGGATCCGTCCGTGCCTCTCTTCTTCTTCTTTTCCTTCTTCTTCTTCCTCCTCTTTCTTCCTCTCTCTCCTGAGCAAGTTCTCTCCACCACCAAAGCCAAAGAATTAAAAAAATAATAAATCTTCACCCCTCCCCCAAAACATAAATTTACCCAATAAAATAATAATAATAATAATAACAACAATAACAATACAAGTTGTGGGGTGTTTTTTTTTTCAAAAACGAGAGAGAGGAAAAGATTCCTTTTTTTGTGAAGACCAAAATGAAAAAGACGAAAGTAAAAAAAGGCAGAGGGGGTGAGTGGGAAACGAAGTCGGCGTCCTCCTCACAGTCCTGACTCCTTTCCCCGGAGGGATCGTTCAGGCATTCTCAAGTCCACCACCGATCCCGTTTCTCAGCTACAACGGCAGGATTTGACGATCATGTTGGAAAGCTGTTCTACTTTGGCTTGTCGGCCGACGTAGTAAACGATGCCCAAGGGTTCCAGCTCATCGGGGACACAACAGGGTGCGGCTGAGGCCGAGGGGTTGTGTAGGTTGTAGAGAGCGAGGACCTGCGCAAAGAAGACAAGGACAGCCTGCTTAGAGATGCAAGATTTCTTAATAAAGCCACACTTTGGAGTATACCGCATCCAGTTTCGGTCACCGCATTACAAGAAAGAAGCTTTGGAAGAAGTGCAGAGAAGAGCAACTAAAACGATTAAAGCAGTAGTGAAATGTAAAATTTGCTTCTGTGGGCGTGGCTTGGGGAGGTAATGTGACTGGGTGGACGTGGCCAACTTTTTTTTTTTAACTTTTAAAACCATTTTTTCTACAACCTCTTTGGCCGAAGAGGTTATAAAAAAATGCTTTTAAAAGCCTCTGGCGATCCCAGCTGAGTTGCCTGATCGTCAGAAGCTTTTAAAAACATTTTTTTTCTACAACCTCTTTGACCATTGTAAAAAAAAAAATGCTTTTAAAAGCCCCTGACAATCCCAGCTGAGCCATGCAATCATCAGAGGCTTCTTTTTTTTTTTTTTACTTTTAAAAGTATTTTTTCGACCGAAGGGGTTGTAGAAAAAATACTTTAAAAAATAAAAAAAAAGCCTCTGATGATTGTGCAGCTCAGCTGGGCATGGGGGTGGGGGCCAGGGATTTTTGCTACCGGTTCTCCGAACCACCCGCCTCCATCGCTACCGGGTTGGGCGATGCGGTCCGAACCAGGAGCATTTCACCCCTGGATTAAAGGCCTTTTTAGACAGTATACATCCTCAGTAAGACCACACCTGGAATATTTGCAACCAGGTTTGGTGACCATATTACAAAAAAAATGTTGAGACTTTGGAAGAAGCGTACAGAAGAGCAACGAAAACGATTAAAGTCCTGGAGGCTAAAACATTATGAAGGAAGGCTGCAGGATTTGGGTTTGGCTAGTCTAGAGAAAAGAAGGATTGTGGGGACGTGATAGCAGTATTCCAATAATTGAGGGGCTCCCCCAAAGAAGAGGGAGTCAACTTATTTTCCAAAGCATTTGAAGGCAGGACAAGAAAAAATGGATGGAACCTAATCTAGGAGAGAAGGAAGGAAGGAGAAACTTCCTAACAGTGAGGACGATTAACCAGTGGAACAGCTTGCCACCAGAAGTTGTGAGTGCTCCATCACTGGAGATTTTTAAGAAGAAACTGGACAGCCACTTATCTCAGATTGTATAGGATCTCCTGCTTCAGCAGTAGATTGGACTAGAAGACTTGGCATGAAGGAGAATCTTCCTAACAGTGAGGACAATTAACAGAGCCTGTAGTACAGTGGTTTAAAGCACCCTGTTATTAACATCTATTAACATCTGCTGCTTGCAATTACTGCAAGTTCGAATCCCACCAGGCTCAAGGTTGACTCAGCCTTCCATCCTTTCTAAGGTGGGTAAAATGAGGACCCGGTTTGTGGGGGCAATAAGCTGACTTTGTATAAATATACAAAAGTATGAAGGCTATTGCTTAACACACTGTAAGCCGCCCTGAGTCTCCGGAGAAGGGCGGCATATAAATCAAATTTTTTTTTAAAAAAAAATTAACCAGTGGAACAGCTTGCCACCAGAAGTTGTGGGTGCTTCATCACTGGAGGTCTTTAAAAAGAGACTGGAAAGCCGCTCGTCTGAAATGATTATTCAGCCTTCCATCCTTCCGAGGTGGGTCAAATGAGGATCCAGATTGTTGGGGGCAATAATGTTGACTCTGTAAACCGCTTAGAGTGGGTTGTAAAGCACCGTAAAGCAGGAAATAAGTCTTAAGTGCTATTGCTATTAGAGGGTCTCTTGCTTGAGCAGGGAGTTGGACTGCTAGAAATACCTCCAAGATCCCATCCAACTCTACTCTGAATTGAATTGATTTTGGGAGGTTTGGTTTGGTTTGATTTGATTTGATTTGATTTATTGTGTTGTGTTGTGTTGTGGTGTGGTGTGGTGTGGTGTGGTGTGGTGTGTGGTTTGGTTTGAAGGTTTGCCTAGCCAAATGAAACCTTCGGCACAAATATTGGACCACCCATGGTTTTCTTCCCTATCCTCTTGAACCCAACTGGGAGAAAACAGGCCATCAGTCTTGGCTGGATGGATGCCAGTGACTTGCTCAACTTTGAGCTAATGCCTTCTTCGAAGGGAGGTACCAGGCTGCAAAAGCAACCACAGGGTGGCCCTTTTTTTTTCATCCGAAGCCAGGAAATTAATTATCCTTCTTCCTTTATCAAAACAACCAAAGTAGAAAAACAGAAATATTCACAGTATTAGGGGCATCCAACCCCTAAAAACCAACAAGGGTTTGACTGGTTCATAATTTGCAAATAAGAGTTAGAAGTTTAAAAAATATTGGGTCTGCTTCACAAGGGGTGAGGAATTAATATTTTTGCAATATATTTATCAATATTCAACTGGGGGAGGGATAATATATGTATGCTGATTCTTGGGTTTTACTATTTATTTGTCCCTGTTTTAATTGGTTTTTAATTAGGATTTTCCTTTATTATTGTATGTTTTTTAACTTGTGTTCGCCGCCCAGAGTCCTTTGGGAGAAGGACGGCATATAAATATTTGTAAATAAATAAATATACAGGTAGTGCTCGACTTACGACCACAACTGAGCCCCCAAATATTTGTTGCAATGTGCAAAATATTTGTTAAGTGTGTTTTGGCCCATTTTACCACAAGTTTCTTGCCACAAGTTGCTACGTGAATTAATGCAGTTGTTAAATTAGAAGCACAGGGACCCTACAACGGTCATAAGAATGGAAACAACAGTCATCAGTCACCTTTTTCAGTGCCGGTGTAACTTTGAATGGTCACTAAATGAATAGTTCTTAAGTCAAGGACTACCTGTATATGTTTGGGTCTCTTTTTGTTTTTTTTAAATGCACATTTTTCATGTCTGGTTTGTTTTTTGTAAAAAAAAAAAATCCCCCCCTTTTTTTTTGAAGTTTTGAATTTTAACTTTTTGAATAAAAATTAAAAAAGATGAAAAGCAAAAAAAAAAAGGTATATTAAAAAATGAACTTTCCTGACTTTTCTGACCCTGCTGGCCAAACACCGCTGAGGGGAAGAAGCCTTACCTTGCTATATTGAGTGTCCGAGCTCCAGAGATAAGGACAAGGCCCCATACAGAAATTGGCATAGTAGCCTTTAGGTTCGTAGATCCACCTCCATTTTAAATCTTTTCGGAAATCGATATAGAAACGCCGTACGCAGCAATTCTTCGCTTCCGGGGATCTAGGAAAAAAAAGAGCCCGAAAATGCCCTTAAGTCCTTTTGCTCTGAATTTTGTAGTCTCTGATTTTCTGAATAGAACGGAATGGAACGAAATAGAACAGAGATAATGGAATGGAACGGAATGGAACGGAACTGAACAGAACACAATAGAAATAAAATGGAATGGAATGGAACGAAATGGAACAGAATAAAACAAAAATAATGGAATGGAATGGAATGGAACGGAATGGAACGGAATGGAACGGAATGGAACGGAAATGAACACAATAGAAATAAAATGGAATGGAATGGAACGAAATGGAACAGAATAAAACAGAATAAAACAGAATAAAACAAAAATAATGGAATGGAACGGAACGGAACAGAACAGAAATAAAATGGAATGGAATGGAACGGAGCAGAATAGAACAGAAATAATATTAATAGAACGGAACGGAATGGAATGGAATGGAACGGAACGGAATACTTTATTTGGCCAAGTGTGACTAGGTCCACAAGGAATTTGCCTTAGGTTCCAGAAGCTCACAGTGTACATGCAAAAGAACAGAGTAATAATAATCATAATAATGATACCAATAAGGGAAGGTAGTAGAAAAGATGAGAAGGATAATAGTAACAGACCCTTACAACTTTGGGAACTAGGTGTTCAGCTGAGTGATGGCACAAGGGAAAAAGCTGCCTCTGAGTCCGATATATTTATTTGATTGACTGATTGAGCAATAAACTTGATCAATCAATCAAGTTTTAAAACAGCTGATGGTGAAAAGCCCCCAACCTGTTAGGAAGGTGGGATCAAGCGCAGAGTTAGCCTGGAGTCTCCGTGCAAGCTCCCCCCAAAGAGCTAGGAATGATCCCCCCCAAAATTCCTTGGAGCCTTATCTATTTGGAGGCTGCCAGTCTGGGAAGATTCCTGTATTAGAGGCAGAAGGTAATAAAGTCGTTAGCTCGAACTCTGCATGTCCGGGTCTGGCTGTTCATGCCTGACTTAGTGACACAGCGACTTACTGGCTGCTGCAGAAATCTGTATCCGGAGCGGCCCGTTTTCTCCGCTTGTGACTTGAGGAATCAGCCCGTTCTGGAGTGGTGGCCATGATCCACAGGTACGGACGCTGCTTTGATTTCCTAATTAATGGTGCTTGGTCCCCTCTTTTGATGGTGGTGCCTGCAAAAGGAAAGTGGATTCATTGACTTGCAACTTTCTGCAAAGTGACCCAGGATGCTCCATTGAATTGGGAATCTGTGGCGACTTCCTAAAAAAACTTCAGCTGGTAAAACCGCTCGAAAGTTTACAGTGGGTGCTTTGGGGAGGGAAGGGGAGGGAAGGGAGGAATCCGAATTACAGGTAGCCCTCAACTTTTCACTGTTCGTTTAGTGACCAAAGTTATAACGGCACTGAAAAAGGTGAACTTATGACCCGGTTTGTTTCTTTTTTCACGCTTGCGACTGTGGTGACTGGGGAATTCTGGGAATTGCGGTCCACCCACCCACCCCCCCCCCGTCTTAAAGTTGCCAAACTTGATCAACGAAGAGAGGGGAGAGAAAAAAAAGGCCATTTCCAAAGTTCAGAAATGACTCCCACATCATTCTGACCATACTTTTGACCAAAACTTTCCTCTTAAACTCCACGCTCGACCGTTACTCATACATTCTGAGAGCACATGATGCAATTTTGGCAGGCAAACCACAGAGGCTTAATTTTCTTTCCCGCACCCCACCTCCACTCCCCAACCCCCCACCCCCCACCCCCCACCCAGGGAGCCGAAGGTCAGTAATTGCTTGCAAAAATCTGTCCGAGGCTTCTCTATAAGCCGGAAGCCACCCAAGAGGGTGCCTGGTGCTCCCCTGCATGACTCAAAACCTACAAATCCCACCACCATCACCAGCCACAAAGGTTGGTGGAAAAACAGCCGACAAAACGGCGGAAACTCAGAGTGAAACAGGAAGGAGAAATGTTGCGTTCCCCAGCGGTGCCTCTGTTTTGATTCGGGAGGAAGTAAGGTGTGTTTTTGGCTGCAATATTCTTAAGAAGGGTGTATCCCTGGCAAGCAGGACATCTATAGTGGACTCTGTGCACGGTCCCATCAGGATGCTAGGGGTCCCCTGCAGAATTTTGGTCACCATGATAGAAAAAAAAGATGTTGAGACTCTAGGAAGAGTGCAGAGAAGAGCAACAAAGATGATTAAATGCCTGGAGACTAAAACCTACGAAGAACGGTTGCAGGAATTGGGTATGTCTAGTTTGATGAAAAGAAAGACCAAGGGTGACATGATAGCTGTCTTCCAATATCTGAGGGACTGTCCCAAAAGACAACTGGACTTTCTTATTTATTTTTTTTTAAAGTTTCGCTTCTCTTCCAAGAAGCTACTTCAGTTCTGAACTGAAGAAACTTCTTGGATAAGAAGGGAAACGTTTTCAAGGAAAAAAACCCCAAGAAAGTCCAGTTACCTTTTGAAAAAGCACCTTTGGGGCAACTGTGACCTCGACGGTTGAGAATCTCCATTGACATTTGAGGGGCTGTCACAGAGAAGAGGGAGTCAACCTCATCAGTGGTGGGATTCGAGTAATTTAACAACCGGTTCTCTGCCCTAATGATTTCTTCCAACAACCTACGCCTGAGTGGTGTAGGAGGCTAATGCCTCCTACAAGGCAGCATTTAACATCCAGCTGCCTGCAATTACTGCGAGTTCTAATCTCACCAGGCTCAAGGTTGACTCAGCCTTCCATCCTTTCTAAGGTGGTTAAAATGAGGACCCGGTTTGTGGGGGCAATAAGCTGACTTTGTATAAAAATATACAAAAGTGTGAAGGCTATTGCTTAACGCACTGTAAGCCGCCCTGAGTCTCCGGAGAAGGGCGGCATATAAATAAGAATAAGAATAATTAAAAAAAAAAACCAGTTTGCCAAACTGCTCAGAAAGTTAACAGCCGGTTCTCCCGAAGTGGTGCGAACCGGCTGAATCCCACCACTGAACCTAATTCTCCAGAGCATCTGAGGGCAGAAGAGAAAGAGATGGATGGACACTTACCAAGGAGAGAAGCAACCTAGAACTAAGGAGACATTTCCTGATGGCAAGAACAATTAACCAGTGGAACTGATTGCCTCCAGAAGTCGCGAATGCTCCAACCCTGGAGGGTTTTAAGTAGAGACTGGACAGCCATTTGTCTGAAATGGTATAGGGTTTTCTGCTTGAGAAGGGGGTCAGACTAGAAGACCTCCAAGGCCCCTTTCAACTCTACTATACTCTTACTTTCTTTTAGCTGATCTAACTCAGTCACTGTGGTGCGTATATTTGTGTGCCCAGTTTTCCACAATCTTGTAAAGTAGATTTTCAGCAGGCTGTATCACACATGGTGTATGTGTGTGAGACACACACTCAACTGAGTCACTGGGCTTGGCACAGCTCGCATACACATCCCCCCTGCAAGCCCCCCACCCCCCACCCCACCCCAGAATCTCGGGCTGAAAGAACGGCAGCCAAATTCCCAGAAGAAAAAAATTGACTGTGTGTGTTGCAGTTGACACTTTTCGGGTGTGAAGTATTGCAGGCGGCAGAGATGTGCAAAAGGGGGGCAGCGAGGGGGAGGGCAGGGGAGGCTTCTGGTCAGGGCCTGGGTCTCGACTCCCCCACTAGGGTGACGGCCAAAGATTTACCTTCGGAATGCTGGTGGGTTGTTGTTGTTTTTTTTGTCCTTTTAATTCCCTGCAAATTATCCTTAACTTGGATGAAGCTTTGCAAAGTTACGCTATGCTCTGTGAATACAGTGGGAGCATTGATGTATCCCACACTGGCTCACAAACTTCTGTTTACAAAGCAGGAGGGTTGGAGTCATCCAACAGGCTTGAGAAGCTGGCCTGGCTTGGCGGAGGGTTTGATTCTCCCTGCTGGGCAGCCCCTGACCCTTGTGGTTTGCAGCGTCCACCACAGCTTGGGCCTACAGGCTGCAATGAGAGGGGTCCTGGATGCAGTGTCACACATTCCCGGCAGGAATGTTGTAAAGATAATCCATCAATCATCAGAATAGAGCCGGAAGGGACCTTGGAGGTCTTCTAGTCCAACCCCACCCCCCCTCAAGCAGGAGACCCTATACAATTTGACGCAAGTGGCTGTCCAGTCTCTTCTGAAAAACCTTCAGTGGTGAAGCGCCCACAATTTCTAGAGGCAAGCTGTTCCACTGGTTAATTGAGGACCCAGTTTGTGGGGGCAATAAGCTGACTTTGTATAAATATACAAAAGTATGAAGGCTATTGCTTAGCGCATTGTAAGCCGCCCTGAGTCTCCGGAGAAGGGCGGCATATAAATCAAATTTTTTTTAAAAAAATTGTCCCTCCCTGTTAGGAAGTTTCCCCTTCATTCCGGGTTGCTTCTCTCCTTGATTAGTTTCCATCCATTAGTTCTTGTCCTGCCTTCTGGTGCTTTGGAAAATAGGTGGACCCAGGGGTGAAATCTAGCAGGTTCTGAACAGGTTCTGGAGAACCGGTCGTGGAAATTTTGAGTAGTTCGGAGAACCGGCAAATGCCACCTCTGGTTGGCCCCCAAGTGGGGTGGGAATGGAGATTTTGCAGTATCCTTCCCCCAGGAGTGGGGAGGGAATGGAGCCTTGGTGGAGCAGCGGACTAAAGTGCTGTTAAGTAGCACTTAGCTGCCAGCTGCCTGCAATTCCTGCGAGTTCGAATCTCACCAGGCTCAAGGTTGACTCAGCCTTCCATCCTTTCGAGGTAGGTAAATTGAGGACCTGGATTGTGGGGGCAATAAGCTGACTTTGTATAAAAAAGAACACCGCTTAGGGAGGGGTCGAAAGCCCTACTAAGCAGGTATATACAAAAGTATGAAGGCTATTGCTTAACGCATTGTAAGCCGCCCTGAGTCTCCGGAGAAGGGCGGCATATAAATCGAACCAATAAATAAATAAATAAATGGTGATTTTGCAGTATCCTTCCCCTGGAGTGGGGAGGGAATGGCGATTTTGCAGTATCCTTCTCCTGCCATGGCCCACCAAGCCACACCCACAGAACCGGTAGTAAAAAAAATTGGGATTTCACCACTGGGTGGACCCCCTCCTCTTTGTGGCAGCCCCTCAAATATTAGAACACTGCTCTCCTGTCTCCCCTGGTCCTTCTCTTCACTAGAGTAGCCATTTCCAGTTCCTGCAACCGTTCATCGTATGTTTGAGCCTCCAGTCCCCTCATCATCCTGGTTGCTCTTCTCTGCACTCTTTCTAGAATCTTCTCAACATCTTTTTTGTAATCTGGTGACCAAACCTGGATGCAGCATTCCAGGTGTGACCGGACTAAGGCTTTATAAAGCGGTACTAATAGTTTGTAATAAAATAAAAGGAAACAAAGGGGGAGAAATAATAACCTGTCAACTATCTAGTGTCACCTGGCAAGGACGACGGCTGGCATAAAAATTTAATTGAAAAAAAATAAATAAATAAAATAAAACGAATCTTTGCAAGGATCGTGGCAGACATGAACTGCGACGAAGAGCAGAGGCTCGTCCTAGCTATTAGGGGCAGTCCTCGATTTACGACCGCTAAGTGGTGTGGCCGTTAAGTGAGCCTGGCCTGATTTTATCCCCTTGTATTGGGGTTTTATGCAACTCACACGGTAGTGGTTAAGCAAATCTGGCTTTCCCAGTGGCTTTGCTTATCGGAAGCACCCCACGCACCCCCCCCCTCCCTGGGAAGGTCGATCCTGGGAACTCATCATGTCATAACCGTGATAAATATACGCTGGATGTCAAGTGCCTGAATTCTGATCCCATCAGAGTAGGGATGTTTAAAGGTAAACGTAAAAGTTCCCCTCGCGCATATGTGCTAGTCGTTCCTGACTCTAGGGGGCGCTGCTCATCTCCGTTTCAAAGCCGAAGAGCCAGCGCTGTCCGAAGACGTCTCCGTGGTCATGTGGCCGGCATGACTCAACGCCAAAGGCGCACGTAATGCTGTTCCCTTCCCCCCAAAGGGGGTCTCTATTTTTCTACTTGCATTTTTTACCTGCTTTCGAACTGCTAGGTTGGCAGAAGCTGGGACAAGTCACGGGAGCTCACCCCGTTACGCGGCACTAGGGATTCGAACCGCTGAACCGCTGACCTTTTGATCAGCGTCTCAGCCACTGAGCCACCGCATCCACGGTCATACATGTGAAGACAGGACATAAGTCACTGTTTTCAATGCCGTTGTAACTTCAAATAGCCAGTAAATGAATAGTGATGAGGGGAGGAGTATTTCCAGGGGTGAAATCCAGCAGGTTCTGGAGATCCAGTAGCGGAAATTTTGAATAGTGTGGAGAACTGGCAAATACCACCTCTGGCTGGTCCCAGAGTGGGGTGGGAATGGAGATTTTGCAGTATCCTTCCCCTGCCATGCCTACCAAGCCACACCCACCAAGCTACACCACACCCACCGAGCCACGCCCACGGAACCGGTAGTAAAAAAATTTGGATTTCACCACTGAATATCTCCCTATAGATGGGGTGATTTATGGGAGCTATGACCCTTATTTAGAGACTTAATAAGCAAGTGGAGTCAAGTGAGTTCTTGCTGGGGGGCAGATCCCCCTCATCCAACACCTACTTCCCCTTGCCCGGTTCTCACCTTCGATTTGTATTGTTAGATCGTTTCGTTTGCCGTCACAGGAACAGTGAGTGCTGAGTCGGAATCTCCCCAGCTCATCTGAAATACAAATATTAAGATTGGGGGGTCAGGATTGGAGCCCTCTCCAAAGCCAGCAAGCTATTTCAGATAAGCCGTCTCGCCCCAAAGCAGAATCGAAGTGGACTTAAAGAAACAAAGGCCTTTGCTCATTTCAGGAGACATTTTTAGCGGATGCTCCCTTCCAGCTTTGGAGCAGGCTGGCATATATAATTTCCCCCAAGGTTTTTCAAACTTCGCAATATTAAGATGGGGAGGGGACTTCGACTCCCAGAATTCCCCAGCCAGTGTGATTTAAGATGCATGGACTTCAACTCCCAGAATTCCCCAGCCGGCATGCTTTAAGATGCATGGACTTCAACTCCCAGAATACATCAGAATTCATCAGAATTCTGGGAATTGAAGTCCATCCATTTCAAAGCTGTCTTGTTTACAAACAGGATTCTGAAAATTGAGTCTACCTTTTCATTGGCACAAAGGAGAGCAAGTCCCCGGTGCCCAGTCATGCCCCCCCCCCCCAACCTTCCACCCTACCTCTACTTGCGAGCCACAACCGGAGAACATTGGTGACATCGAAGGACAGCCATTCTTTTTCGCTCTTCACCTTTAACGACAGCCCTTGAAGGTAGTACCACGTGGAATCATTCCCTGAGTGGTCTTTTTGCTAAGGAGAGACGGACAAGACAGGACGCCTTAAAGGAAAGAATTTGCCTTCCGTTATTGACTTTGCTTGTCAGGAGCAGGCTGGGTGGCCTACAACTGGTGATCATATGATCCCAGGAATGCTACAACAGGCATAAAGACATGCCAGTTGCCAAGCTCCCAAATTTTGATCGCGGGACCATGGCGATGGTCATTAGTATGATAAATCAGTTCAAAGTCGTTTTCTGCAACTTCGAACGGTCCCTAAACGAATCATTTACCTCAAAGACTACCTGTGCTCTGGGAACTGTTAAGGAGGAGCTGTCCTCACCCACTTTCTCTCACACAAACTCTCCAAGCTTTGCTGTCTCTTGCTCCTCCAGAATGCAGCCCCTCCCTTCTGGGAATCCAGACTACGGTCCACCACATCCTACCTGGTAAAGCTCCAGTCGCTGCTCTTGACCATGTCCAGAGGCCTGCATCCTCAGCTCTGCACGGTACAGCAAATTGGGGTCAGTAAGGACCTTCCGGATGGGTTCGATTTCGAATCCAAAGTAGACATTTTGGTTATCCTTCTTGTACAGATCACCGTAGCTTTCTAGAGATAGGAGACAAGAAGCAACAGTAAGGAGATGAGCAGAAGGCCTTCAACCGTGGCCACTTAGAAGATGGATGGAGTGCAGGACCCAGAATTCCTCAGCCAGTATGGGAATTCTGGGAATTGAAGTCCACAGGTCTTAAGGTTCCCAAGCTGGCTGGGGAATTCTGGGAATTGAAGTCCACAGGTCTTAAGGTTCCCAAGCTGGCTGGGGAATTCTGGGAATTGAAGTCCGCAGGTCTTAAAGTTTCCAAGCTGGCTGGGGAATTCTGGGAGTTGAAGTCCACAAATCTTAAAATTTTCATGTTTGGGGAGCCCCAATTTAGAGAAAGAGAAAACTACCTATCTGTCTTCAGAGATTGTAGAACTACAATATCCAGCAACTTCAGCCAGTAAAGAAAGGAGCAGCCCAGCTGGGGGATCCTGGGAGTTGAAGTCCACATGTCTTAAAGTGGCTAAGATTGAGAAATTCTTTCTTAGACTCACTAAGGGAAAACTCACTTATTCAGCCTCAGAATAATGCAGCCAGGAGCTTAGCCCCAGAAAAGGACCATCATTCACACAAGATTCTAATCCCAGGTTAAGAAAGCACAATGGCTTGTGTTCATATGACAGGCAACATCCAAACGAAACTATCATCTCTGGCTTAAGGTGATGATCTTGTTGACTTTAAACCAGATTTAAATTACAGATACGCCTCAACTTTATGACCACAACTGAGCCCAGGATTCCTGTTGCTAAGTGATTTTTGCCTAGCAACCAGGCAGAGAACCCCTTGCTAAAATTTTTGAAGCCCACTCATGCTGGTTCATCCATCCATCCATCCAGGGAAACCAGAGGATTTCCAACAGACATTCAACCCAACCTCATTTTCTTTTCTTTTCTTTTCTTTTTTTTTCCCGTATGACTTTGTCACAGCATCTATTTTGGCTACAGGAAGAGTCTATTTTTAAAGTTTCTCTTCCTTGGAAGATCAAAGGAGCTTTGACTTTGGTCAAAGAGACAGAGACCATGGGGTGGTTGGGGTTTTTTTGGTATGTTTTTTGTTTTGTTTTGTTTTTAAGGTTTCTCTCCAAGTCTCCAACCACAGCATTCAGGATTGTTCTCCTTCCGTTGCAAACAAACAGGACACAGCAATTTGGAGAAAACAAAGATAGAATCCAGGGCGAGGAAATTGGAAGGAAGAAAGGAGGAGAACCTTCAGAGAAGAGGAAAAACAAAAAGTCTCGTGGTTCTAATAAAAGAGAAGAGAGAAAGAAAATGAGAGAGAGAGAAAGAAGATAAAGAAAGAGAAGAGGAAAGAAAGAATAATAATAATAACAATAATAATAATAACTTTATTGTCATTGTACGTGTATACACAGTGTACCCATACAACGAAAAAAAGACAAAAAAGATAAAGCAAGAAAGAAGAAAAAGAAAGGATAGAAAGAAAGAAGAAAAGGAAAAAGAAGAAAGAAAAGAAGAAGATGAAGAAAAAAGAAGATAAAGAAAAGGAAGAAAGGAAAGAAGAAAAGAAAGACAAAGAAAAAAGATAAAGCAAGAAAGAAATAAAGAAAAGAAAGGTTAGAAAGAAAAGAAAAAGAAAGGAACAGTAAAAAAGGAAAGATAAAGAAAGAAAAAAGAAAGGAAGAAAGAAAGAAAGAAAGAAAGAAAAAGAAAGGAAGAAAGAAAGAAAGAAGAAAAAACTGAAAGAAAGGATAGAAAGAAAGAAGATAAAGAAAAGAAAGGAAAGAAGAAAAGAAAGAAGACAAAGAAAAAAGATAAAGCGAGGAAGAAGATAAAGAAAAAGAAAGAAAAATGAAGAAAGAAAGGAAGAAACAAACAAACAAACAAACAAATATTCCCCAGGTTACCAACTGACCTAAGGAGATAGACTTTGTCTGCTGTTCTGCCCTCAAACTGCAGAAAGCAGCCAATGTAAATTTGTGAACTTAACCAAACCAGCTCAGGAGGAATGGGTGAGAATATACACACACACACACATATATATATACATATTGCGTTTTTCAAGAGAGCATCCTCTGAGCCCCCATGAAATCATACTGTGTTTTCCCTCCCAGATGCCGGGAGTCTGACTCAGTCCTGGGGTCATCTCTGAAGCTGCCAAATTATTATTGTTTTTCCCCCCCTCACCCAGCCTCAGCTGCCTCGGTTGCAAATGGCTGGTCTCTGTCCTGCGTCCCTTAAAACAGAGCTCTCCAAATCTGGCACATGGAAGTCTTGGGGACTTCAACTCCCAGAATGCCTCAGCCAGCACCACTGTCCTGAGGCATTCTGGGAGTTGAAGCCTGCAAGTCTTAAAAGTTGCCAAGTTTGGGGATCCCCTATCTTAAAGCACAGAAGCCCTGGGGGCGGAGGGGGGGGAAGAGAAGCAGGAAAATTGGTTCCCCCCCCACCATCATCACTAGGGACCACTTCCCTATCAGCGGTAGGACAGGGAAAACGCCCCCCCCCCAATTGACCACTTCCCCTCTTTAAGTTTGGATGTGGTCATCGTTTTTTTCATTGTTTCCAGATGACACGGCCCAGAGCGGAGAGGGTGGGGGGGAGAGTGACCGCAATTTCTTCAAAAAAAAGGAATTTTACAGGCTGATGTTTTACAGCTGCACAAAGCCAGATAAGGTGTTGGGCCTTATCAGCCGGAGGAAATTCCCAAACTATTATTGGGACTTTCCGACATGACAAAAGCCCAGAAATAAAACAAGGAGGAACAGGTTCGCCCTACTTCGCTCCCCGAAATTATGGGGTTGAACCCGGTTCCCTGCTGACCTCGGTTTTCCTTGCTGCGAAATGGGAAGATGTCGATCAGGTCCCTAAAAAAGGGCTTCTTAAAAGAAAGAACTTGCATTTAACCGTAAAGCAATGCGCTCCAGGGAGTTCTGGGAGTTGAAATCCATGGATCTTAATGCTTGTCTGGGGTATTCTGGGAGTTAACACCCTTCAATTTAAAGCCCGCTGGCTAGGGAATTCTGGGAGTTGAAGTCCAGCCAACCTAAAGCATTTACTCTGGGGAATTTTGGGAGTTGAAGTCAATGCATCTTAAAAAATGCTGTCTGGGGAATTCTGGGAGTTGACACCCATCCAGTTTAAAGCATGCTGGCTAGGGAATTCTGGGAGCTGAGGTCCACTCAACCCAAAGCACCTGAGGGCTTGACAAGAAGCAATGGGTGGAAACTAATCAAGGAGAGAAGCAACCTAGAACCAAGGAGAAATTTTCTGACAGTGAGAACAATTAACCAGTGGAACAACTGGCCTCTAGAAGTTATAAATGCTCCAACACTGGAAGTTTTTAAGAAAATGTTGGATAACCATTTGTCCGAAGTGGTGTAAGTTTTCCTGCCTAAGCAGGAGGTTGGACTAGAAGATCTCCAAGGTCCCTTCCAACTCTGTTATTCTATTCTATTCATGCAGTCTGGGGAATTCTGGGAGTTGAAGTCCACCTATCTTCAAGCTGCCAAGGTTGAGAAATACTACTTTAAGTGATTTTTTTTTAAAGTTCTTCCTTTTTTTTAAAAAATTTGATTTATATGCCACCCTTCTCCGGAGACTTTTGAGATACACACTTCAGTATAAACCTCAGTAGGGACGCAGGTACGAACCGCAGGTGCTGTGGAAGGTACGAATCATTGTAGGCCTATTTCTCTCTCTGATCCAGCCATTGGGGGTTGGACTAGAAGACCTCTTAAGGCCCCTTCCAACTCCTGTCATTCTGCCGTTCTTCTGTTATAATATCGGATCTGCAAAGCCAGCTGCCCAGATCTACAGGGATTAAGTGAAGCACCTCCACCTTGGAGATTTGGGGAGGCGGAAAGAAGGCACCTGGGCTGCAAACATCAGCACTGAGGATTGATTGATTGATTGATTGATTGATTGATTGATTCGATTTATATGCCGCCCTTATGTGCCGCCACCGAGACTCAGGGTGGCTTACAATGCGTTAAGCAATAGCCTTCATACGTTTGTATATAACTGCTTAGTAGGGCTTTTTACACCCACCCCCCAAAGCGGTGTTCTTTTTTTATACAAAGTCAGCTTATTGCCCCCACAATCCGGGTCCTCATTTTACCTCCCTCGGAAGGATGGAAGGCTGAGTCAACCTTGAGCCTGGTGAGATTCGAACTCGCAGGAATTGCAGGCAGCTAAGTGCTACTTAACAGCACTTTAGCCTGCTGCGCCACCAAGGCTCTTGGCATTTAGAATTTTAGAATAATTTAGAATTAGAATCGCAGAGTGGGAAGGGACCTCGGAGGTCTTCTACTCCAAGCCCGCTGCTTAGGAAACCCTAATACCATTTCAGACAAACGGTTATCCGATCTCTAACAAATACATTTAATTCGTTTACTCCCCACTCCAGAATGGGCACAAGTGGGGCAGCATCACTCCACAGTTGGGCCTTTAAGCTCTGGAAAGGCTCCCCTCGGCGGAGGTTCCTTTAGGTTTGGGGCTGCTGTTGGAGGTCAGAAAACAGCCCGACGGGACTTATGGGGGAGAAGAACCCGAAGCCACAAGGGGAAGTGGGTTGTGGGATCAGGCCGGGGGGGTGGTGGTCTTTATCCCCGAGAAGGGGCACAGGACATCCGTCTTTGGAGCCTCGACTTATCAGCAGCCCAAAGTGCTTTTGCTAAGTCACGCAAGCGGTGGGCCTTGCCTGAACTCTCCCCACAACGGGTGCCCCCCCCCCACAACACACACACAGACATACACACACTTGGTCTTTGCATTCGCCTCTTGCGTGACTTTGGATCTGTGTGACTGCCGTCGTAAGGGTGAAAAACCTTCCACGCTTACGATCATAAACGAAGGATTGTAAGTCAAGATTGCAGAGTCGAGCAATGGAAATAAAGTGCGTCCCACGTACATCAGGTTCGCCTGATTTGCCAGTTGCGTCCCTCTCTGGATCGGGACTCGTTAAATACGGTCACTCATGCCCTTGTCACTTCCCGCCTGGACTACTGCAATGCTCTCTACATGGGGCTCCCCTTGAGGAGCACCCGGAGGCTCCAACTGGTCCAGAATGCAGCCGCGTAGGTGGTTATGGGAGCGACGTGGCGCTCCCCTGTGACTCCTCTCCTGCGCGAGCTGCACTGGCTCCCGGTGGTCTTCCGGGTGCGCTTCAAGGTTTCGGTTACCACCTTTAGAGCGCTCCATGGCTTAGGACCGGGGTACTTACGAGACCACCTTCTGCCACCAGTAGCCTCCCACCAACCGGTATGCTCCCATACAGAGGGTCTCCTCAGGGTGCCGTCGGCCAAACAGGGTCGACTGGCGGCCCCCAGGAGGAGAGCCTTCTCTGTGGGGGCACCCGCTATCTGAAATGAGCTGCCCCCGGAGATACGGAGGATCCCGGATCTGTGCACTTTCCGCCGTGCCTTCAAAACATTTTTATTTCAGCAGGCCAGCCTGGCCTAACTTTCCCTTTTACACTGCTTTTAAATTTATTTTATAAATTGGGGTGTTTTAAATTTGTTTGGGGCCAAAGCATTTAATGTATTTTAATTGGTTTTTAACGTTTGTATTACGTGTATTTTATCTTTTGGCTGTTCACCGCCCTGAGTCCTTCGGGAGTAGGGCGGTATATAAATTTAATAAAACTAAAACTAAACACACACAAAAATCTAGCCCACCTCTCTTTCCACAGCCCTGGCCAACCCCCTTCGGAGGAGAGTTGAGCCCCACAAGGCAACATACCTAAGAGAAAAATTTTCTTGTGCCGACACAACTTCTTTTTTTTTTCCCGGATTCCCGGGCTGGTTGGCACGTGCCAGGACGGTAAAAAATTTTTTTAAAAAAATCCATCTTACCTTCTAGGAGACCACAAAAATTACCAAAGGTGCCACCCACCCCTGGAGAGCCCGTGGGTTTGTTTAGGCGGCATGCCAGCCACACCCAGCAGGTAATTACACCTTGAACCAAATTGGCTGCAATCTGGGTGGGATCCCCGTCTTTACGGCAGACTCTGTCCCCCCCCCCCCCAATCCTCCGCCCTGTGTGTCATCTTCTCCCCGGATGCTAATTGTTGCAGCCCGTGAGAAAGTTTTATATCCAACTATATTTTATTTTTATTTATTTATTTATTTATTAGATTTGTATACCGCCCTACTCCCGAAGGACTCAGGGCGGTGAACAGTTAAGCAATACATACAGACTCTAAATATTCAGAAACTGATTAAAAATACAATTGAATAGATTGATATAGAATG
This sequence comes from Ptyas mucosa, assembly GCA_012654045.1. Classification (NCBI taxonomy): domain Eukaryota; kingdom Metazoa; phylum Chordata; class Lepidosauria; order Squamata; family Colubridae; genus Ptyas; species Ptyas mucosa. The sequence goes on along the minus strand of WNWU01000046.1, from coordinate 814,485 downwards.
GAATTAAATGAAAACGTTCTCAAATTTATAGGGTGGATCCAAATTTAAAGAATCTAATGGTTTGAAGGGAGGTTAGGCCAGGCCGGCTTGCGTGAATAAGAATGTTTTGAGGGCCCGGCGGAAAGCCCGGAGATCTGGGATTAATCGTATCTCCGAGGGCAGCTCATTCCAAATTATGGGTCCTCCCACAGAGAAGGCTCTCCTCCTGGGGGCCGCCAGTCGACATTGTTTGGCTGACGGCACCCTGAGAAGCCCCTCTCTATGGGAGCGTACTGGTCGGTGGGAGGTTATTGGTGGCAGAAGGCAGTCTCGTAGGTATCCCGATCCTAAGCCATGGAGCGCTTTAAAGATGGTAACCGAAACCTTGAAGCGCACCCGGAAGACCACAGGGAGCCAGTGTAGCTCGCGCAGAAGGGGAGCAACATGGGAATGCCACGTTGCCCCCATAACTACCCGCGCGGCTGCTTTCTGGACCAACTGGAGCCTCCGGGTGCTCCTCAAGGGGAGCCCCATGTAGAGAGCATTGCAGTAGTCCATGCGGGAAGTGACGAGTATATTCTTTATACCGTTTCCACCTTCCCTTAAAACGTGACTGTGTGAATCCTCGTCTCCAGTAGGTAATTGACAGTCAAGCGGAAACTCGGTCAATCAATTCAAATTAGCAAACTTTTGTCAAAACTTCCGTATAAGTTGCCCGGACCTAATCCACATATCAAAGGATAAGGTCTGCAAACAGAAAGATAAATCGTTAAATTCGGTCTCTTTGGTGGAACTGCATCTTCGCAAGAATAAGTCGGAACCCTGAATAATTCTTCTGTCAAGCCGGAGGAATTACGTGCCCAACGTGGTGGCCACAAAACATGGCTTGCGAAGGTTTGGCGACACTAAACCTGGTTGCCAGCTTATTTCTTGCCCTCGCCTGCTCTGCTCTGGTGTTTTTAGCTTCAGAGGAACAAAACATCCTAGTTAATTCTGGCTCCCAAGGTCTGCTAAGAGTTCCCCTACAAATAGGAGTGCCAGAATTTGAAAATAGAAGGTGCCAGCTTCAGCCTGGCTGTGCCAAGCAATCCTCTGCGCGTGTAAATCCAGAATGTTATAGGGTTTCCTGCTTGAACAACAGGTTGGACTAGAAGACCTCTAAGGTCCCTTCCAATTCTTATTCTATAATTCAATTTGGCCGTTTTAAGAGGTATTGTTAGGCAACTGAGTGCCTGCTCGTGCGGCTAGTCCTCTGTGAGTCCACCACTGGCAAGCTAGAAAAGGGAACCAGAGATTTTTGGAGCACTCAACCAATTTTAGCAGGGGAGATAAGTCCTTGACTTACAGCCACAGATAGTCCTTGACTTATAACCATTCATTCTGGCAAAGCCAAGCCAACGGGGGAAGCCACTTAACAACGGTGTGACTGCGGAGGATTCACTTAAAAAACCCTGGCAAGAAAAGTTGTAAACAAAAAAAGCCACTGAACAACTGTCTCGTTCAGACCGTTGTTGTCGTAAGGGCTCAGTTCCGGTCGTAAGTCGAGGACTACCTGGACGAGGAGGGGGGGAGGGCATCATGCCTTGAGGCTGGCTGAGCCCAGCAATTTCACCGCCGGAAGCAAGACCTCGAGTTTTGCCCAACCAATCTCCGTTTGCACCCGCCACCGCTCTTCCCCTCTGCCAAAGCTGACGTTGCAAAAACAGAGAGAGAGAGAGAGAGAAACGCATCCGTTTAATTTAAAGAGAAAACTTTTCTCCCAGGTTTCACTTGGGTTCATTAAAAGAGTTTCTACAAAGGTAGCATTGGATGCAAGCTGGGGAGTGTGTGGAAAAAAAAATGCCAAAGGAAGCCAGGAATTATAACGGTAAAGCTTCTGGAATGTGCCCTCTACACTCTCTTCTGAAAATAAGTTTCAAAAAAATACAAAATAAAATCTTACTCCTGAAACCACAGTTTTAGGGCTGGAGGAGTGAAATCGAGGCCCGTTTTATTTTCACCTTTTCAGAAAAGTCCCCGGGGACTTCATCACCGCCTCCCGCTGCCAAAGCGATTAAAAAGAGGATTTTCCTCTGCGGGCAGCTTGCCCCTTTCCTCTCTGCACGTGCCCCCGTTTCTCAAACTCGGCATCGGGCTGCCAACCGGGCTTCTTAGAGGATGCTTTAAAAAGTTAAGCCCAGTTCAGTTGCCAGAAGCTGTCTCTAGATTTTTTGGGGGGGGGGGTTGGGTGGGGGTTAAGGTACCTGAGATTTGTAGCGTGACGGGCAACTTCGTGACACGGCAACGCAGAAGTCTCCCTGATGTGTTTTGGGTGTTGTTGTTGTTGTGATGCAGGAACAAAAGGATAGAGCTTGTGTTGTGATGTCGGGATGCAGGTATATGATTTTGGCATCAGCAAGATCATAAGGGGTCAGAGAACTACTTGCATTGCATTGCATTGCATTGTATTGAACTGTATTGAATATTATTGTATTGTATTGTATTGAACTGTATTGTATTGTATTGTAGTTTTGCATTGTATTGTATTGAACTGTGTTGTGTTGTATTGTATTGAACTGTATTGTATTGAACTGAACTGAACTCTATTCTCTGTTCTATTCTATTCTATTCTATTCTATTCTATTCTATTCTATCGTATTGAACTGTATTGTTCAATATGATACAATACAAACTGGATAGAACTTGCGTTGTGATGTCGGGATGCAAGTATATGATTTTGGCCTCAGCAAGGTCATAAGGGGTCAGAGAATTACTTGTATTGCATTGTATTGAACTGTATTGTATTGTTTGTATTGAATTGAATTGAATTGAATTGAACTGAACTGAACTGAACTGAACTGAATGGAACTGTATTGCATTGCATTGCATTGTATTGTGTAACTGTATTGAACTGTATTGTATTGAACTGCACTGTATTGTACTGTACTGGTACAATGGACTTACGACCACAATTGAGCCCAAAATTTCTGTTGCTAAGCCAGACAGTTGTTAAGTGAGTTTTGTCCCATTTTACGACCTTTCTTGCCACAGTTGTTAAGGGAATCACGGCACCTGTTAAGTTAGGAACACGGTTGTTAAGTGAGTCTGGCTTCCCCCATTGACTTTGCTTGGCTTGCGTTGCTGGCTGGGGGATTCTGGGAGTTGAAGTCCACCCATCTTCAAGCTACCAAGGTTGAGAAACACTGATTTAGAGGTAGCCAGAGGAGACTTACGATAATTCATTTAGCGACTGTTCAAAGTGACAACAGCATTGGAAAAAAAACGACTTGGGGCCGGTTTTCACACTTATGTCCATGGCAGCATCCCTATAATCACGTGATCTCTATTTGTAACCTATTTGATCCCTATTTGTAAGCCGGCATCCGACAAGCAGAGTCAGTGAAAGGAAGCCAGGTTCGCTTCATCCCGGCTAGATTCACTTAACAACGGTGGCCAAATAAGTCGTAAAACCGGGCACGGCTCTCTCAACGACCGCCTCGCTTAGCAACGTCTCAGAGTGGAGGACGACCTGTAATGTCTTAACCTACGTGAGCCATCGGCTCGTAGAAATCGCTGCTGATTTTTTTTTTTTTTGGGCCAGCGTTTTCGCTACTCTCGGCTTTATCGATGGCTTCCTCGCCTCAAGATTTTTCCCGCCACTTTCAAAACACCTCCTGAAACTTAGCGCAAGGATCCGATGAGCCCCCTTTAAAAAAAAAAACAAGTTTGGGGGAGAAAGAAAATGGAATATTTCAATGTTAAGAAGTCTGAGAAGAACCAAAAGGGTTTTTTTTTTTAGAAGAACAGAGTTGGAAGGGACCTTGGAGGTCTTCTAGTCCAACCCCCTGCTGAAGCAGGAGATCCTAGACCATTCCTGACAAGTGGCTGTCCAATCTCTTCTCAAAAATCTCTCCCTGGGTTAGGGGATTGCTATGGGGCAGGCAATTCTTCCTCATCTATGAGGGTTTCTCCCACAGTTTGTGAAATTAACAGAATTAGCAGAATTGGAAGGGACCTTGGAGGTCTTCTAGTCCAACCCCTTGCTCAACCAGGAGACTCTACACCACAACTGTCCAGAAGAGCTGGTGACAGTTTTATGGCAGAGTTCTCCAACCTTGGCAACTTTAAGACTTGTGGACTTCAATTCCCAGAATTCCCCAGCCAGCACAGCTGGCTGGGGAATTCTGGGAGTTGAAGTCCACAGGTCTTAAAGTTGCCAAGCTGGCTGGGGAATTCTGGGAATTGAAGTCCACAGGTCTTAAAGTTGCCAAACGTTGGACACCCACCCTTGCTCCATACTTGCCCAAACCTCCAGAATTTGAGCGCTCCTTTTCTGACTCACAAACTGGGGAACCGGTTTTTAAAAAGGGGCTCCCCAAAACCACTAGATTTTCTTCTCCGAAGGCCAATAAAGGCCTCCAACCGTGAGAACTGAAGCTGTTTGAGATACTTCCTCCTAACTTTTATCTCCATCAATGGAGGAAGCACCGTCTTCCTTCCGGATCTGGGTCAGCCTGCACTCAGGGACGGTGTCACAGATCAACCCACTCACCCAACCAACCCACCAACCTAGCCCCTCTGATGCGCCCCCACCCCCACCCCCCCGTTCCCCATCCCTCTCCGGACTCACCGTTGTCGATGGGTATCATCATGAACCGGTGGACTTCCTTGGCGTAGTATTCTTCATGGATAGTCTCCTGCGGTTCCTCGGCTACCATTTCTCGGATCACTTCCAAAGTGCTGTTGTAGAGGGCCATGACCTCTTCGGTGAGGATCTGTGACTCCGAGTCTTCTATTTCGGGGGGTTTCGGAAGTTTGAGTTTGCTCAAGATCTGACCCCGGATGGCTTCGATCCTCTTCCGTTTCATCAGGTCCATGTCCAAAGTCTTGCAAGTGGAGAAGCACCAGACAGAGCAAAACTGCTGTAGGGCCACGAGGAGAAGGAAGAGATGCTGCGAGCAGAAGACCCCCGGTGTCCCCAAGAAGCCCCGGTGCCTGTCGCAGCTCCTTGACCCCATCGTCGTGCCGTTTCCTCTCGTCTGGCAGGAACTGGTGGCTCAGAGTCCTCCCTTGCCAGCCAAGGAAACTCTCGAACGTTATTGCTCAAAGGACGACTTTCTCCGTTCTTCTTGGCCTGGCTTGTCTGGCCACCCAGCCGCTGTCCAGCCGAAGGATTTGAAATGCACCCTTTCAAGGTTCTCTCTGCCCCAACCAGCTCAGCTTTCAGGCAGCCGGGTTCCAGACGGGACGGAGACTCACGCTATCGCCTGGCACCGCCGATGGAGTCCATGTGGTCCGGATGCTGCATCTCTTCAAACTCGCTCCCTGGCACCGAATCAGAGGGCTCCCGTGCCCCCTGCTCTGGAGAGGGAAGTTTGCAAAGAGTCTTTTCGCCTTCGCTTCAGGAAGAGCTGAGGGGTGAGAAGCTGTCACAGAAGCCGGAGGAGGCCTTTGGGAACCTCACCGGAATGTGGCCAAGCTTGGCAGGCAGGCAGGCAGGCAGGCAGGCGGTGTTGGGCAAAGACAGAAGGGTCAGGCCTGGGAGATGCCACCACTTCTCCTCCTTCCCTGAAGCCAACTGGCCCGTTCCTGTCTTCTTCCTCTGCGGGAAGGGCTGTAATTTCACCACTCTTGTCGGGACTTGCTGACGGCCTGAGCTTGGAGGTTTATAAAGCTGTTTTTTTTTTTCTTTGCCTCTCCCCGGCACGGGCTCCACCCAGGAAGTGGAGGGAAAGCACTGTGCTGTATATAACTCTGCGCTCGGGGAAGAGTGTGCTGGACAGTTACTCTAGAAAGAAAAGAAAAAAGAAAAGTAAAGAAAAGAAAGGAAAGTGAAAAAGAAAAAAGAAAAGAAAGGAAAGTGAAAAAGAAAAAAAAGAAAAGAAAAGAAAGGGAAAAAGAAAAAAGAAAGAGGGAGGGAGAAAGAGAGAAAGGAAAGAAAGAAAGAAGGGTGTGAGAGAGAAAAAGAATAAAAGACAGAAAGAGAGAGAGAAAAAGAAAGAAGGCTGAGAGAGAAAAAGAATAAAAGAAAAGGGAAGAAAGAAAGAAAAAGAAGAGAGAGCAAATGAATGAAATACACAGACAAAAAGAAAGAAAGAAAAAGAAAAGGTGAGAGAGAGAAAAAGAAAAGAAAGAGGGAAGGAGAGAGAGAAAGAGAGCAAAGGAATAAAATAGACAGACAAAAGGAAAGAAAGAAAAAAAGGTGTGTGAGAGAAAAAGAATAAAAGAGGGAGAGAGAGAGAGAGAGAAAGGAAGCAAGCAAGCTCAGTCATTTGTCCTGAATGGCATAGGATCTCCTGTTCAAAGAGGGTTGGATTAGAAGACCTCCAAGGTCCCTTCCAACTCTTGTTATTCTGCATTCTGTATTTTCAGACTGGCTTCTCCCCTTTAAAAGCCATACCTTCACGGTAGATGGAAGCCGAGAACGAGGTGGGTCAAGGTAGCTTATGGGTTGAATGGACATTGGAGCCCGGAAGCCTATGGATAGGAGACCCACAGGGATCGTGACCCAGGGAAACCCTCCATTCCAAGGCAGGGAGGAGCCAGAGCTAAAAAGAAAGAAAATGCAATGCTGCTTTCAAACCAAAACCCCTTTTTACAAAATTCACAATAGGGGTGAAAAAAGCTCCAGCGATTCTTCTCGGTTCAAACCGAGTTTCCTGCCTTACCACCCAGGTTCCCCCGGGTCCCAGTTTCGTAGCTTCTCCCTATCGCCAGATATTTCAAGCCGCGTCTTTCTTAGAGAGAAAGCTGAAGTTCACCGGACAGTCGATTCATACCCCACCCTTCCATTCCGCGGAGCCTGATATGAGAAGATGCTTCGCCGCATGCCAAGCCAGAGGGCCATTCCAGCCGTCGCGGGAGCTATTTCGGAGCAGCTGCGTCAGGGGGGAAAAAGGAGGCTTTGGGGTTGAGTTACACCCCTCAATGCATCCCAACCATGTTATCCGTGGCGAGAGAGCCAATTTTGGGCTGCAGGTTCAGGAACTTGTTGCAGGGCAACTAGCTTGAGGAAGGCGATTGGACAAGCATTCTTCCGAAATGGTATAGGGCCGTGATGGCAAACCTACGGCACGCGTGCCACCTGTCGTATCTGTGGGCACGCGAGTGTTGCCCTAGGTTAGCTCCAGCGCGGCCAGCTGATTTTCAGGCCTTCTTGACCCACCGGAAATCAGGAAACGGACTGTTTCCGGCTTCCGGAGGGCCTCCGGGTGGGATGGGGAAGGCTGTTTTCGCCCTCCCCAGGCTCCTAGAAAGCATCTGGAGCCTGGGGAGGGCGAAAAACAGGCCTACCAAGCCATCACATGCCAAAAGGGGGGGTTAGGCGGGGGGGGGGGAGTAGTGCGCGCATGCATGGAGGAATCGGGGTGCATTGGATTATGGGTCTGGGCACACGCAAGTGCAACTCCCCCCATGCTCTCCCCTTTTTTGGTATGCGACAGGAAAAAGGTTAGCCATCACGGGTATAGGGTTTCCTGCCTGAGTAGGGGGTTGGACTAGAAGACCTCCAAAGTCCCTTCCTGTTCTGTTCTGTTCTTCTGTTCTGTTCTATTCTGTTGTTCTGTTCTGTTCTGTTCTGTTCTGTTCTGTTCTGTTCTATTCTACTCTTCTCTACTCTATTAATATAGTATAGTATAATATAGTATAGTATAGTATAGTATAGTATAGTATAGTATAGTATAGTATAGTAT
>WNWU01000046.1:767452-779082 GCA_012654045.1 Ptyas mucosa | reverse complement strand
TCTATCTATCTATCTATCTATCTATCTATCTATCTATCTATCTATCTATCTATCTATCTATCTATCTATCATCTATGCATTACTATCCATCCATCCATCTATCTATCCAAAACTCGGCTGCTCCATCACTGGAGGTTTTCAAGAAGAAACTGGACAGCCATTTGTTCAGAACGGTATAAGCTCTACTGCTCAAGCAAAGGGGGTTGGACTAGAAGATCTCCAAGGCCCCTTCCAACCCTATCATTCTGTGCTTCTTCTCCCAGCATTCAGGCCAAGCCGAAGGAAAAGGTTTTTTCCAAAGCGTTGAGGTCTTGTTTTCTTGGCCAAGGCTTCTCACGGAAGCGAAGCTAAAACGAACGTTCTCCAGTTAACTACTCCAGATTGAAACTGGCTGTAATTCCTTTTTTCTCTCTCTTCCCCTGTGCTATAATTTAAAGCCCTCTAGGATTCCCACAGGAACAAAGTTGCACAGCTTGTACTGACTGAGAAAGTTGAATTTTAATTTAACTGGATTTTGGCTTTTTTGGGGGGGGGGGCGGAGAGCAGTGATGGCCAGGATTTGAATGCAACAGTAAATTTATCTGTCCTTGTTTTGGGAACCAGCTATCATAGTTAGCCTATAATGGATTGTAATTTATTTATTGTATTTATTTGTTGGTTCGATTTATCTGCCGCCCTTCTCCAGAGACTCAGGGCAGCTTACAATGCGTTAAGCAGTAGCCTTCCTACTTTTGTATATACCTGCTTAGTAGGGCTTTCGGGGACCCCGAAGCGGTCATACAAAGTCAGCTTATTGCCCCCACAATCCGGGTCCTCATTTTACCTCCCTCGGAAGGATGGAAGGCTGAGTCGACCTTGAGCCTGGTGAGATTCGAACTTGCAGTAATTGCAGGCACCTAGTGCTACTTAACAGCACTTTAGTCTGCTGCGCCTCCAAAGCTCTTGGCAATTTTAGTATAGTTAGACCAGTGATGGCTAACCTTTTCCAGACCGAGTGCCCAAAGTGCGTGCCCAAACCCCAAAATGCAATGTGCATGTGGCCCCCCGTGCATGTGCCTTGCCCCCTCCGTGCACCCTGCCCCTGCTCATGCACACATGCCCCCCCCCACATATGCCCCGTGCATGCACAGCAGAGACCTGAAGATCAGCTGGTTGGCGGGCGGTGGGCACACATCAGTGGTGAAATCCAAATTGTTTTACTACCGGTTCTGTGGGCGTGGCTCGGTGGGCGTGGTGTGGCTTGGTGGGCGTGGCAGGGGAAGGATACTGCAAAATCTCCATTCCCACCCCACTCTGGGGCCAGCCAGAGGTGGTATTTGCTGGTATTCTCTGAACTACTCAAAATTTCTGCTACCGGTTCTCCAGAATTCTGGGGAATTCTGGGAATTGAAGTCCACAGGCCTTAAAAGTTCCCAAGCTGGCTGGGGAATTCTGGGAATTGAAGTCCACAGCTCTTAAAGTTGCCAAGGTTGGACTCCCCTGTAGTCCAACTGTAGTTCCCCACTCTTGGTTTAAATTCCCAGAATCCCCCTGACTTCAGAGGAATTCTGGGGCTTGGAGTTTTGAACAGCTGGAGAGCCCCAGATTGCAGAAAGTTGGTCACAGTATTTTGGCAACCTGATGGTGCACTACAGGATATGTGTGTCAGTGCGAATGTGGCCAAGAAGGACCGAGATCTTGTGATGCCCAGATGTGTATTTTTTGGTGTCGTTCTTTCAAGTGTGCTCTTTTCTCGTTTTTCACACAGCTGTCCTTTAGTGCTCCAAAGGTTAAGCATGTATGTGTGTGTGTCCCCTTCGTTGTCTCCGATGCTAGATCGATTTAATAATTTCTGGGCTTCCTCCCCCTTTCTTTTGTTTAAAAAAAGACAGCGTCCCTCCCCATACATCCCGCAGTTCTCTCTTGCTGCAAGGGAATCAATCCGTTCTTGATTGAGGAAAAACAGAACCAAAGGAAGGAACTCCTACGAGGAACATAAAGCATAGGAATTGGGGCCAAAACGGCTGAGCCGGAGATAATTAAAAGGAGCCAAAGGGGGGGGGGGTCTGGGGACAGGAATCGCTGGAAAAATAACTCATTCCTTAAGATGATCAGTAGCCAGAATACCTACAAAAACCAGAGGGAAACAAAAGAGCTTGCTAATCGATAAATTGCAGTACTCAAGTGTTAATTCTGCAAAAAAAAAAAAGAAAAGAAAGAAAAAAAGGCCATTCGGCTTCACATTTTCCATCTCATTTACCGGCTCGAGATAAGCACTTTGAAATGACTTAATGCAAACCGTTTGTAACTTCTGTTAGCAAGAGGCTCAGTTGGGGCTCATTAAATTCTCGAATCTGGTCTCTTTCTCGCCCCTGGTATTGGCTGTATGCTAGCATTCTCAGCAGCCTGTTTGGGAGAACAAAGCCCAAGGCTCACTTTTTAAATTTAGATTTATTTATTCGTCGGCATCCTGCCTTTATTGTTATTACAAATAACTCAAGGCGGCAAACATATGCGATACACCTTTCCGTCTGGTCCACAACAACATCCCTGTGAGGTGGGTTCGGCTGAGAGAGAGTGGGGGGGGGACTGATCTGAATTCATCCGGTTGGCTTTTGTGCCTAAGGCGGGACTAGAACTCACCGTCTCCTGGTGATTGGCCCAAAGTCACCCAGTAGGCTTTCAGGTCTAAGGTGGGACTAGAAATCACTGACTCCTGGTGATTGGCTCAAAGTCACCCAACTAGCTTTCATGCCCAAGACGGAACTAGAACTCACCGTCATCTGGTGATTGACCCAAAGTCACTCAACTAGCTTTCATGCATAAGGCAGATCTAGAATTCACTGTCTCCTGGTGATTGGCCCAAAGTTATCCATCCGGCTTTCATGCCTAATGTGGGACTAGAACTCACTTTCTCCTGGTGATTGGCCCAAAGTCACCCAACTAGCTTTCATGCCCAAGATAGAACTAGAACTCACTATCTCCTGGTGATTGACCCAAAGTCACCCAGCTGGCTTTCATAGCCAAGACGGAACTAGAACTCACTGTCTCCTGGTGATTGGCCCAAAGTTATCCATCTGGCTTTCATGCCTAATGTGGGACTAGAACTCACAGTCTCCTGCTTCCTAGTCTGGTGCCTTAACTACTAGACCCAACTGGCTTTCAAGAAGCCATGATACCACCATGGCATCGATGGTCATCTACAAATATAAAGGGGAACCATTTCCCAGATTGCTGGCTGGGGAATTCTGGGAGTTTGAAGTCCATCCATCTTAAAGTTCCTGAGGTTGTGAAACACTGATTTATAATGGATTTATAATTTATAAACACTGATTTATAATGGACGATCTGCGCATGTGCAAAAGCTCCCGTTGCAAACCAGTAGTAAAGGAACATAGAACCTACCCCTGATGCATACATGTCTGCAGTTCGTCAGCCTTGCTCGAGATACTCTGCGCAGGCTCAGAGGTTAGATCCTCGCCCTCAAATCACAGTTTAGGCAAATGGGGGCCTCCTTTCCCTAAAGTTTGTAACTCCACTCTTCAAACATGCCGCAATTTAAAACATGCTGTTTTTAAAAGGGCAATTCGGTTGAAGAGCCTCGATACTTAATGAGATCCTGGCCTGACTGCCTACATGCATGGTTGAGTTACAAGCCATAACAGCTTGCTAAACGAGAGCCCGTCCCTCCAAGTTTTTCTGTCCATCTCCATCACCCCCACCACTGCAGGCAAAGGGGATGACGTAATCTCCACCCACCCACCCCAACTTGTCAGTTGCAATTAAACCATCATCTGTGCAAGTTAAACACAAGGCAGGCATGATTAAATACTGTACTGCCAGCACACACACACACACACACTCGCAAATAAACACACACCAGCCTCTCCCTTGGTGAGTTAGGCAGAAAAGTCAGAATAACAGAGTTGGAAGGGACCTTGGAGGTCTTCTAGCCCAACCCCCAACTCAGGCAGGAAACCCCACACCACTTCAGACAAATGGTTATCCAACCTCTTCTTAAAAACTTCCAGTGTTGGAGCATTCACAACTTCTAGAGGTCAGTTGTTCCACTGGTTAATTGTTCTCACTGTCAGGAAATTTCTCCTTAGTTCTAGGTTGATTCTCTCCTTGATGCATTTCCACCCATTGCTTCTTGTCCTGCCTTCAGATGCTTTGGAGAATAGCTTGACTCCCTCTTCTTTGGGGCAGCCCCTCAAATATTGGAAGACTGCTATCATGTCTCCCCTGGTCCTTCTTTTCATCAGACTAGACATGCCCAGTTCCTGCAACCGTTCTTCCTGCATTTTAGCCTCCAGTCCCCTAAATTCATTCCTCAATATAAGCATTCACCAGTTGAACCCACTAGAATATTTGGGGAGGGGTGAGTAGCGCTTTTTTTTTTGCTGGCAGGACCTTCAAAGACTTCTTAGTTTTCCCACAAATTCATCTATCAGCAAAGCTGCATTTTCCTTCCCGGGGATGGAGCTGGAAGTGGGTGGAAAGCAGCTCCCACCTCCCACCCCTCAAGCAGCAATTCCTGTCCGTGGTTTGGGTGCAAAAGGCAAGAGAGATTTTCCTGGGCCTTTCATGTTTGCAAGGGGGTCTTGTTACACACACACACACACACACACACACACACAATCCCATTTACACTCACTGCCACGTCCTCACTTGGACAACATCTCCGAGCAGCATCTCCATCCTGGCTGGTCTTTTCTCCGGAGAGCCAGTTGTGGTGCAGGGTTTTAAGGATTCACAAGACCAACCACAAGAAGGGGATCTGATAGGCCGCGCAACCAAGAAGCTAGGCAGGGGGAGATCCATCAAAGGGGGGGAAGGTCTCTGTAGATGGAAGGGGGGTTAGAGATTTCTTTAATGGGAAGTGAATCATCTCCTCTCCCGGGGGGGGGGGGGGATGAGTATATCAGTTGCAAAGCAGAAGAGAGAGAGAGAGAGAGAAAGAGAGGGGAAAAAATCTTTCTTATGGAGATTAGATCCCTTTTCGCCTTCGCAGAAGCTTGGCTTGCCTCTGAAATAGCAAAATAGAAAATCGAAACTCGGGGGACTCGGTATTGTTTATGGATGGTTACGACGTGTTGCAACAAACGGAGCCCGGTGGCCTTTGAGAAGGGTTGCAAAAAACCACTTGCCATGCCTTCGTTTGGTTGGGTGGGTTTCAGAAAGCGGTCTTCCACAATCTAATATATATATAATCCCCGAACTCCCTGCCGGCTGCTGTTGGAAGAAATGTCCATCTGGGTTCAGTTCCAAGCGGGAAGAAAGACATTGGAAACACAGAGGCTGCTTGGAAAGATGGTTTAATGGTGGACAGGGCCATGTGGTTTTGAGGTCCTGGGCAAAAAAAGCACATGGATGTGAGAGAGAGAGGGAGAGAGTGAAAGAGATTTATAGCCTCTGTTGGGCTTTGAATTTGAGCTTGTATTCTGATAGGTTGTCAGACTCCCATGGGGTCATGCAGGGGTAACTTTGTAGGTTGTCTTTTGAGTCCCAAGCTTGGTTGAGCCTTGCTGGGTGATGCAATCTTCCCAGGTGCCATGTGGCGACTTCTGTTGCTAGATGGGTAGAGGGCTAATCCTACCTTTGTTGGATCTTGGGTGAGGACATTTGCTTATGAATAGACCTAGCTATCTCTTTATCTTTTAAGTGCTGACATCTGCTGTGGGCTATTGAGGAGGGTGGGGGCTATTAAGAGTGAGTCTGCTTCCTGCCTCAAAAAACATGTTTCTCCATTTCTCATCCAGGGAAATATAATATTTTGCCTTTTAAATATTTCCTAGAATATTTCATTCTTCTAGTAGAGGGGTGGGTGCTAACTTCCTACACGGAGACTTGCAGAATTCCTGCTGTAAGTCAAGAGGATGAATATACCTAATACTCTTTCCTCAACCCTTTGAGGTGAGTTGGACTGAGGGAGTAGTCCAAAGTCACCCAAGATGGTTTTTATTGCTAAGGTGGAACGCACAGTTTACTGGTGTTTCACCCAAAGTAACTAGTTGGTTTTTATGCCCAAAATAGAACTAGAACTCACCATCGCCTGGTGATTGACCCAAACTCACCCAGCTGGCTTTCATGACTAAAGCAGGACTGGAACTCCCTGTCTCCTAGTTTCTAGGCCAGCACCTTCTATAAGTGAAATAAGTCAGTTATAACTGTACCGGCTAGGAATTATGGGAGATGTAGTCCCGGTGCTTCCAGAGAGTGCCAGGTTGGGGAAGGTTGGCCCTTTGCAACAGATGTCTGTTTCAAATTGCTTTTCCAGGTAACCGAAGGGCGAGGAGGACCACTTAAGCAAGAAGCACACAGAATTTCCCCCACACAATGGAGAATATCCACGAACTACAACATCCGCTCCTGGGAAACCCCCCTAGCAAAACCTTGCTCCCTGGAGGGATGCTCAGCTGGGCCAGTCCCCAGGATCCCTCTGGATTGCTGTCCCACCGCATGCCGTCCAACCTCTCCTGGCTCTCCCCCGGCACCGATCTTCTTCCCAAGCAGCTCCTGAATCCCCGCAGCCTGTCCAGGACCATCGTTCCCTCCTCCAACCTTCCCGAATCGAAGCTGTACCCGGAACTGTGGAAATGCAGCAACCCCCAAAACTGGAGGAAGAAAGATTATATCGAAACTGCCTTCGGGGACGGCAAAGCGGCGGGCGAACTGCCACGCAAGATCGCCCTCGAGACGGATATTCACACGGTCTGCTACGAGGTGGGGGACATGGAGCTGCCTGAGGTGGAGGTAGGAGCCGGGAGGGAGATGGGTCTATGACAATTCAGCATGGACAACTCCACCACGGCCAACTCCAGCCCGGCCAACTCCCCACAGCCAACTCCCTATGGCTAACTTCCCATGGCCAACTTCCCATAGCCAACTCCCCACGGGCAACTCCCCATGGCCAACTCCCCATGGCCAACTCCCCATGGCCAACTCTTCATGGCCAACTTCTCATGGCCAACTTCCCCTGTCCAACTCCCCACATCCAACTCCCCACGTCTAACTCCCCATGGCCAACTCCCCATGGCCGACAACTCCCCATGGCCAACTCCCCATGTCTAACTCCCTACGGCCATCGTCAATCTTGCCCTTTCAGCCAACTCCCATCAACTTCTGCAGCCATTCGCCCATAGCAAGAATCAAAGCCTGCTTTCATTTTTGCGCATTCAGCCATCTGACAGGTTTTCAGTGAGGTTCTCCGAGCAACCCCCCTTCCTGCGCAAACGACCGATCTCTCGGTGGGTCCTAATTTTTATTTATTTTTTATTAATGCCGAATCGCTCTGATGAAAAGCCATTTATTCAGCCAGCTTTGTTATCTCGGTGATATTTTGGGAGGCTGACCTACTTCGGTTCAAGGGAGTAGCATTGGTGAAAAGTATTTTGGCTCGGCTTTTCGAGTTATCTGGCTCCCAGTTCGGAGAGGGGGTGGTGGTTTTGCTTAAGTGGGTTTTGTACCCTTATTCGATTCTTTGCGCAAAAGGGAAACTGAGGCATCAAACCCTCTCCCTCGACAAGAGGGGCAGGCCAGAAGGGGAGGAGAGGGGAAACGGGGCTCTGGTTCACGGGAGTATTGCAGTAATATTTTTCTTCCCCCCCCCAGTCTTTTTTAAAAATTAGTTTATAGTATAAAGTAATAAAGGTAGTCCTCAATGTATGACTGAAGAGAAGAGAAGAGAATGACTTGAGGCTGATGATGTCATCAAAGGATGACTTGGGGATGATGATGTCATCAAAGGATAACTTGGGGGGCTGGTGACATCATCAAAGGATGTCTTGGGGACTGATGACGTCACCAAAGAGACTTGGGGCTGATGATGCCATCAAAGGGTGAATTAGGGGACTGGTGACATCATCAAAGGGTGACTTGGTGGCTGATGACATCATCAACCCAATTTGCTATGACGTCATCACACAAGGCATGCAGCATTTACACGAGGTCATCGTTACGTGGGGGTCCTCACTGAAAATCCGTGTCCTCCCGACCCCTCTCCAGAACGACTCCTCGAGCGACAGCGACACCGAGAGCGAAAACAGCTTCTCCATGTTGCAGCCTCAGGATTATCTGGGCCTCGCGGTTTTCTCCATGCTGTGCTGCTTCTGGCCACTAGGCATTGCTGCCTTCTACCTGTCGCAGAAGGTGAGTGTTAAGGACCCACCCAAATATTCTCTTTTATTGGAGAACTCAACATCTGGACTCAACTCTTCTACTGGAGAACTCAACATCTGGACACTAACTTGACGTTCTTCTTTCTCGCTCTCCTTCCTTGCAGACCAACAAAGCTTCAGCCATGGGAGATTATCCCAGAGCGTGGACCGCCTCCCGTCAAACGTTTGCCCTGGCGGTCTTGTCCATCATCCTTGGCATTTGCACCTACATCGGCGCCGTGGTGGCACTCATCGCCTATCTCTCTAACAAGGCCCCAACCTAAGCCTTTCTCCCCACCCCTTCAACGAGCCACCCGTCACCCTGTTCCTTGCCTCCCCATGGAGTAGGATAGGGAAGGGGGTGACCGAATGCAGACATTATTACGACATGAAGACCTATTCCCATACCCTGGTCTCGTGAAGAAGGAAACCAACCCAACTGGGTTGAGTTGAGACGGACCATTTCTTGGGCCACCCGAGAGGACACGGTGGCAGGTTCACTTGCAAGAAACCGAAAAACGGACCGAGGAGGCTAGCAGAAACTTGGAAAAGAGTAGCCGTTGAGCTGAGGTTCAACCTCCTGGGACTTCTCCAGTTGAAGAGGCATCAACCAGTCCTTGGAGCTTTGAGGAGGGACTGTCCAGCCAAGGAGAACTCAAGGGACTTTGAAGAAGCAGGTTGAGCATTGATCTGGAGGAGGGCATCGTCTTAGAGATGTTTGTTTCGCTTGCCCGGATCCCCTTACGGAGCCCCCAATTATCTGTGCCCCTCGGTCATGCCTCCTTTTCTACACAGCTACTCAATCCGCCATGCCTGTGATGGTCTGATCATCAGGGCTTCTCAATAAAGGGTCGACACCCTGTTCTCCCCCTCCCAAGTTCAGTGTCCTCGTTGTGCTGAGCAACACCCACAAAGCAAAATGTCTAGGGCAAGGGTGTCCAACTCAAGGCTCCTTCCTTCCTTCCTTCCTTCCTTCCTTCCTTCCTTTCCTTCCTTCCTTCCTTCCTCTGAACTGCTTAGAAAGAGCTGTAAAGCATTATGAAGCAGTATATAAGTCTAAGGCAGTGTTTCTCAACC
Organism: Ptyas mucosa; assembly: GCA_012654045.1. Classification (NCBI taxonomy): domain Eukaryota; kingdom Metazoa; phylum Chordata; class Lepidosauria; order Squamata; family Colubridae; genus Ptyas; species Ptyas mucosa. The sequence goes on along the minus strand of WNWU01000046.1, from coordinate 769,867 downwards.
TTAGTAGCTTGAAGATGGGTGGACTTCAACTCCCAGAATCCCCCAGCCAGCAGCGCTGGCTGGGGGATTCTGGGAGTTGAAGTCCAGCCATCTTCAAGCTTCCAAGGCTGAGAAACACTGGTCTAAGGGCTATTGCTTTGAGTTTTGCCCTATTTTATGACCGTTCTTGCCAAGTTGTTAAGTGAATCGCCGCAGTTGTGAAATTAATAAGATGGTCATGAAGTGAATCTGGCTTTCTCCCTTGATGTCTCTCGTCACAAGGTCGCAAAAGCCGATCGTGTGACCCCGGGATACTGCAACCGTCATAACTAGGAGTCTGAATTTTGACCATGTGGTCATACGGAATGCTTCAACGGTCGTGACTTACGACCGTTTTTTTCACGCTTATGACCATTGCCGCACCCCAGCGGCCACGTGATCAAAACGGAGACGCTTGGCCATGGATTCCTATTTATGACGGTGGCAGTGTTCCCGGCGACCTTCTGACCAGCCAAAATCGAGGGGGAAAGCCAGATTCGTTTAACGACCGTGTCGCTAACTGAACAACCGCAGTGTTTCATTTCACAGGTTTGGCCGTAAAACGCGACGAAAAGTCGCTTAACGAACTTCTCGCTTAGCAACAGTAATTTTGGCCCTCGATTCTGGTCGTAAATCGAGGACTACCTGTAAGTAGGTCAGGAAGAAGAATCGACCCGATTCCTTCCAAGGGGGGGGGGGTCTCATTCCTGCTGGGCCAGCTGGATGTGGTGAAGCCACCTAGGCAGAGCCAAAATCTCTCCCCCACCCCCCCTTTCTGTCTCCTTTCCTCCCTCCCTCCCTCCCTCCCTCCCTCCGTTCCTTCCTTGTTCTCTCGCTTTTCTCCAAAACGGCTATGAATTATTAAGGATGCTTTATGACATATTTATGCAGGGTCCCCGAGCAGCTTTCTCTAGAACGCACAATCGTTTCCGTCACTGCTCGGATGAAAAGACAGGGGTATAAGGACAGAAAGCAAGAGGTCACCTTTTGGGGGCGGGGGTCTTCGGAGGGGGAGGCCGCCTGTTCTCACCCGGCTCCCCAAACACGACAGCAATGATTCCTTTATTAGGAGAGCCAGCAACCCCGGCAAAAGGTTTCTCACCGCAGGCTAACAAGTCCGTCCGGCAGGGGAGATGAATAGTTGTTTGCCACATCTCTTCATCTCTGCCTCCTGCCTTTTGTCCCCAGAGCTAGGGTGGGGCTTCACTAGTAGCTGTGGCTGTTCCGTCCCAAGGACCGGCTCATAGATTTCCACTGTTCTCCTCTCCTCTGCCTTCTGCGCATCCCTGTGTCAGGCACTGGACCCAGCTGTTCCTCCTCTTCCTCATCAGCCACCTCCAGACCTGGGGGCTGTTGACTCTCCATCTGGGGGGCTGATGGACAACCCAGGCTCCGCCTCTGTCTCTCTCTCTCTCTCTCTGCCACCTCCATTCCCTCTTCCCCCTCGGAGCTCCCAGGTTGCCCTGAGGCTGACCCTGTCTCCCACGCTCCTGACCCTTCCTCCTCTGATTCTGGGGGACCGGCAGACAACAGGCCACAATATCAACCTTTAATTTTGGGGGTTGAATTCTACACATCTTAAAAGTGACCAATGTCGAGAAACACCGGAATAGATAGTCTGAACGTGAGAAGGGAGCCACAGCTCATCAATGCTGATGCCTTTAAATCAGGGGTCTCCAACTCCGGGGCTGGGAACCGGAAGCGGGCCACGGCATGCCAAAAACCAGGCAACGCAAAGAAGCGAAGCCCCATCCGTGGGATGCAGGCAGCCCGTGAAACCACGGCCCTTCCGGTCCACTGAAAAACCGCTTTCCACGGAACTGGTCCCTGGTGCCCCAAAAGTCGGGGACCGCTGCTTTAAATGGTATTTGAAAGAAAGCTGCCACTCGCCTACCTGGTTTTTGCCAAGGTTGCTGCCCATTACCGAACGCGCCAGACTCACGTAGTTTAGGATTCGTTCATTTAAATCTCCATTATTGCTCTGCGTCAGGATGCAGCGGGCAGCGTTCACGGCGGCGATGGGCCAGACTGGATGCGAAATGATTTAATGCGACTGGATGAGATGATGCATTCGAGAAATGGTCAGGGCAGGAAGACTCACAAACTAAATCTGGGTTTTCTTCGGGGATGAAAAGGGACAAGGTCACCGTGTCCTTTAATTGCGTGCAAGGTAGAAGGAACAAAGTGGCTGGGCACACACATACGTGTGGCTCTGTAAGAAGTGTTTCCGGCACCTGTAAGATCCGTGGATTTCAACTCCCACAAATCCACACAGATGCCATGCTGGGAGCTGAAGCCCACGCAGCTTAAAGCATGCTTGCTTAGGAATTCTGGGAGTTGCAGTCCACGCATCTTAAAACACGCTGGCTGGGGAATTCTGGGAGTTGCAGTCCATAG
>WNWU01000046.1:750284-767442 GCA_012654045.1 Ptyas mucosa | reverse complement strand
CAGTCCATAGATCTTAAAACATTCTGGCTGGGGAATTCTGGGAGTTGGAGTCCACCCCTCTGAAAAAGTTCCAAGGTTGAGAAAGCCAACTTGTCCTTGTGAAAGAAACTTTGCAACGAGGGCAAGCTGGCTTCGGCGGAGGAAAAACAGCTCTAATTTCATCCGTGCCATGAGACTCATTAATTAAAGGAAAGGATGGCTCACCTCCCCTGGCCAGCTATGAAGGTGACAAGACGTTCAGGACTCTGAGAAGCAAACAGAGGTGGGGAAGGGAGGGGGAACGATGGGGAAAGAGAGATAAACAAGCTTGCCAGGGAGCTCTTGCAACCCTGCCCCGGGGGTGAGGAGCTGTCAGTTTTAAGGCAAATGAGAAATGATATGCTTAACCAGAAGCTGCTGCAATCCGACACGGTTGCAGACGGTATTCAACGCTTTAATGCAACCGTATCTGTCGCACGACAGCCGAAGTCTCCCTTTTTGGAATAGGATAGAAGAACAAGAGTTGGAAGGGACCTTGGAGGTCTTCTAGTCCAACCCCCTGCTCAGGCAGGAAACCCTACACCACTTCAGACAAATGGTTATCTAATCTCTTCTTAAAAACTTCCAGTGTTGGGGCATTCGCAACTTCTGGAAGCCAAGTTGTTTTGAGCAAGACTTTCCTCTTAAGGATTTGGGTTTGATTTGTGGCTGGTAGTGTCATCTTTAACAAGCCATCATCTCTTCCTCGAGCCGCTGCCGGCAGTCCTTGACTTACAACCGTCCGCTTAGTGACTGTTCGAAGTAATGTCATCACGGGAAAAAGTCATTGTTTTTTCCACACTTACGAAAAGCACTGCCTCCCCACCGTCACATGAATCAAAATTCAGATGCTCGGCAACCGGTTCGCACTTACGACCGTCGCAGTGTTCCCAAGGTCACGCGATCCCCTTTCACGATCTTTCGGCAAGCAAAGTCAACGGGGCATTCACGGATTCCCTTCACGTCCGATGTGACTAACTTAATGGGAGCGATTCGCTTAACGACGGGGCCGTAAACATGGGACAAACCTCCCCAAACAAAATGTCTCGCTTAACGACAGAAAAGTTGGGGTCCCTCGCGGTCGTAAGTCGACTTGTATTTTTTTGAGAAAAATCAAAGGCCCATCAAAATCCAGGCTTCTCTTTTAAGGTCGAGGACGCTCGGTTTTTGGGCAAGGATTTGCCAAAACGGCTCTTAGAAGGAATGCAGAGAGGTCCGATCTTTCTACCGTCCAACAAAGTCTCTTGCAACTTTATTGCGGGGCGGGTGGGTGGTGATAAGGGGGTGGGGAGGGAATAATTAAAAAGCTAAAATGCTGCTTTCAGCTAATTATTAAGAAAACAAGAGCCTTGGTGGCGCAGCAGACTAAAGCACTGTTAAGTAACACCAGCTGTCTGCAATAACTGCAAGTTCGAATCTCACCAGGCTCAAGGTTGACTCAGCCTTCCATCCTTTCTAAGGTAGGTAAAATGAGGACTTGGATTATGGGGGCAATAAGATGACTTTGTATAAAATATACAAAAGGTATGAAGGCTATTGCTTAACGCATTGTAAGCCGCCCTGAGTCTCCGGAGAAGGGCGGCATATAAATCGAACCAATAAATAAATACAATAAATAAACATCCCTCCCCCCTCCTGAAAGGAGGAAAATACTCTTTTCTAAAATCCGCAGTCCTGGAATTCAGGAAGGCGGCATTTTAGCTCTCCCCCAAAACTCTAGCAGTGATTGGGGGGAGGCTGAAACATCGGATTTAATTTTGGGGGGAGGCACCGGAAGGGGGGGTGGGTGGGAGTCCTTTGGGAGGTCACAATTGCTTTCCTAGATCTCTCCCCCAACCCCGAGCCGTTGCCGCGTGCCAAGGCCATGATTGCAAAGCAGATTGCTGGTTGGCAACCAGCCTCCACGCTCTTCGCGCCCTGCTTGCCAAAAATGCCAAATTAAAAAAAAAAAAAACCCAAACACAAGCTGGAAAGTTCCAGAGAATAATAATGAGCCAGATACGGTACAGAGATTCCAGACACTCCATCACAACTCACGGTTTTGTCATCAAGGTGACAAAGAGAGGTTGTGGGTCTTCCTGGAGGGAGGAAGAGAGTGGGGCGGGGGGGGGAGGAAAAGCTGGAGGAAAAAAATCTTCCTGTCGGTGAATTGCAACAGCCGGATCAAAGCCACAGATTCCAAACTCGGCGACGGATGAAGGTTGCGTTTGCAGGTTTCATGTTGGCATCCAGGTAGTCCTCGACTTACAACCGTTCATTTAGCGGCCGTCCAAAGTTACCATGGCACTTGGGAAAAAAAGGGGCGAATAGAAGAGTAGAGCAGAGTAGAGTAGAGGAAAAAAGGAAGGAGAATAAAGTAGAGTAGAGTAGAATTGATTAGGAGGAGGAAAAAAGGAAGGAGAGTGGAGTGGAGTGGAGTAGGATAGGATAGGATAGGATAGGATAGGATAGAATTAGAATAGAATAGAATTAGAGTAGAGTAGAGTAGAGTAGAGTAGAATAGAATAGGAGGAGGAAAAAAGGAAGGAGAATAAAATAGAGTAAGAGTAAGAATAAGAAAATAAGAATAAGAATAAGAATAAAAGAATAAGAATAAAAGAATAAGAATAAGAATAGAATTCTTTATTGGCCAAGTGTGATTGGACACACAAGGAATTTGTCTTGGTGCATAAGTTCTCGGAGTACATGAAAGAAAAGATACGTTCATCACGAATCATAAGGTACAACACTTAATGATAGTCACAGGGTACAAATAAGCAATCAGGAAACAATATCAATATAAATCCTAAGGATACCAACAACAAAGTTACAGTCATACAGTCTTAAGTGGGAGGAGATGGGTGGTGGGAACGATGAGAAGACTAATAGTAGACTAATGAGAAGACTAGTAATGCAGACTTAGTAAATAGTTTGACAGTGTTGAGGGAATTATTTGTTTAGCAGAGTGATGGCATTTGGGGAAAAAACTGTCCTTGTGTCTAGTTGTTCTGGTGTGCAGGGCTCTTTAGCGTCATTTTGAGGGTAGGGGGTTGAGACAGTTTATGTCCAGGATGCGAGGGGTCTGTAGATATTTTCACAGCCCTCTTTTTGACTCGTGCAGTATGCAGGTCCTCCATGGAAGGCAGGTTGGTAGCCATGGTTTTGTCTGCAGTTCTAATTATTCTCCAAAGTCTTATATGGCTGTTGTTCACACTTACGACCATGTCACGGGATCAACATTGGCGACCGACTCGTATTTATGATGGTTGCGATCCCCTTTTGCGACCTTTTGACAAGCAAAGTCACGGGGCAAGCCGGGCTCACCTTCACAAGCGTGGCGAGGAACGTGGTAAAATGGGGGCAAAGCTCACTTAAGAAATGCCTCGCTGAAGAACAGAAGATTTGGACTCGATTGGCGTCGTATGTCGAGGATTCCCTGTACTGAATTATCCTAATTTCAGGCATTTGGCCATTGCACAGAACTCTGCAGCAACCAAACAAGGTGGATTTGCATAACGTGGTCAGCCAGAGAAAAACAAGGTAAAATGAAGAAAGCTCTCGTGGGAACCGGTTGCTGATAGATCCTTAAATAAACCCTGAAGGATAAACACAATCAGTGTCGGAATTCGTGCATCACATCCCACCACAATTATGTTCTGCTCACAGCTTAGGGCAACATTTCCCAACCTCAGCCACTTGAATAGAATAGAATAGAATAGAATAGAATAGAATAGAATAGAATAGAATAGAATAGAATAGAATAGAATGAAGAATTAGAGTGGAATAGAATAGAATGGAATGGAATAAATAGAATGGAATGGAATGGAATGAATAGAATAGAATAGAATAGAATAGAATAAGGAATAGAATAAGGAATAGAGTAGAGTAGAGTAGAGTAGAGTAGAGAAGAGTAGAGCAGCAGAGGTGCGGAAATCAGCTGAGCCAGAAAGAAGGAAATAAAGGATAGGATAGAGCGGGGACGGGTGGGAGGGGCCAGGTGATTGTCGGAGCTACCGGTTCGCCCTACCACCTCTGCCCGCGGGGCCCCGAGTTTGACACCCCTGGCTTAGGGTAACAGTTTGCAATCAGTGGCTTCGGCGATAGGGACTTAACCGACCAGCAAACGAGCGGTCTGAAGAGATTTCCGATTTATTTGTATTTTGGGGGGATGCTGCAGTTCCTCTTTTGCGCGCGAGGGTCTCTGCGGAGAGGGGTTCAAAAAAAGTCAAGATGGCAGACCCGACATATGACGGATGCCCTACCCCCCCTTTTTTTTAATGTGTCGTCATGTGTATAAAATGTGCACCATCGCAATCACTGGATCTCACCCACTCTCGATCTGCCGTGGTCCGCAAAATCTTTCCAAGATAACAAGAGAACAAGGTTTCGCTCCCCCCCCTCCAAAAAAACCAGGGATTTCCTCTTTGCTATTTTATTCGTGACATTCATTTCTTTACAGAGGTAGCAAAAGTCCAGAGTCCTCAATCAACGGCAGTTTTTTTCCTTCATTAATAGAAGGAGTCGCAGGCCTGAAATTCTTCTGCCGATGTTACAGCTCCCTCTACAGCTTTTTTAAAAAAATTGGGGGACAGACAAAATTTAACAGGTCATTCTTGAAGTCCTGTTATCTGTTTCTCCCACCTTCAATAGCCCAAAATTTATTTTTTTTTAAAAAAAATGGCTTGGAGATTTACGTCTCGAAAAGGGATAAGAGCAAGATGACGCTTTTACACAGAAACCGACCCTTTCCAGGTGACCCATCCGAGGCTGGTGAACCTTGGGCCAGGATGCTGCTTCTCCAACCAAGCGGAATAGAATAACGGAATAAAGGAAGGGATCTTGGAGGTCTTCTAGTCCAACCCCCTGCCATCAAGCCGGCCAATCAAAATTGGTAGCTTCAGGTGATGTATGAGCTAGACTAATAACTGACATGCAAGAGATGAAAAAAAAAGGCGAGCATTAAACAAACCAGGATACATTAAGCAAACCTTGATAAATTCTTCCTTTAAGCAAACCAGGATGAAGTCTTCCTGTAAGCAAACCTTGATAAATTCTTCCTTTAAGCAAACCTTGATAAATTCTTCCTTTAAGCAAACCTTGATAAAGTCTTCCTTTAAGCAAACCAGGATAAATTCTTCCTTTAAGCAAACCTTGATAAATTCTTCCTTTAAGCAAACCTTGATAAAGTATTCCTTTAAGCAAACCTTGATAAAGTATTCCTTTAAGCAAACCAGGATAATTTTTTTCTTTAAGCAAACCTTGATAAATTCTTCCTTTAAGCAAACCTTGATAAATTCTTTCTTTAAGCAAACCAGGATGAATTCTTCCTTTATAAGCAAACCAGGATGAATTTTTCCTTGGCTTCTTCCTAGTCATGGCAGGGAAGAAGATAATACGTGGCTGACTTTGCCAAAACCCAGCCTGATCATTTCAGGCAGGAGACAAAGAGAAAAGAGAAATAGCGAAGAAGAGAACAGGATGGGCCAAATCAGTTGGGTGGAAAAAAATGTAGATAAAATCGAGCAAGAATCGAACTGGATCCAGAAACATTTTCTGGAGACAGGACGGGGAGGTTTAACATGAGTTTTGGAAATCCTGGATGCTGAGGTTCGTCGGTGTTGGCCAGCATTCCTAGCTTGTTGGCGTCCCGCCTGTCAGCTGCTTCCCCAACCTGAGTTAACAGCAGCCCATGCACATCTGGAAAGCGAAGTCCGCTGCTGGAAAGGTTTTGGGTGCGTTAGCCCCTCTTCTTTAGGAATGTCCCATGGCACCGGTGATGGGAAGGGGAGCAGTTACCACTTCGAGTACTTCCTGCACGCGGCATCTCGGTAGAAGCGGAAGATGGTTTCGGCCGCTCGCTGCGCGGTGGCGATGCATTGGTGAAGCTGCGGAGATCAAGGGAAGGGGAGATGGTTAAAAGCAGGAAAGAGGGAAGGAAAAGACCCCTTCCAAACAGATTTGGGGTGGGGGCAGCACAGATCTTGCTCACTGCCCCTCCCTGATAGGACCACCGTCCCAGGTCTCAATTACATCCATAGCAGAGTCTTCAATTAAAGGTGTAGTCCTTGCCCTACAAGCATTCAAAGTTTCAGCCGCCTTGGAAAAAGGGACTGTTTTTCACACTTAACGACCAGTGCAGCCTCCCCCACGGTCACGTGATCGGTTGGTCGCGAAGCATCTGATTTTTGATCACATGACCACAGAGAGACTGCAACGGTCTGGTGAAAAATGAGCGCAAGTCACTTTTTTCAGGGCCGCGGTCACTTCGAACGGTCGCTAAATGAACTGTTGCAAGTCAAGGACTACCTGTATGTGAGAACGGCCTCGGGAAACAGACAAGATGCGGCCTCGCGTACGGTAACATAAAGGAGCCAGAAGCCCTCAGCTGCATAACAGACAGAGAAAAAATAAAACATAGAAAAGATTTCCCTTTCCTAATCAAGTGCTAAAAAGAAGAGTGGTGCAGCGGCTTCGAGGTGGAGCTCTCGCCTCACAATCAGGAGGCTGTGAGTTCGATCCTAGGTAGAGGCTGATATTTCTCTCTCTTTCTCGGCACATGAGAATATCTCTGCTGAACAAAAACTCCACATTGGTGACAGGAAAGGCATCCGGCCATTAAAAAAACACTCTGCTAGCTTCACTCAGTTGCCCAGACTCCATCCCGCAATGGTTTATGGGGTCATTAAAGGATGATGATGATGGTGATAAAAAGAGACTTGTGGGAGATTGGTACTTTCAGACTTGCAAGTTCTGTTAATGCAGCCTGACCATAAAGGACAATTAGCTCATCTTTTCCAATTTTCTTATCTGGTCTACTCGCAAGGCTGTGTTTTAATTAGCCAATTTATATGCAAAGGAAGCCATCCATTCTCACCCACCACCTCCACCCCATGTATGGAGGGAACTAGCAATCCAGTTCTCCCTGCCACCCCCATCCTCCTCCTCCTCTTCCTCCATGTCAGCCAACGTGGAGCTGTCAAAAACTGTCTGGCTCGTTTACGCCTTTTCAGCTCAATTACCAGCGGCACACGGCGTGGCCGGAGTGCGTGAGTCCGCAGCCGGCGGGAAAGCTGACAAGCGGCTACAAATAAGGAATCAGTTCAGCCCTCCTGCTCAATTCAACAGGCCATCAATCTACTGGGGTGCACGCCAAACAGGTGCGGTGAGGCGGGAACCATCGCGGGAAAACGGAGAATTCTCCTCGCCGATCGGTCGTGCTCGGTCTTGGCCAAACAGAAATAATAATTGAAAATCTCTGGAAGAAAACATCTTCCTGAGCGCAGAATTGTCTCTTTCCATGCCATCCTCTTTTTTTGCTGAGGCCGATGTGGTTTTTAACATCTCCGAAGATGGCTTTGAAACTGTCCACGAAGTTAACATGAATTCCGGAAATTACGGTTCTGCGCAAAACCAGAATGGAAGAAAACCTGTGTGTTTCCACCGTCTCCTTTGGCTACTTTTTCCAATGTTTTTTTTTTACTGGATCAAATCTGGCAAGTAGGGATGAGTTCAAGGGTGAAAATTACTTAACTTTCTTACCGGTTCGGAAGAAACACTCTGCACATGCGCAGAGGGTAAAAAACACATTACTTCCTGGTTAAAACCAGGAAGTAATCACACCCAGGTGGGTGGGCGGAGCCTCGTGCCGCCATCGCTACCGGTTCTCTGAACCACCTGTCACAATCACTACCGGATCGCCTGATCCGGTCTGAACCAGGAGGATTTCACCCCGGATGAGTTGCAATACCCCTTTTACCAATAGAGGAGAATATTTGTAGCTCAGGGTTTAAATTCTTTAAGTGTGCTTTTCAGACATTTCATGACCCAACTAGGTAACATCGTCAGTGCTAGAAGGGAGTAGCGTTTACTCACTGTTAATAAACCCCACTTCCTTCTAGAGCTGATGATGTTACCTAGTTGGGTCATGAAATATCTGCAAGAAAACAATCCAATTCAGAGAGCACTAAGAATCTCACAGTTCTTCTCCTTTTCCTCCCACCACCACTCTGCAAACCTCACTCCTTCTGGTCCTGATGATGTTACCTAGTTTGATCATGAAATGTCTGCAAAAAAATTACCAAGTTCAGAGAACACCAAGAATCCCACAGTCCTCCTCCTGCTTCCTTCCTCCTCCTCCTCCTCGCTGCAAAACCCATTCCCTTCTCGCACTGATGATGTTACCTAGTTTGGTTGGGAAATGTCTGCAAGAAAACAACCAAGCTCAGAGAGCACCAAGATGATATCTTTGCCTTGGGAACACAAGGAGAGCATTTTGACCCCTGAGAACAGCCAATGCCCTTGCATCGCAGTGAGATCACCAAACCAGAGTTTGCGGAACCAGAATCCCACGAAAACACTGAAACCTCAAACTGCAGCTTCCCAACCACAGTGGAGTCAATTCACACAATACACTTAACCAACATGAAGCAAACCGACTTCGGGGTCCAGCACGTTGCTCGGTGAGACCACAATCCCATGCTCAAAACCTTCCCAGCTGGCTTCCGACCAGCAAAGTCAGCAGGGGACAAAGCTGGATTTGCTTAATGACTGCATGATCTGCTTTATGACGGTACGATTCAGTTAATGATCCTGTTTTGTTTTGTTTTTTAAAAGAAAGATCAAAAAATCGGATGCGACCACATTGCTTAGCAAAACATGTTCCAGACCCAATTGTGGCTAAGTCAAGGACCACCTGTTAGGAAATGGTTATTTGTCTAACTACTTGGTCAGGCAATATATAAACCAACAATGTATGTTTGCAGTCAGACAGTTATTATATTGCTTTAAGACTGTATTGCATCATCCCGTATCCTGATTGGCTAAGCTCTGTAGCCAATGTACTTAAGGGAAGTCAGGATCATGGCTTGTATGGATACTACACTATTTTGCCTGCTTATTTGCTGATGTCTCTGCATGATCACTGTTTGATCATAGCTACATGTTGCTTTCTACTACTTACTGAATGTTTTGATATTGAACTTGTTCCTGTTTTGAAACTCAAGAAGAACTGTTTTATTGTATATGACTACAACTGGTAAGAAGACTTTGTACTTGTAATATCCCTGGATTGATCTTTTAACTCTCGTCTTATCTGTGTATGACTTGGATTGTTTTTGGACTTTGCTTTACTTTTTCTAAAGGTAAAAGACTACAACAATTCCATGTGTTTTGTGTGTTGACTGTGATTGTTCACAACCACTCCCAGTCGCTTTTCATGCGTTTAATCAAAGGGTACTCTGCTAAATAACCCACAACATCAGTTATGAGCCAAGAATATCCTTAACACCACCTAACCTAATTTCCTCACGGTTCGGGCAATGACTTTCCTCCAAGCAAAGGTTCGATAAAGCAGCAAAAACCTTGCACCATGCTGCACCCACACCCGACGTGGGTTTGCGGGGTTCACACACACAGGCACAAATGCGCACAGTTCAGCTTCGCCTGTCTTAAATAATCCAGCACAGTGGAATTGTTTGGGAGTGGAAGACGTGACAAAAGCACATATTTTTGTGCCTTCCAGACAATGGGCAAGTGCAGAAGCCAAATTAAATGTGCTGTGAAAAGCAATCCACCGTGTCCAGCCACCGGTTCCCCCTGTCCCCATCCACCACCCCCCACTCCTGGCCCAAGGGCTTTTTGTGTGGTTGTCTGCAACACCAGGCAGCCATGGAAAGAAACCCATTTCAAACAGCGTTGCAATTTGCACGAATGCACGAAGACCCAGCTGGCCGCGGTCGTTCTTGACTGTGGAAAATGATATTCGCCCCCCCACTCCGGCCGAGCTTTCAAACGAGTACTGAGGCCAAGCCTGCCACCGAGTGTCCCTGAGCTCAGATCCTGAATGGAAGTAAATCATCGTTATTTTTGCTGTCCTTGCGTGCTGATGCCAACCGCCCACGGGTGCCCAGGTGACTAAGACACCTGCCAAGGACAGGATGGAAAAAAAGACTTCGGTGGTCTCCAACTTTTCCGGCTGGCAGAGGGCGGGCAAGAGGGATGGTTTCGTGCATGTGAGCTCGCCCACCACTTCTGCAGCCCCCCCACCTCCCTCCCGGGTGTCAGCTCTGAAACCATTTCCCCCTTGGCACCTTCAGGGCTGCCACAGCGGAGTTGAATCGAGCTGTGGGAACGGGAGGTGGGGGTGTGTGGGGAAGGTAGAGAGAGCTGGGGGATCGTAGCCCATGTAAAATTCTTTCCTCTGAGAACCAAGGACCAGCAGATGCAAGGACGTGGGATCCGAGACCGAATGACCCTTGGATTTTGACCTGATTGGACCATGTGATCAGGGGTGGGATTCAAACATTTTAGCAACCAGTTGTCTGCCTGGTTGTTGGGTGGGCGTGGTCATGGTGGGCATGGCCGACTCGGCCTCCTACACCACAGTGGGGGGGGGAGAGGAGAGAGCGTTTTCGTCCTCCCCAGGCTCCGGAGGCTTTTCTTGAGCCTCCGAGAAAGCAAAAACGGCCTCCCCCGGGCTCCAGAGGCCCTCCGGAGGCTGGAAACGGGTCCATTTCTGGACCTCCGGTAGGCCCCATTTTTCACCTTCCCCAGGCTCTCCTTGAGTCTCTGGGAGGGCGAAAATGGCCTCCCCTGGGCTCCGGAGGCTCTCCAGAGGCCAGAAATAGGCCTGTTTTTGGACTTCCGGTAGGCCTGTTTTTCGCCCTCCCCAGGCTCCAGAAGCTTTCCACAAACCTCCGTGAGGGCGAAAACAGCCTACCCTGGGCTCTGTAGGCCCTCCGGAGGCTGGAAACGGGCCCATTTCCAGACTTCCAGAACTTCCAGGAGACCCGTTTTACGCCCTTCTAGAGCCTCTGCAAGGGCCCTGTACTTACCTGGCATCCAAAATGGGCCACGTGGGGACTCCTGGGAGGGGTGGGAGGTCCAGCCAGCCAGTCCTTGCAACTACCGGTTCGACGAACCAGATGTAAAAGTAGCATCCGGTTTGCCCAAACCGGTCCGAACCGGTTGAATCCCATCCCTGCATGTGATGAGTTGCATGGACAAGGGAAAGAAACCTTTACTTTTAACTGGGGGGGGGAGGGGGGAACCTGAGGGGAAGGTTTAGAGTCGGTTTTCCCCCGTCGTGCCAATATGACACGCCTAATAAATCTATACTTTGAAGAATAGGAATGCCTTGGGAGTTTTGATTCCGTTGGGTGTATTAACTGGAACTCTGACACCCGGTTCCAAACAGGCTGCACCCCGATACTCGGTCACAGACCGGAAGTTGAGGACTTCTCTGGTAGAGGATGCTGGACAACTTTTAGGGATGGGGAGCCCAGAAAAAACCCCAGGCTATTTTTCCCCTTCCTACCTATCCAATGTGGGATTCGTTTGCAAGATTCTTTTTGCAAACCTCAGTACGAATTACAAAGAGAGAATTTCGGGGCGATGGGGAAAACGAGGGACGTAAATGTTAAGGTAGGTGAAATGAGGACCCAGTTTGTGGGGGCAATAAGCTGACTTTGTATAAATATACAAAAGTATGAAGGCTATTGCTTAATGCATTGTAAGCAGCCCTGAGTCTCCAGAGAAGGGCGGCATATAAATCAAAATTAAAAAATAAAAATAAAAATGTAAAACCGAGGCCAAACATCAGACGCAGGCCGATGTTTGTCAGGCTTCCGCGGAGCCTGCCCTGATTAAAATGGACGCGTAGCTGTGCCCCCTCCGCTCCCCGTCCCCTAAGTGCCGATTTTAGCCAGAGGCATTGGAGGTTGTGATGAATGCTTAAAGAGATGGAGACAATGCTGGCCAAGACCCCCCAAAGGTGCATTTCTACTAAATGGGGGTGGGAGTGGGGGAGAGGAAACATTACAGCAGGGCTCACGTCAAGCCTGAAAACAATTTTTTTTTAAAAAAATAAAAAATCAAAGACCCCAGCAGCATGAAAGCAGACAAATGGAGCAAAAGCACGAAAGAGCTGCAGAGTCTGAAATTCATCGACAGCAGGGAAATCTTCCAGCTGATAGGCACAAAAAAGAAAACAAGAGAAAACTACAAGGGGTCCTTGACTTACGACCGGAATTGAGCCAGGAATTATGGCCGTAAGTCACGGCAGTCATTAAGCGGGTCACCGCGTTGATCAAGCTCAATTTTATGTCTTCATTAAAGTTAGAAAGAATAAATATTATGGTTAAAAATATGTATAGAATGTATAAAATGGTATCAAAGACGAACAAAAATTTGTAAACATTTACGATTCAGAAAAGATGCACTGTATGTTTGTTTGTGTTTTAAATAAAAAAAACTTTTATTTAAAAAAAAAGGTCAATTTTATGTCATTGCCACGCAAATGCAGTGGTTGTTAAGTGAACACAGCTGTCATTAAGCAAGATTTTGGGCATCTTTTTCCAAAAACTGTAAGCAATTTGGAAGTGGGGGGAAGTCTACTGCTGGCTGGGGAATTCTGGGAGTTGAAGTCCACCCATCTTAAAGTTGCCAAGGCTGAAAAAAAATTGATCTAGTCCAGTGCAAGAATTCCTCCATTTACATGTCCAAGAAATGGGCTTGATGTGTCTCTGGGGTTGGTTGTTTTCTTGCAGACATTTCATTACCCAGATGGTTAACATCATCAGTGCTAAAAAGGAGTGGAGTTTACGGAGAGGAGGAGGGGAGGACAACGACTGTGAGGTCCTTGATGCTCTCTGAGCTTCGTTTTTTTCTTGCAGATGTTTCATGACCCAGCTAGGGAACATCATCAGTGTTAGAACAGAGTGGGATTTTCTCTCTGTTTATATACAGTCCCTTCTTGCACTGATGATGTTCCCTAGTTGGGTCATGAAATGTCTAAAAGAAAACCACCAAGTTCAGAGAGCACCAAGGACCTCACAGTATTCCTCTTCCTCACTTTCATTCCTTTTTACTCTTACTCATTCCTTCTTACTCTTCCCCTCTTTTTCCTCTCCACAAACTGCCCCTCCATTCCAGCACTGATGATGTTCCCTAGTCGGCTCATGAAACGTCTGCAAGAAAACAACCCAAGCTCAGAGAGCATCGAAGTCTCCACGGATCAATCCTAGCTCTTCTCTTCCTTCATTCCGAGCAGGATAATGGCGGCTGCAGCCTGACACATCAGGAGGATACCCAGCCTGAGAAGGAACAGGCCAACCACAGCCCAAGAGGAACCTGATTTGATGTTTTTCCTAGGTTGCTGGCCAATAATTCTGTTTTTCAAGAGCCCCGATTTATTACAATTCACCCCGAAATGAAAACGCAGCCATCTCCACCCTGACACTGGATCTAATTAATGACGCCGCCTGGCCGCTTGCGCCACTCAATAGTGCATTAACGTTCCTAATTGTCCCTTCGGAGGAGGACGGGCTCGTTGTTCGGGGCCATTTGCCAGGATGGTAATGAGAAATGATTCGGCGCGCCTCGCGTGGAATGCTAATGGCCTTTGGTCGATGTGTAGCCACAAGAATACAAAAAAAACCCCAACAACACCAAAACCCCAGGACAGAATAACTGAGTTGGAAGGGATCTCCGAGGTCTTCTAGTCCAACCCTCTGCTCAGGCAGGAAATATTATACCATTTCAGGCAAATGGTTGACCAGTCTCTTCTTGAAAGCCTCCGGTAATGGAGCAGCCACAACTTCTGGTGGCAAGCCGTTCCACCGGCTAATTGTTTTAACTGTGAGGAAATTTCTCCTTAATTGCTTCTCTCCTGGATTAGTTTCTATCCGTTGCTTCTTGTCCTGCCTTCGGGGACTTTGGAGAATTAGGCTGAGGTCAAGAACGGCCTCAAAACGGTGCAGGTTGAAACTTCGCTTGACTTTTAGGTGCTCTTGATATATATATATATATATTTTTAACCGTGCCCTACAGATATCCCCTGACACGCATAAGGAGATTGGCGGATCGGTCCCCGAAGAGGCAATCGTGAGCTGATGGATGGGGTGGCGCAGGTACTTCAGCCGATTCGGATGGATACCCCCAATTAAGGTAGTTGCCAGCAAGCTGAAACGCTTGCCAGAAAAACACACGGTCGGAGGGCGGTTGGGGGGGGGGGACGCGTTGTCGAAGGAAGAGCAATCACAAATTGCTTTGTCAAGCAACCTCGTCGGCGTGTCCGATATCCACGGTGACCGCGCGCCTCCTTGTGCCATGCGCTGATTAATTATTATTAATATTATTGAAATTATTTTGGCTTGCTTCTTCATGGGAAGCAGCTTCTACGCCAGAGTTTCTCAACCTTGGCCGCTGGATGATGGGTGGACTTCAACTCCCAGAATTCCCCAGCCAGCTCTGCTGGCCGGGGAATTCTGGGAGTTGAAGTCCACCCATCGTCCAGCGGCCAAGGTTGAGAAACCCTGTTCTACGCAGTTGGAAATCCTTGAAAAACACACCCAGAGGAAAGGATTACGGAGGGAAATCCCTTCACAATCCCCCTGGTGTACAAAAACCCAGATTACATTTAAATCCTCATTTTAAAAAAATTAAATACAAATTACAACACGTCTTTGGCCTAGTGGGTTCAATTGAACTGGCTCGTTTTTTAAAAAATTGGCCTAGAGATTTTTCCTCGCTTTGATTTTACACAGTTTCCCAGCTCTGAATCCCTCAGCAATTGAAGGGCTGGGTTTTCTCACAAAACGCGCGCCGTTTGGCGTGACAACGGCGCTCAAAAAAATGTTTTATGACTGGTTGTTTTTTTTTAACCTTTACGACCGTTGCAATGCGACCCACGGTCGCGTGATCGAAATTCAGGCGCTCGGCTGAACCGACTCACAGTTATGACGGTTGCAGTGCGATTTCTCCTTTTGTGACCTTCGGACGAGCCAAGTCAATTGGGGAAGCCGGATTCACTTAAACAACTGTGGCAAGAAAGGTCGTAAAAATGAGGCAAAACCCGCTGAACAAAGGTCTCGCTTAGCAACAGAAATGTTGGGCTTGTCCGAAGGTCGCAAACAGGGGTACCGTGAGCCCGACACACTGTCACCGTCATAAATGTGAGTCAGCTAATCAAGCATCCGCATGTAAAGGACGTGACCGAGGGAATGCTGCGACGGTCATAAGGGTGAAAAACGGTCATAAGTTCCTTTTTTTCAGTGCCGTTGTCAACTTCGAATGGTCACTATCAGTGAACTGTTGTAAAGTGGAACATTACCTGTACTTCTAGATTTTCGAGTTTCTGCTAACAGCACCTGAACTAATACACCTAATACAATGAACCTACATACACCTAATAATTAATTAACATAATAATAATTAATACACCTAGTAAAATGAACTAATACAATCCTTGACTGGACTACCTCGCAGGGGTAACCTCCAGTGACGCTGATGAAAAATTTGCAGGAGACAAAACAGACGTCGAAAACAAAGCATTCAAACCCATCCCAGACAAACTGGGTTTCAAATCCAGATTCAGCCATCGTCCTCACCTGTTCTTCGGAACACGTTCCCTTCATGGTGGACATTAGGATTTTCTTCTCAACACTGTCGATGGCGAAGGTCAACACCGCAGGGACGTCCTGCAGAAAGAAAGAACGTTGTATTCACTGAGGCCAAAGAAAGTCTTAATTTCGATATCAGTTGGAACCGGACCTCTCAACCCTGGCTTGCTACAACACCCCTAATTCTCAGGGAAAGCTGGGAACCATGAAAAATGCAGCTAAAATAATTAGGGTTAGGTACGCGGTGGCTCAGTGGCTAAGACGCTGAGCTTGTCGATCGAAAGGTCGGCAGTTCAGGGGTTCGAATCCCTAGCGCCGCATAACGGGGTGAGCTCCCGTTCCTTGTCCCAGCTTCTGCCAACCTAGCAGTTCGAAAAAGCAGGTAAAAAATGCAAGTAGAAAAATAGGGACCACCTTTGGTGCGAAGGTAACAGCGTTCCGTGAGCCTTTGGCGTTGAGTCATGCCGGCCACATGACCACGGAGACGTCTTCAGACAGCGCTGGCTCTTTGGCTTTGAAACGGAGATGAGCACCGCCCCCTAGAGTCGGGAACGACTAGCACGTATGTGTGAGGGGAACCTTTACCTTTTACCTTTGAATTTGGAAGGGAAAACAGACATCGCCAAAGGATTTGTAGCCCATTGATATGGTTAGGAGGGGGATGACTTTCCAAGCCGCCCCCTACGCTTCCTGGTGAAATCCCATTGGGGGAGGGAACCCACAACGATTCGTAGCCCATCGGTACGGTTAGGAGGGGGATGATTTTTTGAGCCCACCCTATCTACGCTTCCTTGTAAACTACATGGGGAAATCCACAAAGGGGTTAGGAGTTAGGGGGTTGGTGTTAGTTGAGCTACGAGTTCAGCTACAGGTAGACTCTCAGCAAATCCAATATTTTTGGCATTTTCAAACTTCTCCTTTCTAAAGTAAGCGGATTAAAGTAGATTTGGCCAAGGGTTGCTATTTTCCCGCTGAAGCGCACCATGATGCAGCTTTAACGTTTCATGGGGATCTTTTTAAAAAAAATATATATTATTCAAATTTTCCAATCCCCTTTATAAGAGGAATTTAGGGAGCATGAGTTGTAAATAATTCAAGTAAATAAAACGTGATTAAGCATTCATTATCTGGTTGAACTATTGATGACGGAAAGAAAAAAGCTGGGTTAGTTAAAACAAATAGTCCACATTCTTTGGATTGTCTAAAGCAATGTTTCTCCACCTTGGCAATTTTAAGGTGGGTGGACTTCAGCTTCCAGAATTCCCTGGCCTTTTCCTGAGAGAGGGAGGGAGTGGGAGACAGAGGGAAAGAGAGGAGAGGGAGGATAGAGCGAGGGGAAAAGGGAGACAGAGGGAGAAGGAGAAGGAGAGGGAGAGAGATAAAGAGAGGGAGAAAGGGAGAAGGAGAGAGAATGAGGGAGGGGGAAAAGGGAGGGGGAGACAGAGGGAAAGAGAGGGAGAGAAGGAGAGGGGGAGACAGGGAAAGAGAGGAGAGGGAGAAAAAGAGGGAAAGAGATAGAGATAGAGAGAAAGGGAGAGGGAGAGGGAGAGAGAAGGGAAAAAGTGAGGGAGAAAAGGAAAGAGCAAGAGAGCGAGAAAGGGAGAGGGAGGGAGAGAGAGGGAAAGAGAGGGAGAGAGAGGGAGAAAGGGAGAGGGAAAGAGCAGAGAGAGAAGAGAGGGAGAGCAGAAAGGGGAGGGAAAGACAGAGGGAGAGAGGAGACAGAGGGAGAAAGAGAGAGAGAGAGAAAGGGAGGAGAGAGAGAA